>JAJSOF020000021.1:31391328-31921328 GCA_025594305.2 Periplaneta americana
TGTAGCCTACCGGCAGGGTATTCTGGCAACAGTCCAGTGTGTTTTACTCCGGGGCTTTTCCTTTTTGTAGTAAACGGAATTAAAGTTGGCTATATATCTCAAGTGCAAGAGATCAAATTTCTTTAGAAATCGAGAACGGGCGGTACATAGGAGAGCTGTAAGAATTTCCAAAACATAACTTTTTCTCGCCTCGGCCCCAGAGAGAAACGAGATCGCAATTTATTGCACTGGATATGGTGATCCCTAGATAGTCATAACTAACTTCAAATGGCTCTTCTTTTATTTCTCCATTAAACGAAGTACACAGAAAGTAGCAGTGTACTCAAAATCTAATCAAGAGATTTCTTCTGGGGTTCTTTATTACGTAGATGAAATTGTGCTGTCTTTAGGTCCCTGAAATATTTGATCGAAAGTAACTATAAACTGATTTACTCGCAGAACTACACATCGGTTAGTAAGCAAGGCGTTTGAAGTTTCTAAAATACGGGTCGCATAAGCATGAATATGACTGAAGATTGGGGTGGGGTCTGGATATCCGTTAGAGGGAGGGGATAACATTTTTCGTAGCTTTAGATACTATAGGCAGAGATTAAGGGGTTAGGTACAGCTTACAGCAGTAAATTTTTTGGAGATATTAAATATTTTTTTCCTCCATTACTGTATCTTGTACAATAATGAAAATTAGTATGTGTAAAACACTATCCTTCTACTATATGAAAAAAAAATATATTTTTACGATTTAAAAATTATTATTATTATTTTTTTTTCAAAATTCAAAGTTCACTGTGCAGTAATGAAGCGTTTCACTCATAACTCATAAACTTGTTAACTTTTTCATGTTCTCTCTCTTTATTTTATTGCTGAAACTCATGTTTACAATATCATGCTCTTTCAACTACATTCCTTAATAAACAATATATATTTTTTATTTTGTGTTAGATATCTGAACATTTTTTAAAATGAATTTATTTTTTGTCAGACAATCTATCAAAGTAAGAGAAATGATTTTGCAACATACTGTAGATATGACATGCATAAACACACACAAAAAATTTCATCACAGAATGTTGGATACTTTTTGAGTTATGAGGGAAACGCTTCATCACTGCACAGTGAACTTTGAATTTTGAAACAAAATATAAATAATTTTTTTAAATCGTAAAAATATGTTTATTATATAGCAGAAGGACAGTGTTTTACACATACTGGGTGTTCATTTCAAAGTGTGTCATGACGTCACTGTTGATGAGTCAGCGATTTGAAGCGAGTTTCAGCTTTTATGTCAGAGAAGTTGCCTATTAATCAAGGCATTCAATCTGAACTTGAGAACGTGTACGGTATAACTTGAACGTCGTAGCAACAGATGGCGGTCTGTAAAGTCTGTGTGCTACCATAACCTCTTTCGAACTGTGTTTTGCGAGGCCAAGTCGTATGCAGGTATTTGTTATCATCGTTTGCGTACGGAAACATTCCACAACACAAATCAAATCCTCCGTGTCCATGTTGACCGTCGAAATTAATGTCAACAAATACGTAAGTAATCGTCTTAACCCTCTCCCCATATCTCGACAGTAAGAAAAAAAAACTCACCTCAGTACGTGTTTCCAAACAGTTCACACTCCTGCCACTACCGGCGTCACCGTACGTATCGGTAAGTACTCTTCAGAATGAACGCCGTACTTGCTAGGCAACTTCTCTGGCAGATAGGTAATACACCTCTGCGGAAGTGTAGGAAGATTGAATTCTCTAGGCTCATCGACTAGCCACAGGACAGCATACAGCGAGCCATGACACAGTTTGAACTGAACACCCAGTACTAATTTTAATTACTGTACAAGATAGAGTAATGGAGAAGAAAAAAAGTTGAATATTTTCAAAATTTTACTCCTTTAAGCTCTACCTAACCCCTTAAGCTCATGTAGGCTACTGTAACAATTCACTAATGGAGTGTAAGAATCATCTACTGAATTTCAAGCAATTAGAGCCACCTATGAGTTCAGAATTGTCGATCTTAGACCGTGTCTCAAAGCTACATTTACAACTGAAGTTATCACTATGATGATGGATGGGTGGAGCGGAAAAAAAAAATTCTCCGGCACCGGGAGTCGAACCCGAGTTTTCAGCTCTACGTGCTGACGCTTTATCTACTAAGCCACATCGGTTTCCAGTTCCTATGCCGGACTGAATCCTCAGTTTAACCCTTAAATTGGCAAAGCTTCATTTCTCACACTAGTTTATTAAACCGTGTCGGACTGTAAAGAAAACAACTATTGCAATTTCCATATTTTATATGTTGTACAATATTATAGTACTGTACTGTGAAATTTTAATTTTCCTACCAATTTTTTTCTATTGTTCTATTAATATTATAGCATACTGGTGGCTTGTGCAGCCAATGCTGCAAACTAAGTTCATTAGACGTTTAAATAAACATTTTTCAGATTTTCAATGAAAAATACCAGACATTTTGAAAGTTATTTGCTTCCATAATAATGAAACATACTCCCTCTGAATGGTTTTTATGTCAAATACTTTTTCTTGAACCTATGAATTTCTATTAGATTGGTTGGTGGTGTAATTGTTAGATTAATTTGTATGCGTCAGACAGATTTAAAGTAATCAACAAACATAAAGGGATTAAAAAATTAAATATATTAAAAACTTTAACATTGTAACATAACATGTATCCTATGTAATGATACAAGTTTCAATGCGAAAACGCAAGTAACAATGTCAGGGTGATCAATGGGTTTTTCATGTGAGAGTAAAGCAATAGCTATTTCAGATCATTGTGGATTGTAAAAGTCAGGTTTGCTATGCTTTCGAACAATAGACATGGGATTTTGGTGTAGCTCCTGCATGTAGAACTTTATCCTGCTAAGAGATCTTGCTGAAATGATCGAGAGACTACAACATTTTATAGGCCTCTTACTTTATCAGTAAGTACTACCGTCTTTCCTTAGGAACTGTAATTTTTGCGCTCTCTCGAGCCAATGCCGAAGAGAATGACGCATAGGCTATAAGTGTCTACACCACACCGCCATTAAGTATATGAAAAAGACCCAACCCCACTTGATTAATAACTATAAAAATATTTGATTTTTAATAACAATATTATTATCTTACGTAAGTTTTGTAGTTTTAGCCGCCACTCAGTAAATTATAGAAGTGAAGATCTAATTTAACACATTCTCTATATTATCTACTTATATAACCCCACTTTCTTATCATCAGTATAGCATTAATATGAAAAATAGTCACATCATGGCATTAACTGTAATGAAATTTAATTTCTAATGGTAATGATGTCATCAAACCACCTCAAGTTTTGTAGATTTCAATATCAATACACAGCTGTACTCAGAAAATTACACACCGCAGAATCAGACCTGTAAATTATTTTTAGTAGGCCTAAGTTTTGAAGTTTCTAATAAGCAATTGAATTTGAACTCTAAATAATGTTAGCAATCCTGCAGGTCATGGCCTTCGTGTAATAGCTATTGTTTATTGTAGTGTGTGTTTTGTTTTATTCTGAAATCACGGCATCAAGTCGGCAATGAAATGCAATTAGTTCTCAAAACTGAAGAAAGATGGATTTTGGAAAATAGGAAAATGATGTAGGAAAATTGACATTTCACTAAAAATTACTATTTTTCTGAAAATCTTTGGGTTCCAAGCTTCAAAATGAGGGGTCATTTATTAAAATCCGTTCAGCCATTTTGTCGTAATTTCCATTACCAGTTCAAATTATATATATATATATATATATATATATATATATATATATATATATATATACTGTAGATAGCCTATTAACCTGTTGTATCCTATAGGGTACATTGCCAATTTATGGGTTAATCCACTGGAAAACAAAGGAAAGCAAACTGATTTTTTTTTTAGTTTCTAAACAATTTCATATGCCCTGGATTTGTGGTGTTCCTGCAATTCACTGTAACTTGTGCCCGCTGGACGAGTGGGATTTCTGCATCACTTGAAAGGTCTATGTATGAATATTACAAACATATGAAAAACTGAATTTGAGAAAAATTGTGACTTGTATGGTTTCTACAATTCACGATTCAAATATAAATTTATATCTCTGTCATGGGCAATCGATCCCCAGTAAGCCTGGCTTCATGGCTAGAACATTACTAGCGCTACATAAAGGACGTCTATCGTGTCATAGTTGTACAGTTTATTTTGTCAGCGTGCTAGTTCCAGCAACTGAAGCTTTACTATTGTAGAACAAACCATGCCAGATAAATCTGCCGTGATACGTACAGAAACAAGCTGCAAACACAGCTGGGGTGGGTGGGGGGGGGGATATAACGGCATTTTCAACACAATTTCCCTGTCAGTGTCACTGGATAACGGCGAATAAAATAATAACAGTGAAATAAAACTGGATGCCTTTCTAGGAAAGACTTTTTCCAGGAAATTTCATGTTTTGTGTGTGGTCAGCTTACTAGCAACGACACACATATTAACACATGCCGACACTGTCCTCTTGCATATTTCCACGGAATTAGTAACATAATACTGGTTGTAGAGAGTGCATACGTAAAAAGAAAAGATTACATTCAACGAAACAAACTGGCTGATGTGAACTAGTTAAAACAATATGAGCACAAAAAATGGGTTCTATAATGATGACATAAAATGCTTTTCTATATACATTCTATATGAATTTCGCAACAGCTCAGTTCTTTTGTCATGTTTGTGAACGATATTGCTGCTTACAGTTTTATTTTAAAATATTATTTGAAAGATATATCGTGTTTTTTTTCGTGGTACAGAACATAAGAATTTAACATTACCATAAGAAATCTATTTACAAAAACAATGAACAATGAAGAAATAACAAGGGTATTGTACGTGAACGACCAGAAATATTATCAGAAAATGCAGACTCTAAATTTCTAAAATTTTATAAGGAAATGAACTCACAATTGGATAAAAATTACAAGGTACCACAACAAGACGTATTAGAACTTAAATATCAGATAAAAGCATAAAAGGTTACTAATAATATTTTTATTTATTTATTTAAATTTAAATATACAGAATAAAGAATATAATTACAAACAAACAAGCGAAATAGAAATAAAATAATACAAACAATATAAAACAGGAGATACAGTAGTATTAACAAAATCTGAGACCGAATGAGCAGCGCTCGTGTTCGGTAGCAGTTCAGATATAATATTAATAGGCCTGTAAGAGAATATAAAATAAAATAAAATAGGAAATAGAATTAAAATTACAGTTACAGAAATTATATAATACAATATTAATATAAGAGAAATATAGAAAATAAAAAAATAATAAACATAAATAAGTAAAATAAAAAAGGAACTAAAATTTAGATTACAGCGGAAATGGAATTATATAATATAATATTAACACTAGAGAAGAATAATATCGCACGTGAAAAGTAGGACTATATAATATATATTTCAAAATTATAGAATACAAATATAATATATGTTGATTAATTCATACACATAGGCTATAAATTTATTTAATCAAATTGAAGATATTAACACGTTTCTAATTTTCTTGTTATATGTTAGTGGGTTACATGTTAGAAGTTCTGGGTGTAATTTAGTTAAAGCATTGTACAACCGAGGGCCAAAATTAATGTTATGATTTAGACCAGCAGATGTGAGACATTTAGGTTCTACTAATGTTGAATTAATATTTCGTCTTGTGTCATAATTATGTGTCTGTAATACAAACTTATTACGATTTTTATGATAAAATTTTAACAGCATATACTTATAAATTTGTTCAATATTAAATACATTAAATTCAGAATAAATTAATTTAGTTGGATAATCGAAACGTTTCTTCAAACAAATTTTAATTATTCGTTTTTGTAGTAAATTTAACGGACTAAGATTAATTTTTGTACTTCCACCTCAAACAATAATACCATATTGAATGGTAGACTGAATAATGGCCAAATAAACATTTCGTAGAACTCTAATGGGTAAGTAGCATCGAAGATTAACGAATTTATAAATTGTTTTACGAAGCCTCTTACAAAGATAAGTAATGTGATGAGACCATTTTAAATTCTGATCAATAATGATACCCAGATATTTGACATACGTGGCTTCTTTCAATGGTGGACATTTACAACTTTTGGGATCTAAACAATTTTCACTGTGTATTATTAGTCTATATTCATTGCTAAATTTTAAATTTTGAACACTGGCAGCTGTTTAGAATTCACTTTTTACTTCATATTATATTTTCCAAAATTTGAAAATTTCACACATATTATTTCATAACTCCACAACCATTAGTTATAGAATTATGAAATTTTGTACACTGATTTAATATGCATTTATGCAAAAGATAGACTACAATAATGTCCATTTCTTTGAAAATAGAAAAATTAGGTCACAAAACATTATGTAAATTTTAATATATTTTATATATGACAATAAAAAATTAATTGTAATAAAGTAAACAACTCTACATGTCTGAGAGTAGTCTACTTTTCAGAAATAAGTGTTTATTACATGCAGGAAAAATATTAAAGATGTCAGAGAGACCATAACAGTGTTATGGTTACCAAATCATGTAACTGCTGAATTTCTTTGTGTTTTTCTTTTCATACTTTGATAAAACTGGTTTGAAAATATTATTAATAACTTTTTTATACTTTTATCAGATATTTATCTATACTAATAATATATCTGTAGCCAAATTTTTTCTGATAATTTTCGATTTTCCAAAAATAATTGGTATTAACATGTATAATTAACCATCCTGAAACCGAAAATCGCTTTTTTGAATTTTTTTTTTTATCTGTCTGTCTGGATGTTTGTTACCTTTTCACGCGATAATGGCTATATATGAAAATTGGAATATAAATTAAGTTCATTGTAACTTAGATTTTAGGCTATATGGCATTCAAAATACTTTATTTAAAAGGGAGGTTATAAGGGGGCTTGAATTAAATAAATCGAAATATCTCCCTTAATTTTTGTGAAAAATGTTGCATAACAAAAGTTTCTTTAAAAATGATTTCTGATACGTTTCATTCCAAGCAAAATTTTGATGGGACCAAATTGCACATTATTTGCATGTAATAACAATTAAGAAATATGTTAAAAGAATTATCATTGCACTAAATGAGTGGTCTCTGTACCAAAATGATCGCATTTTAATTATTTAAATACAATTTAAATTAAGTGACATATTAACCGATTTATCCTTCTATCAAACACGAATGTTCCCTGGACCAGACGTCCTATTTTAATTATGTAATTACTTTATATTTATTTCTAACAAGTGCAGCGGAGCGCACGGGTACAGCTAGTGTTCTAATATTGGTATTGGTATGGTTTATTCTCACTCAAACTTTTGGTCCTGCTGGCCCTTCAGTAGTGTTCTAATAAGTCTTGTTGCGGTTACTTTGTAAGTTTTGTTCAATTGTGAGTTCATTTTCTTATAAAAGTTTAGAAATTTAGAGCCTGTATTTTCTGATAATATTCACGTACATATACCATTAATCAGTGGGCCATGTTTAGAAATTAGCAGGCTTTGAGAATTTGTAAAACAAGAGAACATCTGGGTTCGATTTTGTAACCACAAATTATGTTCTCTTGTCTTATAAATTGTCAAAGCTTGCTAATTTCTAAACATGGCACATTGATTAAGTTATTTCTTCATTGTTTTTATTCATAGATTTCTTATGGTCATGTTAAATCCTTAAAATCAGATGTCCAAAAAAAAAAAAAAAAAAAAATTACATGGTATATAAATGGGCATTGAGATAAGAAGATACTTCCGATTTTATGGATTCAGATGTGCCAACCTTTCAAAGGTACTTACTAACAATGGAAACATAACAACGACGTCATTTCGCCACATTCTGTTTTACACTTCAGCGCTATTATGATTGTGTATTGTTTCCAAATCATATAAACATAAACATGAAAGTTTGGAGTTTGCAAACTATTGTGTAATCGCCTAACGATAATGTTAATGTCAGTGTTTATGTGAATCATTGTCAATGATCCTATTTGGCAACCTGACAGAAAATTTCTGTTTTTATGTAACGTTTAATTTTCATTGTGAATGGGCCTTAACTAATATTATCATTTAAAATAATGAACACTGATCTTGCTTGTGTTATTTGGAAGTAAATTGATATCTAAACAGTCCAAATTTAAGCTATACTGTACTACAATAAGACCTGTAGTAACTTATGCCAGCGAAACATGGGTACTTAAAAACTCCAAAAAACACAGACTACTAATTTTTGAAAGAGCAATATTAAGAAAAAATTTTGGTCCAACTAAAATGAATGATGGTACATGGGGAATTAAATATAACAGTGAACTGAATGAGCTGATAAAGAATAGGAACATAATAAATCATATAAAATCGCTAAGATTAGGATGGTTTGGTCATATAAATAGAATGGAGAATAATAGACTGTCAAACAAATATAACAAAGGAAACCAATAGTTGCGACATGAAAGCAGGAAGTAGATACTGTAAAAATAGATCTGTTTAAAGGATGATGTCCTGCTTTGATTTGAAATTGATGAAGGTGGAAAAGTGATCTAATTTTGTAACTTGGTAGTATACACCTGTGGAGTCAATGTTATTGTTTGTCTGTGCCGAGCCAAAGATAAGAGTACCCACGTGTTGACCTTATGACATCTTATGACATCAACATTTTTCACAGTTTTACTCAACCCAATATGAGCCAATCCTGGGTAACTTTCTTGTGGTTGGAGCACAGGACACTTCAAACAAATGGCAAATCGGAAACCATTAGTTAACAGAAGCTAAATAACCAAAGCTGTATGGGAGATGATGTCGTAAAATGATTTGAAATAAATAAAAAAAGAAGTTGGAAGCCGTAAGGAATGGAAGAAGAAAGTTGTTGAGAAGGCAAAACTTTCATCTGAGAGTTGTAGAGCCTGAAGAAGAAGAAGAAGAAGAAGAAGAAGAAGAAGAAGAAGAAGAAGAAGAAGATCTTGTTTGTTGTATATTTCACTATTAAATACATGATTACATTTATTTATGTCTAAGGAGTTCCCAAACAACTTAGTACACTGACATTTAAATATATCTGATCTACGATTTTATGATCGTGTAAACGAACTTTCCAACCACGGGATAAGTCAGAACCAAAGATATTAAAAATTGACAAACTTTGAAACAGTTCCGCTAGTTCTCAATAGGTGGCACCATTATTGGGACTGTTACAAAAGTGTCATGAAAAATGACCATGTTGATTAAACATAAATTATTCTCATAATTGACAATATCAGCAGTTTCCAGCTAAACCCAGTGTTGTTTTGTAATCAGCAGAGTGAAATGAAAAATTGAATTGTATAATGCAGGTATATTTATGTACGATTGGCAACATTTACTATTATCTTTGCCATCTATTCACAGAAGTAGTAACTAATGAAGCCATACTTACACCAAGAGAATTATCGATCACTATCAATTAGTAAGGTCAGATATCTTTGACAGTCAGTGTGCAATATACTTAGCCCCGGTTTCTTCAACCTTTGTTATAATGCACCTAACATAGCGTTAATTAACTGTAAGTTAAAAGTATGAATTGCTGTTAAAAATATTGCGTTTCTTCGACTTTACATTTCACATTTTAACATTCTGTTTGTTAACTCTCTGTTAGGACCAGAGATTCTAGAGTTTAACCATAACCTATAACCAAGTATAGGCTCACTTCTGTTTTCTGAACTCTGACAATTGCGATTCTCGCTTGTTTCCGTTGTTTGATTCAGAGAATGGAAGTCTTTCTATTCTCTCAGGTTTGATCTGTCTGTATCACAATAGCGTGGAGGGGCGTAATTACTACTGCTATTATGAAATGGAAAACACTGGAACAAAAAGAAATTGTGGGACTAATTTCTCTTCGTTCGAAAGAAACCTTCTGCTGGCAATTATTTTCCAGTATAAACCAATTAGGCCCTAATGAGAATAAACAAACAAACGGATCTAAGTTGAAAGCGAAAAGTGAGGCTTGGCAGAAAATAGCCTATACCTTTGTATGAACTTCTGGTCTGTCAAATCACATAAATCATCCGATCTGTTTATGTATTCATGTATATCATTTTCTAAATAATCCAGATATATAAGTTCAGCATCTAACGCACCAGCCATATTGGATACTTCTATGCTAACAGAAAGTTAAATAATTTAACTGCATGAAATTGGGCAGTTAAATTAACATAGGTTTAACAGCCTGTTAGTACTAACAGTAGTTGAAGAAATGCTTCAACTGTTAAGTTTACAGTTAAAATGGAATAAAACACTGTTATAATTTAACAAAGGTTGAAGAAACCGAGCCTTAATTGTTTAGATAATAAATATAACTGATTTTCTAAACGTGGCACTCGTTACAACCGCTTTCAAATTATGTAAACTTTTCGGTATTTTTTTTTTCTGAAAAACTACAGCGTGATAAAAAAACTAAGGTATATATCTGACAATTTCCTTCTCAAAATGAAACATCGTCGCCAACTCTGATTAGAATGTACTTTGTGTAGGAACCAAGCAGACTGAACTGTCCCTCTTTTGCTTTATGAAGGGGCGGATTCCACCTGGATGCATCCACTCGATTCCTGGCGCGAAATCCTCTCTCCCGTTCTCCTAGCTTCTATCTCGCACTTCCACTGCCCCCTCGCATACGCTCAGAATTGCACCAATAAACATAACAATAAATTGAACGTCCTTTTTGTTGTTGCCATAGCTACTAACTAACAGTGTTTATTTTGTTTGCAGCAATCAAGAGGGTGTGCGGCGCCTGGCAGTCCGTACTTGAAAATTGTGTTTATAGCTCTGGGGAGAGCGTTTTATTGTCCGACTAGAGACTCCATTATACTCGGACATAGCGATAAGACTGCGGATGGCGCAATGCATCTCCGAGAACCAGTCTCTTCGACAGCGCATAATAATAATAATAATAATAATAATAATAATAATAATAATAATAATAATAATAATAATAAATAGGTTTAATTTATTGTTCTCCGATCTAGTGGATTATGGCTTCAAACCCCGACGTCGATAAGAATTTCTTAGCGTGGCTTTCTCCAAAATAAAATACAGATATTGGCCCCCATGTCGCAGATTTACAGTACATTTAATTTACAATGTTTATTTTTTATTTTAGTTGGTTATTTAATGACGCTGCATCAACTACTATGTTATTTAGCGTCGATGAGATTGGTGATAGCGAGATGAGGCCGAGGATTTCGGCATAGATTACCTTGCATTCACATTACGGTTGGGAAAAACCTCGGAAAAAATCCAATCAGGTAATCAGCCCAAGCGGGGATCGACCCCGCGCCCGAACGCAACTTCAGACCGGCAGACAAGCGTCTTAACCGACTGAGCCACGCCGGTGGCTCCATTTACAATGTCTGAGCATCGTGAATGGATTAGATAAAGTCAAATTATGACTTGCAGAACTATATGAAATATCTATATACAATTTGAACTGGTAATGGAAATTACGGGAAAACGGCTGAACGGATTTTAATGAGTGACCCCTCATTTTCATGCCTGGCATCCAAAGTTTTTCGGAAAAATAGTAATTTTCAGTGAAATGTCCATTTTCCTCCATAATTTACCTATTTTCCAAAATTCATCTGTTGTCAGTTTTTGAGAACTAATTTTATGGAATCACGGCCGACTTGATTGAATTTCAGAACAAAACACACACTGCAATAAACAATAGGCTATTACACGAAGGCCATGACCTGCAGGATTGTCGACATATTTAGAGCTCAATTCAATTTGTTATTAAAAACTGATTCCGCAGTGTATAATTTTCTGAGTACACCTGTGTATTGGATATTCAAATCTACGAAACTTGAGGTGGTTTGATGACATTATTAGCATTAGAAATTAAATATTATTATAGTTAATATCATGATGCGTCTATTTTTCATTAATTGTACATAATATTGATGCTATATTGATGACATGAAAGTGAAACGTTTTGAGGTTATGTAAGTAAATGTAGAGAATATCTTAATTTAGATCTTCATTTCTATAATTTACTGAGTGACTGCTATATATATAACTACAAAACTTAAGATAACATCGTTATTAAAAATCAAATATTTTTATACTTATTAATCCAGTGGGGTTGGGTCTTTTTCATATACTTAATGGCGGTGAGTGTAGATATTGATATGTGTAATTGTCTTCAGTATTGGCTCGAAAGAGCGCAAAAATTACAGTTCCTAAGGAGAGATCGAAAGGTATTACTTACTGATAAAATAAGAGGCCTAGAAAATTTTGTAGTCTCCAGATCATTTCAGCAAGATCTCTTAGTAGGATAAAATGATTTTACGCTCTACTTTTCAAGCTCTACATGCAGCAGCTATACGAAAATGCTATTGTTCGAAAGCTTAGCAAACCTGACATTTTTTTAACTTTTGCCTACAATCCACAATGACCTGAAATAGCTACTGCTATCGTCCTGACATTGATACTTGCGTTTTCGCGTTGAAACACAAAAACTGAAGTTGGATAGGTTCAAGAAAAAGTATTTGGTCTAAAAAAATCCATTCAGAGGGAGTATGTTTCATTATTATGGAAGCAAATAACTATCAAAAAGACAAGTATTCTTCATTGAAAATAAATCTGAAAAATTTTTATTTGAACGTCTAACGAACTTAGTTTGCAGCAGCATTTGCTGCACAAGCCACTAGTTACTTAACATTATAAAATGATATGAATGCAATACATGAAGTCAAATGATAATTTAAAGGTTTATATTTAAAATTTAATTAACGCTATAAATGACACGAATGCAATAGATAAAAGTCAAACGATACTTTACAAAAATGTATTAAAATTAATTAGTGGTATAAAATAACATATCTATCAACCAATCGAAAATTTTATAACTTTAAGGTATTTTTATTTCAATAAAACAACTGCCGTCGAAATTTATTAAACATTTTTAAAGTCATGGCCCCATAATTATCCACAGGTTTACTAAGTCAATATTTTGGTACAATACACAAATCTTGTTGTCTAATATTAAAAAATGAACATCACTACGAAAAATAAAGGATGTATTTTATCACGTAGATAAATTATATATTGGAACCTCGTGACACCAATAAGACATCACTCATGAGGCAACTAAGCCAGGAGATAATGGGGTAGGGTGGTCAGTAGATACATTAATGACGCACATGTCTTTCACTGCAAACCCAGCATTCTTCAATCTTTCCTATTTTCTTCCTTCCTCTTAGTCTCCGCATATCATCCATATATCTTAATGTCGTCTATCATCTGATATCATCTTCTGCCCCGAACTCTTCTCCCGTTCACCATTCCTTCCAGTGCATCCTTCAGTGGGCAGTTTCTTCTCAACCAGTGACCCAGCCAATTCCTTTTTTTCTTCCTGATCAGTTTCAGCATCATTCTTTCTTCACCCACTCTTTCCAACACAGCTTCGTTTCTTATTCTGTCTGTTCATTTCACACGCTCCATCCTTCTCGATATCCACATTTCAAATGCTTCTATTCGCTTCTCTTCATTTCGTCGTAATGTCCATGTTTATGCCCCATTCAATGCCACACTCCATACAAAGCACTTCACTAGTCTCTTCCTTAGTTCTCTCTCCATAGGTCCACAGAAGATGCTCCCCTTTCTATTAAAAGCAAATCTTATGTATTTTATTGTTCTTCCTCTACTATCACTCCTCCCATGTTCTGAAAACAGTTTTTTACTAAATCTTCCAAGTGGATGTTGAACAGGGTAGGTGATAAAGGGCATTCTTGTAGTCCTCTTCCCATTTTATTTCCTTCTGACATTTCTTCTCTTATCCTGATTTAATATACAATATACTTTAAAAGTAACTTATATTACGATACAAGGTTGGAAAGTGGTTTTTACAAAGTCGAGAAAAAGTTTCAAAAACGAGCAGACCGAGTTTTTCAGTTTCGAGATTTTGTAATTCACTTCACAAACGTGTATTGTATAACATTTTTTGCACAATCATATTTTTAAAATAGCAAATACAATATATTTTGCATTGAAAATTTAGAGCAATATTATTCCAACGCCTTCTCAAAACTGCACTGTAATGGTAAATAAGCAGCGATCTCGGCTGGGGGGAACACGTTACAGACACAGCGGGAAAAGCATGGAGAGCGTTACACTTTGTGATGAGGGTACCAAGAAAAGGCTCTGATAAATCCAAAGAGATATCATATAAATCACTAGTACGTCTAGTAATGGAATATGGCGCTGCATGTTGGGATCCTTACAGATTAGAACATATTAAGACACTAGAAAAAATTAAAAAACGGGCTCTCAAGTGTTGTCGGAAAAATTCACCATTAAAATGGGACACACTCACGGACAGGAGAACGCGAATTCGATTATGCGCACTGTTCAAAACATACAGAGGTGAGCCTGCCTGGAGAGAAATAAAAAATAGGTTGCAGCCGCCAAATTACTCTTCAAGGAACGACCACTCATATAAATTGAGGGAAAGAAGACAGAGGACGGACACTGGAAAGTTTTCTTTTCTCAATCGTACTATCAGGGACTGGAATGCTTTACCTGCAGACTTACTAAAGGCTTTACCAACAACCAAAAATGTATTTAAAAATAGGCTTAAGGACTTCATTAATAGACGGTAATTATACACAGTATTTAAAGGGTGTATATGATATTTTGTTATTGAAGTGTTGTATCAGTGAAGTGTGTTGTGTAAGTGAAACGTGTTCCTGTCAGTGAAGCTTTATAGTTTATAGTGGCAGTGCAAAGTATTTGAACAGTGAAATGTTTTTGAAGTGTTAGTGAAATCAGGATAGAATCAGTGAAATGTGTCGTAGTTCTAGTGCAGTGAGTGAGTTGACAACGAAATGAGTGTAATGTTGAAAGGTACTTGTGCAGATATGAACATATACTCGTGAGTTTTAGTTCGAACTTAGGTTTAAGATACAAATTAGATTTATTTTAAATGTTATTTTAAGTGATCGTGCTTCATTTAATTTAGGATATTCCTTGTTATTATTATTATTATTATTATTATTATTATTATTGTTAGTATTAATTATTAGTATTATTATTAACTGTATTTTTAATTAATAAGTTTATTATTGTCATTATTGAGTGTAATTAGTTACCACTGCCACCGGGTATATATCCACTGCAGTGTGAATACATACATACATACATACATACATACATACATACATACAAGTAACAATAAGTGCATTGTAATAGGTCTATTCAGTATAGTTTTATGTTATGAAGAATGGTTTCCCTAGCAACAAGTGGAAATTCTAATTCACAAGACCTAACAGCAATAGCTGTAAAAAAAAATACGATCGTGCAAAAAATAATTATGTATCATCTAGATTTAGAGGGTCTGGAGGACAATTTGAAGGGATCGATACTGTTTCAGAGGTCGCATCACCTCGTTTTATAAAAAGCCTGACACAGCGCTTACACAATTAAAATCATTCCCAACAGCGTCACGTAGCGTCGGGCGCATTGCATGTCGACGCCGGGCGCCGTCGTATTACACAACAACGTTATAAAAATGTTCCACAGAGACTGGAGCGCGGGATATGACACCCAGGGGTGCAAGACCGCCACCGTGTTGTGACGACGCCAGGGACAAACCTCGAAATGACATGTACCCACTCCACGGCTAGTCTTCAAAGAGTAAAGTTAATAATTAATAACAGGTAAGCGTTCATTACTATACTTACTTACATATAAATGGCTTTTAAGGAACGCGCAGGTTCATTGCCGCCCTCACATAAGTCCGCCATCGGTCCCTATCCTGAGCAAGATTAATCTACTTTCTATCATCATATCCCACCTCCCTCAAATCCATTTTAATATTATCCTCTCATCTACGTCTCGGCCTCCCGAAAGGTCTTTTCCCTCCGGTCTCCCAACTAACACTCCATATGGATGTCTGGATTCGCCCATACGTGCTACATGCCCTGTCCATCTCAAACGTCTGGATTTAATGTTCCTAATTATGCCAGGTGAAGAGAAAAATGTGTGGAGTTCTGCGTTGTGTAACTTTCTCCATTCTCCTGTAACTTCATCCCTCTTAGCCTCTATTTTCCTAAGAACCTTATTCTCAAACACCCTTAACCTATGTTCCTCTCTCAGAGTGAGAGTCCAAGTTTCACAACCATACAGAAGAAACGGTAATATAACTGTTTTATAAATTCTAACTTTCAGATTTTTGGACAGCAGACTGAATGATAAAAGCTTCTCAACCGAATAATAACAGGCATTTCCCATATTCATTCCGCGTTTAATCTCCTCTCGAATGTCATTTATATTTGTTACTGTTGATCCAAGATATTTGAACTTTTCTACCTCTTCGAAGGATAAATCTCCAATTTTTATGTTTCCATTTCGTACAATATTCTGTCACGAGAAATACTCATATACTTTGTCTTTTCGGGATTTACTTCCAAACCTATCACTTTACTTGCTTCAAGTAAAAGTTTCGTGTTTTCCCTAATCGTTTGTGTGGATTTTTTCCTAACATATTCACATCGCGTTCATTACTAGTATTCCCGTTCCACTCATCCTTCATCATATGATGACGCAGAATTTCTGCACTGAAATATCATATGTACTTCGGCACATCGTAATAATATATGATATGCGAAAAATAATCACTTAGTGATTTAAGACGGCGCTTATTCCGTCAGATCCCGGCCACTTAGTCACTCATAACGAGTGCACCTCTGCACATGTGTGCACATAGTCCCACTGTCATACATCTATGACGCAGTGCATGAGGGTAGGCCATTAGAGGGAACGCAAACGGTGGAACTTAAACTCAGAGGATTCAATCCGGCATCGGGATGGGAATCCGATGTGGCTTAGTGGATAGAGCGTCAGCACGTAGAGCTGAAAACTTGGGTTGAAATCCCGGTGCCGGAAAGAATTTTTCTCCTTTCCACTCATCCTTCATCATACGATGACGCAGAATTTCTGCACGGAAATATCATATGAGCCGTTCAGAGCAAAAGTGGTGTAAGTCAAATTGGGTAATGAGGTTTAAAGTAAAAATTATGTAAAATACAGCACAAAGTAGCAATTAATATGTCCTTCTTGGTATCCACTGACTACTAACAGTTTAAATGAACTGAATATTAATTGCTACTTTACGCTATATTTTACAGAATGTTTACTTTAACCCTCATTACCATTTTTGACTTACACCACTTCTGCTCTGAATGGCTCATATGTACTTCGATACATCGTAATAATATAGCTGTGATGTTGCCAGATTCTTCATAGAAACATAACTATTTCCTCTAAAATGGTGAATGTTAGAGAAAAAAACTTATTGAGATTCCATCTTGAATCTTGCATACACTACTTTTAACACTTAAATATAAATGAATGGTTGATTGGCAAACTTACTGGTATTAAATTACATAAGCACGTATGGCTTGCTTTTCAACACGCAAACGCACCCCCACAACAGGCAGCGAAATTCGAGATGACGCCGAGATCTAGTAGGCTCTGAGGATGGTGTAAAGAAGCACCGAAACAGCTGTAAGCCATACGTGCTTATATAATTTAACACGAGTAAGTTTGCCAATCAACCAATCATTTTTATTTAGATTTTTCAAATCTCTCCTCATGATCTATTACCAGTTTCATTTTGGCGTACGCGTTACCATCCACTCTGTGTATGGATCATATACAGAGACTAAGACAAAGGCGGAAAGTAGGGAAGATTGGAAAATGCTGGGTTTGAAGTGAACGAAATGCCCTTGGAAAGCAAAAATGAATGAATATCGGGAGTCATACTCGGTTCCGAGAAATCTGTACCTAGAAATGCAACCGCTTCAACCACGGCTGAGAAATGATCTCGGGCATCTTAACTAATTACCCGTAAGAAAAAATCCCAGCTATTTCCCAACGCAATATATTTTCGGTTTCGGCGAAAGTTTGCGTGTGCCGAAGTCCCACGGAAAGGCAAATATAATCAAACCTCTCTCCCCGCGCGCGCATTTTCTCACTATATCGTAAAGTTCTGAATTGTCCGAGGGCGTGGGTGCATGTGAAGGAGAGAGGAAGGCAGGATTTTATGCCGCAAACATTTCGATGGGGTTCTCTCCTCCCCCCCACCCCCTGTGTAATTATCGAACTGCTGAGACCAACTTCGCGCAACCCTCATTGAATGCCGACCGTCCAGCCATCCGCGAAATTGAATTGAGCCCATCGTGGTTTCGAACCGAAGCGAAGCTAAAATAAATAAATTAAGCAGAGGAAATATGAGAGATTCCCTACTAAACCGTTTTTAACAAACGTTGGCTAATATTGAAGCACGACGGAAATGTATGGAACACTTAACATGAATCGCGTCTTCATCAAAGGGATTTATATGCCACACTGCAATTCTGTTCTGCGTCTACATTGGGCGAATTAAGAGACACTTAGCAAAACCTTGAAAGTAAATAGACACAAAAAAGGAGAAAGAAATGGGGGAAAAAAGAAAGAACATTATAAACACAAAAAAGGAATCTATATTCAAAAAGAAAGGTAGAAATTATGAAACACAGTATTCAAAGACAAAATGCAGGGAAAAAGGATTTTTGAAATCACTTCTGAATGCGCGTAGCGTGCTTTATTCTTGATATATACAGGGACATCATTTTATTTTTAGTAACATTTTTAATATTAACTTGCCTATACTTCTGGATCAACGCCGTTTGTTATCCCCTTCCACGACTGGAATTCGATGATACTGGCGTAATATACAAACAAATCACTTCACTAGGTATAGGAGGGAAGAAAAGTAGTTCATCCATTTACATAAACTAGGAAATATCGCGATTTTGAGTTTGATCATTTTCATTAGGTTTTTGTTTAATCAAAATACAGCACAGTGTTAACAATAAGTGTTGTTACTCACGAACTGAGCTGTCCATGTGGACGTATTCATTATGCAGTGTATATTATACTGTCTACAGCACATTAGCGTGCAATATAGAGAATGAAGTTAAATTGAAAAATAATCATAATATGGATATTTAAACAAATTTTTGAAAATGGTGGCCGTTAATTTCGATACAGGCTTCAGTTCTTTTGTGCATTTTATCGCACTATAGACTATTGTACCTAATCCCAATTACCACTTTCGTTCTTCGTACTAGTAACATGTTGAAATAATTCTGTACCTACTCATTAAAAGAGTACCTTACGTACTGTAAATTCAATCTTCAATTCTGCCCGATCCGAAAATATAAAACTACTCAGACATACTATCTACTGTCCGTCCAAGTGGTTATGTCGTAGGGTCGTAGAAAGGGAGGAAATCACATGACAGTTAATTACTTAACGAGGCCCTTTTATTTAAGTTATTTTAAACAGTTGTATAATATTACGTAGACGTCCAATTCCTAACAGAAATTAATGTTCTCAGAAGAGAGCTAAGACAGCCCAGTCAATAGCTGGCAAATAAAAGCTGGTGGGGGAAACCGGAATACGACGTAGGCAAATGGACGACAGTACCTGTGCGAAAATGATTCAATATTGAAAGCTCTTTCGTCACTGGAAAACGCGAGCATATTTTTGGAACGCACTGTTCACTATGACCGTAAGGCTACTATGACTGTATATGCAGTCTTGGATCTGTGTGGAGGACGGTTGAACTTCATTAATAGAAGGGGTGGCAGTGAAGTACATACAAAAACTCAGGTACAATAAAAATTGAAGTAAAAATAAAATGATGTCCCTGTATAACTCTGCAGATTTTAACAGCATATTCTTTGGACAGAGTAGGCCTACAAAAAATATTCTAATATTATTCATCCATGTATTCATTTATTCAAAGGCAATGCTTTAAACTTAATAAAATCGTATCTTAACGACAGAATTCAAATAACGAAAATTGACAATTATTCAAGTGAACCTTCAATTATTAATACATGTGTTCCCCAAGGTACAGTTCTAGGCCCTATTTTATTTTTAATATATATTAATGACTTATTAAAAACTGACTTACAACAATACAATGGTGTTCAATATTCTTATGCAGATGACACAGTTTTACTTTTTGGTGGAAAAACCTGGTATGATGCATATAATAATTCAAATAATGGACTTAAATTAATAAAAAAATAGTTTGACATAAATTATCTTTCTATCAACGAAACTAAAACCATGATTATTCCGTTCTCATTATCTGAAAAAATGTAACAAACCTCCTACATCTATACTAAGTATTAAATTACATAATTCTTATTGTTGTCTCATACAGTGTAAATGTCCGATTATTAAGGAGTCCTCTGAAGTTAAGTATTTAGGTATAATTTTCGACAATCACTTAAAATGGAAGCAACACATTAATTACCTTTGTAATAAATTACGTAAAATAATATATTATTTTGTTTTATTGCGGAATTACTTGTCAATAAGTTTATTACGCACAATATATTTAACTTTATTTCATCGGTAATTATGTATGGAATTATAGGACGGGTAACTTATTTAAATCCAATTTTAATCCACTTTATTTATTACAGAAGAAAATAATTAAAATATGTCTTCATAAACTTATTGATTTTCCATCTCAAAAATTGTTTTTAGATTTAATGTTATTAAAATAAGACAAATTTATTATATTATATTAATAAAATTCATACATAAAAATCGAAATAATTTTGAATTGTATTCTCATAGTTATGAAACAAAAGGTATGAATTCTTTAAGATTGTTTTAACCAAAATGCAACTCTGTTACAGTATTTAATCATAGTAGTAATTTAGGTCCAAGAATATATAACAAATTTATATTTAAATATGTATATATTTTTTTCAATTCTAATAGTTCTAGTATTAAATTAAAAAAGTTAAATGGATTTTTATAAAAATTAAAAATATTAAATTTAAATTTATATATTCTTATTGCGTAATAGACATAAAACAAATTGCATTACATACTTCTTAATTTCAATTCAGGAATCAGCGCCTGAGCACGAGTTCTATTCTTTCAGGGGCATAAATAAAGTTTTTCTGTTTATATTATATTTTATGTTAAAATTATTAGCAAAAATAAATAAATAAATAAATAAATAAATAAATAAACACATAAATAAATAAATAAATAAATAAATAAATAAATAAATAAATAAATAAATAAATAAATAAATAAATAAATAAATAAATAAATAAATAAAATTCACTCATTCAGAATTTTCTGTGAGACGGACAGCGTAGAAAACCATGAAAGAAAGAAAGGAAGGACGGACGGACGGAAGAAATAAATAAAATGGAAACATGAATTGGAGAAAAAAAGCAAATATGAATGAAGAAAAGATACAGACGAAGTGTAAATAATGTAAAAAATGGGGAAAAGAATGGTGAAGAAGAAGAAGAAGAAAGGAGAAGTAGAATGTAGGGCAAGAAAAGAACAATTACCGATCGAATTGTCGCAGACGGTAGCGTTTGTAACTCGTATTCGTGAAGTCCGAGGTTCAAACCCCATGGCCGGCCGACATGACTGGGAATTTTCATGGTTTCCCCTCAGTCACAAAGGCAAATGCCGGATTGAAAATTTACATACCATGACTCATCACCGCCTCAATTACCAATGGGCCTATCAAAAACATTAATCAAAATATGAAATCAGTTACGTTAACACAAGCTATCTATAGAAATAGGAACTCAACAATAGTAACAACGGCCTACTGGTATACCCACAGTTCCTAACACTCGATATGACCAATGTTAGAGAATGTACAAACAAAAAATAAAAATAAATAAAAATTAGTTCTGAATACGAAGGCGGAAGAAAACAGAAAGAGAAACAAAGATACATAGGCCGAAGAAGAGAAAAGTAATAACAAAGGAATGAAGAAAACAAAAAAATGTGAAATAAAAAGGAAAAAAAGATAAATAAAATAGAAAAAAAAATAAAAAGGAAAAAGAGAAATGGCGAAGAAATTCTTCTTTTTATCACAGCAACTGAGGCTGGGATTGCTTTAGGTGATTTTACATGCGCAGAAAGTCTCTGATCTACGTCACTTCATATAGATATCACGGTTGCTATAGTAACCATGTATTAGACAGTTCGTGTATGGTATAATGATGCATGTGAATGCTGGAAACTGAGCAGAAAAGTCCACAGAGCCCGGGGACAAGACACCGGAATTGCTGAAACATTAATATTAAAGCTGTCTAAATGTAGTCCGAGGACCGACTTCGAGGCAGCTCACGTTTCAGAAGGCCGCTAATCGCATTAGACTAGCCGGCGACATCTGACCTTCCTGGACAGACAGCAGGGACAGGTGACATCGCTTAAAGGGATTTCCCGTATCAGCATTCAACGTACATTGTAGTAATCATTTTTAAAGAAGATTGCTTTAGCAATCGACCGTCCTCTACTGCTGATTCTGAGTGACATAATCCCACAGAAGAAATACTGTATTTTAAGATTCTCGGCTCAAATTACGTTCTCCTTTCGTGTGGTTTTACTGGCAGCCTGCCTGGATATACATCCAAAAGAACCGTGGTTCGATTCCAGGAAGGAAAATACGAAATTTATCTCACTTTAATTAGTACTGGTTACGAAATGTCTTGAATTTGATCTTCTTTATATTAATAATAATAATAATAATAATAATAATAATAATAATAATAATAATAATAATAATAATAATGTATTTTAGCTGGCAGAGTTAAGGCCGTAAGGCCTTCTCTTCCACTCAACCAGCAAAAAGTATATATACATATGCATGAACTTACAAAGAATTCAACAATTTGATTTAGATGAGAGTTACATGCATACAAGAGTTATTTACGAATTAAACAACAAAATACTATGAATTATTAATTAAACACTGAAATAAACTGTGTAGCAGAATTAAAAACTAAAATACATAGAATGTTAATATATTTCAAATGATATTAGATAATAGAAAGAGATTATTATGAGAATTTTGAAAATACAGCACTATCAGGATGATGTCTAAAGAAAGAAATAACAATGTAGTCAGTGATAGTTTAAGTCAGTATGATTGGAGTGAAATGCTAATAAGGTTATCTTTTAAGCTGTTTTTAAAGGTATTTATTGTCTTGCAGCCCCTAATACTTTGTGACAAGGAATTCCATTGACGCGAGGTGGATACTGTAAAAGATGATGAATAACAAGATGTTCCATGAAGAGGTATACTTAACGAGCCACAGATAAGTGATCTGGTATTTACGTCGTGGTTAGAGTATACATAAGAGAAACGAGACGAAAGGTAATTTGGTGTTGAGGTGTGCAGAATTCGAAAGGGTAAAGACAAAGAGTGTAAAGTTCTGCGTTCTTTAAGTCGGAGCCACGAAAGACTTGCGAAGGACGGTGATATGTGATTATATCGTCGGATGTTGCACACGTATCTGACGCACATATTCTGAGCTCGCTGTAACTTGACTGTAAAGGGGAAGATACACCATTGACCTGCAAAATTTGAGTTAAATTAATTTTTTTTATATCTCAGCTACTAGAAAAGCTAAATGAACAAAGCTTTTCATGCTTAATACACATAAATTGCACTTTATAAAACACTATTCAGAATATTAAAGTAGCTAATAACTTAATTACCTGTAAAAATAATATGAAATTTGCATAATTTTTTACAACCGTATGGTATTTACATAATAAAATATACACTTAATTGAATATGTATATGATTATTTTACTGAAATGTTTTAAAACCTACATCAACAACATAGTCTGGGATCTTTTACCTATTCTTTCAGGAAATATTTATTTTCTTAATAGTTACCTTCAATAAAATTTTAGTAGTAATAATAATAATAATAATAATAATAATAATAATAATAATAATAATAAAATTTTATAAATAATTTTCTGTGCAATATTATTTCTTGACTTTGGACAGTTGGCTAAGTAACAAAACAAGAAATTTTTCCGAGCCCTGGAATCGAACCCGGAATCTGCAGATCTGGAAGCCAGCATGTTGATCACCAGACCACGGATGCATAAAAAAGACGGCAATGGGAAAATATTCTTAGTACTAAGAATAATTATGAATAAATATTATTTTAATTGAAGAAGAAACAACATCCATATCAATTAATTGCATTGATCGGCACTGAATGGAGAAGACAAACATTTTTTATACATCTTGATTACACAACTTTTAACACTATATCACTTTGGAATATGTAATTTATTGCTTTCGCGTGTTTGACTCCACATTACACCACACAAACATAACCCCACAGGAAACGCAAACAGAAGGCGCGAAGACCAGGACCAACCTTGATTTTACAAAAGAAAGCCATTAGAATTTTATGTAAATCAAACTATCTGGAACATTGTCGGCCACTTTTCAGACAATCACAGATTTTAACAATCATAAATTTGTATATATACGATCTAGTACTTTACACTAGACAAAATATCGACAATTACTCATTAGTGGCCAATATACATGATCATGAAATTAGAAATAGTGAAAAAATTAATATTCCATATTGTAGATTACACAAGAGCAACACAAACTTTTTAATTATGGGGATGAAATTATAATATAATAAGCTCCCCAGTCAATATTATAAATTACCAATCAATAGCTTCAAAACTAGATTTTACAATTGGTTATTAAATAATCCTTTTTATTCTGTTGCTGAGTTTTTCAACACAAATTTGTATGAAATTGCATTTTAATAAATGAGTTTAATTCCAATTTAGTTAGTTTTCTTTAATATAAAAGTTTCAAATTACTTCAGGTTTTCATTGTATTATTTAAATTTTACTGTTTCTGTTATTAGTGTTTTTTTTAATGTATTTATATGTTTTTCAATGTATTCTAACGAAGCCTAAAACTGTATGTCTAATGGCCAAATAAATTGAATTGAATTGGATTAAACCAGTTCTGAAGATAGCCCACAACAGGCTGAAACTAGTCAACAAGATACCGTACCTAATATTTAACACGCGAAAGCAATAAATTACATATTCCGAAATAGTAATATGCGTTACAAGAGCGGTATGTTGAAGTTTTCATGTTCGAGGAAAAGTTTGTAAAAGCGAAACGTAGTTGAGCTTTTTTAATTTCCGAGAATTGAAATAAAACTTACCGCTCGTGTATCGTACATTATTTTGTGCGAAGATCGTTTATTACATACCTTAAAGAGGAATTTCTAATTAGTTGCAATGAAATCTCCATCTTGGTTTCTGTTCAATGACGGCAAATTTGGAAAACAAAAATATCTATCTTCAACATTGTTGCTTTAAAATGTTTTCTGTGTTTACTATACTCCAGCAGGCCGTGATATACGTCTGTCTTTTTTTCCCCAGTCTATAAATGCGAACTTAAAACAAACGGTAAGGTTATGTAATGATTTATTTTTCATTTTAATATTTTAACAATATTATTTATATAACATATTGCAGTAATAACATCGGCAAGTTTGTTGATTTTTTCACGGCTTCCTTAATGTTACTTGCATCACGAATGCAGTAACTTTAGTGGAGTTGTAGAGTTTACTTAATTTTTGCAAATATTTAAAAACAATAATTAACAGTGCAATTTAGGTGAAATTGCAGTGGTAAGTTTCCAATTTATAATTATTACTATATTGAACTCTCTAAAAATAATATGTTAAAAGCTTAAAGCAGTAAAATCAATATGTCACTTAAGTGGTAAGAAGAGGGAAATTGTTATATGTGTGTTAGGTTGGGAATACTGAATGTGGAATTTTAGACTTTCCGCGGATTGGTTTTGTGCGGAAACCAAGCAAATACGCACGATCTCGCACAAAATTTCTTTCTTCCGAGAGTCCTGCTTAATTTGAAAACATATTTTATTAGTGACTGAAAGTTCTTGCAGAAAGGCGTTATAGGCCTATCACACTTTAATAATAATAATAATAATAATAATAATAATAATAATAATAATAATAATAATAATAATAATAACAATAATAATAACAATAATAATAATAATAAAAGTAATAATAATAAAATTAATTATTATTATTATTATTATCATTATAGAATAATAGTAATAATAATAATATTTTATTAAGTTAGAATTTATAAAACAGTTATATTACCGGTTGTTCTGTATGGTTGTGAAACTTGGACTCTCACTTTGAGAGAGGAACATAGGTTAAGGGTGTTTGAGAATAAGGTATTTAGGAAAATATTTGGGGCTAAGAGCGATGAAGTTACAGGAGAATGGAGAAAGTTACACAACACAGAACTGCACGCATTGTATTCTTCACCTGACATAATTAGGAACATTAAATCCAGACGTTTGAGATGGGCAGGGCATGTAGCACGTATGGGCGAATCCAGAAATGCATATGGAGAGTTAGTTGGGAGGCCGGAAGGAAAAAGACCTTTAGGGAGGCCGAGACATAGATGGGAAGATAATATTAAAATGGATTTAAGGGAGGTGGAATATGATGATAGAGAATGGATTAATTTTGCTCAGGATAGGGACCAATGGCGGGCTTATGTGAGGGCGGCAATGAACCTCCGGGTTCCTTAAAAGCCAGTAAGTAAGTATAATAACAACAATAATAATAATAATAATAATAATAATAATAATTATTACTTATTATTGTGGGAAGAATCATATGTAAGAAGGTTTGTCCTATACCTGAATACTGTGCTCCCTGTATGAGAAAATTATTACCTAACACTCCATTCACAGATATACGCAGACAATATAAATTCAAGCAAGATCAAAAGGTTGAAAAGCACAGATTTAAACATCTCTCTGAAGCAGATATTCGTTTATCCGTGATGAGACGCAGAATGTATAGAACTGTTGTCGCTTGTTTGAAGTATACGAGAGGTTTCTATATTTAACAGTAGGCTAGAATTGTATTCTGTTATGAGTATTGAAATGAATATCTGACTAAATGGAGACGAGAGAAAGATATGCGAATGGATAACAATAAACAAAGCCTTCTGCAGAGATGAAATGTTGAAAATAAAGAAGAGAGAGAGGGGCTAGTTTTGTGAGTACGATTTAGGTGGCGTTGGAAATGAAACGTAAACATTATGACAAAAGAAGTTCGCTGATTGTACCAACTCCTATCTCCATGTCTGGAAAACAGGATATTTTACCTCTCTGAGAGGACTATAGGAGCAAATGACAATGTCGGGAAAAGTCAGGGGTTCTAATCGAAGCGAGTGAATTC
The DNA here is from genome assembly GCA_025594305.2 of Periplaneta americana. NCBI lineage: Eukaryota > Metazoa > Arthropoda > Insecta > Blattodea > Blattidae > Periplaneta > Periplaneta americana. The sequence goes on from JAJSOF020000021.1 coordinate 31,418,532, forward strand.
CATGAGAGTTCTCACTTCGGTCTGGATAATTGGAAGATCGTAGATATTAGAACTGCAGGTCAGAAGTTAAGTTACATTTAGATAAATATGTTTTATAATGTATATGAATATGTTTCACAAAATTGTTTGAAACATCATTTCTAAAATCTCAACTTTACTCTTCACAGAAGTTCAAAATAATGATGTTATCAAATAGCAAGAACCTTTGTTCGAATTTCACTTTACTTCATCTGAGAAACGTAAAATATTATTTTAAGGAAAAGGAAATGAGTTTTACAAAATGGCTGATATTTCTTCGCTGTACATTTCTACAAAATGACAAAAGGAAAGCATCCACACATCAGCAAAGATAATAGTCAACGTCTAAAAACGGCTACGCTTATACCATTCTACATCGAAACGAACGTATCCTATATTTTCGCGTTGCCTTTGTTTGCCTTTGGGAGTTTTTATGTTTGCGGGTTGCATTTCTTTGTTTTTCAGTGCTGTTAGCAAATACCTTACTATAATAATACCGGACAGCTAGCAGTTTTACGTGCGAACGACGATGGTGCTGCTACCTACCTGCCGGGATGGAGATAGTCGCAAAACAAGCTGTAATCAAATGCAATGTATATTTTGCTGGGCTAGTTAATTGTTAATAGTTTTATGAATTAGTACTAGTGTTAAAATGTCAGGGTGTATATGTGCTGTTTATAATTGTGACAATTGCAGCATTACAAATTGCTCCAAATCGTACTTTCGATTTCCGACAGTTCATAAAACGTAAGTCAACAACATTCTTTAGTAGGCCTAATTCCTTCGTCTTTGTGTTGATAGAAAATACAAATTAGTTTTTTTTTTATTTATACCTAATAAATAAATATTAAAGACTAATAAGGAAATAAAAGATTCCATGCGAGTTAAAATACATAGGGCAGACTGGCCGCACAATATTAAGACAGAATCAAAGAACATAAGAGGAACCTGAGGCTGTTTACCGGAAAAATTGCAGTCAACACAGCATGCATAAAATACTGTTTGACACCAAGGTCATTAACAAATTACTACTGGGAAGCAATCAGATTACTGGAGAAAAACAAATTTTATCTTTGCAGTTGGTCAGACCAACTCAGGCCCTCTTACAATCAAGGTCATGAAGATCAAGGAACATTATTGTAAATTACGAGCATCCCGGCCCCGGATTGGCCGAATATCCCGTTTCAGCCTAACATCTATATAAATTGACTTTTGTTCGGACATCACTTCCCTGAAGATGGCTGCAGAGATAGCAGTCGAAAGCTTGGAGCATTCCAAAATCTTAACTCGGCTGATATCCCGCGAAAACATATTAGCGAACCAACGCCGAGAAAGCCTCAAATCATACAAATAAATATTAGTTAAAATGTATTGGATTTTAAGGTTTTATCAAATTAAGTTTTATTGTTGTCCACATGCCTTTACTAATTATTACATGCATCAGATTACTATAATTTTATCAGTTGTCAAATGCGTATATATGTAAATTCATTCTAATATCAGATTGATTTTGTCTCGGTAAAACAAAGAAAAATATGTAACAATTAATTACGGAAAGTAATATGAAGTATGCAATATTTCTCATAATATGCAGCTTTGATATAAGATAATAATTTTACATTAAATATTATACATTTCTTAAGTGTTTCATATATAATTCCACATTAGTAACTCACGGTTTAAACAATAGTCCGAATCTCGCTATGTTAATATTTGTATTATTATAGTAAGGTATTTGGTGTTAGGTTAGATTACAAAACGGAAAATAAAAACCGAGAATGATTATAATCCAGTGTGAGTCTGAAATACTGATACACTTAGGGTCGAATTCATAGTCGTCACTTATAAAATGAGGAAACACTTAAGTAATGAGCATTTCCTTAGCACTTATTTCAGATCGTATTGCAGAGACGCTACTCATTCATATGCCCTGAGCATTCCCTTGACATCGAAAGAAATATGGCAACATGGCTAGACGTGAGCGCTTTCCTACATTCAATTGTTTTCCAGCGCCTTCAAATTGTTAAATCCGCATTATTGTCATACACAAATACAGAAGTAAATAATATAGAGCTAAAAATTATACAAAATGTCCAGAAAGCATTTTAGAGAAAAGAAAGAAGTGAACTAAGATAACTAGTTATGAAATATGGAGATATTGTCAAAGTAAAAAAAAAATTGATAATTGTTCTCTCCAAAAGAAGAAATTGACATGGAATAAAATGCAGTTGAGTTTAATGCAAACTCCGGAAATATTCCTGTCAGTTAATCATTTTAATTTATTTTTCAGTTATTTTTATGCTAAACAAAGTGGAAGTGATATAATTACGCAAATTTTAACAGCTTATTCCTTGGGTAGAATACAAGCAAAAATGCAAATAACACTTTGTTGGGACATGAATACTTTTCAAAAAAAAAAATGCCACTTAAATAATGCTGCTGTATCATAAAATCTCAAAGCAACCAGTACTTTCAGCAGTGGCGAAATCGGTAAGCCTCATGGTTGTATTGTGAATTGAAATGAGAGACACCAGAATATTCACAACAGTGTTCTTGTCGAAACGGTATCTCCTCTTAAATTGTAGATCATTATACATCTCTAAAGGGTTTTCCATATCTCTGATATATCTTTAGCTTGCCGAAACTCATTTTCATTTTAATTACAGAACTCAATAAATTAAATTAAATCATAATCATCATGTAATGTATACAGAATCAGCTAATTACAATGCATATGAGGAAACACTTGAGTAAGCTGACAAGCTACCTTATTTGAATAAGTGTTCACTTCAGTGGGATTTATGAATTGGAAATTATTATAAGCAACTGCTTAAGTGTTTCCTTACGATAAGTGTTGACTATGAATTCGGCCCTTAATTACTATACATATGTTATATTAAAAATATGGAATATCCACAAAGGAACTGGATGAAGAATAGACCAACAGGAGATTAATACGAATGTGTGTACAATCCAGGGCCCCAACGCTCGCGACCGACCTAGTAAACGTTTCAACCGACCGGTTATAAATTCTCGACTGTATGTGTTGAAGCGTATCATTTCCCGGCTATATTCTCCACAACCGAAAAAGCGAGCTCGGTCGGTCGTTTTCAAGAGACTGCAGAGCTCTAGTCTGAATGCAACCCTGGATCGACAGACAGTTGCCTCGGCCGACTGAGCTACACCGGTAGCTTTCATATCTTATTGTGAGGTCAATTATATAATCAGAATATATACGTAATTCCAACCGTTTTTCTCCGAAGAAAAATTCCTGGATTGCATTGGAATGCTCCTTTACGGAAACCCTGCATTTCCACAAAGATGATAGCATTCTCGTTGCCTGTGGCTGCGGATGTTTCGAAGTGGACATTGTCTACTTTATGGTAACCCTGTAGCCGCATCAGTTCACGTGTGAAAGTCTTAGCAATCCCCTGATAGAATTTCACGCTCAACGATCTCGGGACATTTGCAACTCTGGAGTGGAAGAGAAGTTTGCCATCCTAAGCCTGTGACTAATTACTGCCTGCTAGGAACAGGCAATATTCTGTTGTATAATTAGCGGTTAGCAGAGAACAGCTTCCCAGGAAGCAGACCTCGGTTCAGAACTCAGAAACTACTGATGGAACTTTGCTACATACGGGGAACAAAATTGGATTTGATGTGTAACGAAGCAATGACAACTGTACAGAAGAAACATTCTACGTTTGTTACTTACTTACTGGCTTTTAAGGAACCCGCAGGTTCATTGCCGCCCTCACATAAGCCCGCCATTGGTCCCTATCCTGAGCAAGATTAATCCAGTCTCTATCAACATAACCCAAATCTCAAATCCATTTTAATATTATCTTCCCATCTACGTCTCGGACTCCCCAAAGGTCTTTTTCCCTCCGGCCTCCCAACTAACACTCTATATGCATTTCTGGATTCGCCCATACGTGCTACATGCCCTGCCCATCTCAAACGTCTGGATTTAATGTTCCTAATTATATCAGGTGAAGAATGCAATGCGTGCAGTTCTGTGTTGTGTAACTTTCTCCATTCTCCTGTAACTTCATCCCTCTTAGCCCCAAATATTTTCCTAAGCACCTTATTCTGAAACTCCCTTAACCTATGTTCCTCTCTCAAAGTGAGACTCCAAGTTTCACAACCATAAAGAACAACCGGTAATATAACTGTTTTATAAATTCTAACTTTCAGATTTTTTGACAACAGACTGGATGATAAAGGCTTCTCAACCGAATAATAACACGCATTTCCTGTCTTTATTCTGTGTTTAATTTCCTCCCGAGTGTCATTTATATTTGTTACTGTTGCTGCCAGGTATTTGAATTTTTCCACCTGTTCAAAAGATAAATTTCCAATTTTTATGTTTCCATTTCGTACAATATTCTGTCACGAGACATAATCATATACTTTGTCTTTTCGGAATTTACTTCCAAACCCATCTCTTTACTTGCTTCATGTAGAATTTCCGTGTTTTCCCTAATCGTTTGTGGATTTCCTCCTAACATATTCACGTCATCCGCGTATACAAGCAGCTGATGTAACCCGTTCAATTCCAAACCCTCTCTGTTATCCTGGACTTTCCTAATGGCATACTCTAGAGCGAAGTTAAAAAGTAAAGGTGATAGTGCATCTCCTTGCTTTAGCCCACAGTGGATTGGAAACGCATCTCACAGAAACTGACCTATACGGACTCTGCTGTACGTTTCACTGGGACACATTTCAATTAATCGAACTAGTTTCTTGGGAATACCAAATTCAATAAGAATATGATACAAAACTTCACTCTTAACCGAGTCATATGCCTTTTTGAAATCTATGAATAACTGATACACTGTACCCTTATACTCCCATTTTTTCTCCATTATCTTTGTCGAATACAAAATATCTGATCAATAGTCGATCTATTACGCCTAAAACCACACTGATGATCCCCAATAATTTCATATACATATGGAGTTAATATTCTCAATAGAATATTGGACAAAATTTTGTACGACGTCAACAAAAGTGATATTCCTCGAAAGTTACTAAAGTTAGTCTTGTCTCCCTTCTTAAAGATAGGTACGATTATGGACCCCTTCCATTGTTCTGGTACAATTTCCTTTTCCCAAATAGCAAGTACAAGCTTATAAATTTCGTTAGATAATGCGCTTCCACCCTCTTGTATTAATTCTGCTGGAATTTGATCGATACCTGGAGACTTACGTTTGTTAGATGGAGGAAATGTGTAGCCTACTTCAGTCACGTACACGTGTATGTGTGCATGTACACGTACGTAACTATTTTTCAGACCTGACTGTTAGTACATGATAATATTGCTCAGGCTATATCAACAGGCGCCCACACCACTCCCCCACTCCACAGCCGCCTGAACAAGAGGTCCCATTCTGAAAGCGGATTCCTACGCCATGCGGAGCATTTCCTGCGAGCCATCTAGATGTACAGTACGGCCACTGGTTCGCATCGTCATCCCAATTAATTCACGCAGCGGGCCACAAGAAAAGTTCACGGGTCATGTGGCGACGTCGCATTTACATACAAACACCCACAACCACTTCATTTGGCCGCTCTCATCTGTCAACGCATCCCTCCAGCGGTATACGCGGCGGGCACTGTGTATAGATTGCCATCGGTATGACGGAAAAGATGCATTGTGATCTCCATTACAAATAAGTAAAGCAAGTTATACTCATCAAGAATTCCACATTCTAAATTAATAACTAATACTAACTAACTGATATGTTTATACTCTTTAGATGACAAATAAATATAGGCCTAGGTAATAATTACAATAAACAACTTCACATTTCAAACGCAATGTAAGACATATCTCTTTGTTAACTCCGAAGGATAAAACGATGTGACTGCAGTATCGAGGAGTCAGGAAGAAGATGGGTCAGTATTAGAGACCATTTGAAGCATCAAATCCACGACGGGGAAACATTTATGCAATAAGTGGGTTTGGACCCACGAAATACAAGTAAAAATAAGTTATTATACATATAGACATTTCACACGTAGGTAGGAAAGTAGGTTCAAAGGAGGTAGGCATGTGTAGAGTCGAACAGAAGTAGATAGATAGAGAAGTAGATGGTTACAAAGATCAGTAGAAATACAGACAAATAAAATGATGAATGAATGGATAGATAGATAGATAGATAGATAGATAGATAGATAGATAGATAGATAGATAGATAGATAGATAGATAGATAGATAGATAGATAGATAGATAGATAAAATAGATAGATAAAATAGATGGATAGATAGATAGATAGATAGATAGATAGATATATAGATAAAATAGATAAATAGATGGAGATAGATAGATAGATAGATAGATAGATAGATAGATAGATAGATAGATAAATGAGATTCAAATAGATGGATGATAGATAGATAGATAGATAGATAGATAGATAGATAGATAGATAGATAGATAGATAGATAGACAGATAGATAGATTAGACAAAATAGATGGATTCAAGATAGATAGATAGATAGATAGATAGATAGATAGATAGATAGATAGATAGATAGATAGATAGATAGATAGATAGATAGATAGATAGATAGATAGATAGATAGATAGATAGATAGATAGAAAATAGATAAATAAATAGATAGATAGATAGATAGATAGATAGATAGATAGCAAATAGATAGATAGAAATAGATAGATAGATAGATAGATAGATAGATAGATAGATCGACGACAAATATATAAATAAATATGTTATAGATATATCGATAGATACATCGATATACACACACACACACACACACACACACACACACATATATAAGATTATAATTTGTGTGTTTAGTTTGCATAGCTTTTTGTGGATGTTTAGTTTGCATAATTTATGTGTTTAGTCTGTATAGTTTTTCGTGTTTAGTTGGTATAATTTGTCTATGTATTTAGTTCTAAGTGTATAGTGTAAGCTGTCTTGGACTGGCTCCCCAAGTGTAAACCTTCAGCTCACTCTACAATCCTGTAAGAGGCCGTTGCCCTTATGGGATTTCAGGCTTTTCGTATACTGTATATACTGTTACCAGGAAATCAAAAGGAGGATAGCAATGGCCAAGGACTCTCTTAATAGAAAAAAGAGCATTTTCTGCGGACCTCTGGAAAAAGAACTAAGGAAGAGACTAGTGAAGTGCTTTGCATGGAGTGTGACATTGTATGGGGCATAAACATGGACATTACGACGAAGTGAATAGAAGCAACTAGGAGCATTTGAAATGTGGATATGGAGAAGAATAGAAGTGTGAAGTAGACAGACAGAATAAGAAATGAAGCTATGTTGAAAAGAGTGGGTGAAGAAAAAATGATGCTGAAACTGATCAGGAAGAGAAAAAGAAATTGGTTGGTTCACTGGCTGAGAAGTAACTGCCTACTGAAGGATGCACTGGAAGGAATGGTGAACGGAAGAAGAGTTCGGGGTAGAAGAAGATATCAGATGATAGATGACATTAAGATATATGGATCATATGAGGAGACTAAGAGGAAGGCAGCAAATAGGAAAGATTGGAGAAAGCTGGGTTTGCAGTGAAAGACCTGCTCTTGGGCAGAACACTAAATGAAAATGATATTCTATAGATAGATAGATAGATAGATAGATAGATAGATAGATAGATAGATAGATAGATAGATAGATAGATAGATAGATAGATAGATAGATAGATAGATAGATGCGATAGGCTCATGTCAGCAGATTTATTGGCATGTAAAAGAACTCCTGCGGGACAAAAATTCCGGCACACCGGCGACGCTGATATAACCTCTGCAGTTGCGAGCGTCGTTAAATAAACCATAATTTAAATTTTGATAGACAGACTTACGGAAAGACAGTGTTTTCTGCAGATATTGCAAGATTTGTGGCGGATATGTTGTGATTAATGTTTTCTTCGGTCACTAGTTTCCTCTGCTATTACAATGCCAATATTATCGCCATATCATCATATTCTCAACTGCAAAAAAAAGCCTTTAGAGTTTAAATTCCATTAACAATATACCTCAACGCCGGTTTGCTTTTATAAAACGCCACATTCAGACCTGAGACTTGGGAGTTATTCCTCCAACTTCCCTAGCTTTCGTTTCACAAATCCTGACGGCTTTAATCAGAGTTTCTCTCGTTCAGAGTATTTATGGAATTTCACAAAACAAGATTAGGTTTTACAACAGAAACAAGTCTCTGTCTGTGGGCAGGAGCAGATAAAGAGCAAGAAGAAAAATAAAGCAACGAAGTGTGCGTGGAAACGAAACAAAATATATACATAGGAAGGATTAAAACTAAGAAGAGATAAGACAGAACAGAGAAAGTCCTGTATCATAAATAATCTGAGTTTTATAAAACAGAGGGATGAGAATAAAGAAATGTAACGGAGAGTTTAATAAGGAAAGCTCTTCGAGAATCTTTGGTGAGGTTCATTACAGGGAAAGAGAGTTATATTTCAAACATATGAAGTTAATAACAGCACAAAAATATTTAAACCTTTAAATTTACATGTTATAATGAAAATAAATAAATAGATAAAACAATAAATAAGAAGTAAAAAAATGAAAAATAAATGAGTAAACAAATAAAAAGTAAAGAATAAAAATAAAAAGTAAAAATAAATAAAAAGTAAGTAATTAAAATATAAATAAATAGATAAATAAATAAATAAATAAATAAATACGTAAATAAATAAAAAGTAAATAAATGAAAAGTAAAAATAAATAAGTAAAAAGTAAATAAAAATATAAATAAATAAATAAATAATAAGTAAAAAAAAAAAAAAATAAAATAAAAAATAAAAAGTAAAAATAAAAAAGTAATTAAATAAAAAATAAAAAAAAAAGTAAATAAATAAAAGTAAAAAATAAATAAATAAAAAGTAAATAAATAAAATATAAATAAATAAGTAAATAAAAAGTAAAAAATAAAATAAAAATAAATAAATAAAAAGTAAATAAAAAGTAAATAAATAAAAAATAACTAAAAAATAAAAAGTAAAAAAAAAAAGTAAATAAATAAAAAGTAAAAAAAGTAAAAATGAATAAATAAAAAAAGTAAAAAAAATAAAAATAAAAATAAATAAATAAATAAAAATAAATAAATAAAAAGTAAAATATGAAAGATAAATAAGTAAGAAAATAAACAGTAAATGAATAAAAAGTAAAAATAAATAAATAAAAAGTGAATAATTAAGATATAAATAAACAGGTAAATAAATAAAAAGTAAAAAATAAAAAATTAAAAAGTAAATAAATAAAAAGTAAATAATTAAAATATAAAATAAATAAATAAATAAATAAATAAATAAATAAATAAATAAATAAATAAATAAATAAATAAATAAAAAATAAATAAATAAATAAATAAATAAAAAATAAAAAATAAAAGTAAATACATAGAGTAAAAAGGTTAAAAAATAAGTAAATAAATACATAAAAATTAATAATAATAATTTATTGAGCTGCTTCAGAAAAAGTGTAGACAGATAGATAGATAGATAGATAGATAGATAGATAGATAGATAGATAGATAGATAGATAGATAGATAGATAGATAGATAGATAGATAGATAGATAGATTCCGTATGCAAGTAATTAGATTCCCTCAGTTTACATTTCACTATTGCTCCATTGTCATCGTTTTATTATTTCCTTATTCCCCAATAGCCTCCCAAGGAAAGATACGTAGATAAAATTAATAAAATTTTAAAACTTTACAAGATATTTTTTTCTGTTGATAAAGGAGAAAGTAAAACGACTTACTGAATACACAGCAATACTGATGTGAAACGATGAATAAATAAATACATTAATTAACAAACAAACAACTATAAATGAATGAAGAATACCTTAGCACAGAATTTCAATGTTAATCACAACCAAACACCAAACGTGTGTAACGTGGCTCAATTTTTCTTTTAGTGCCTGCTGGCTTCCCTTCATATTCGACGATAAAGCGCACGTCTAGCAATTCTCGCCTCCTGTATGCGGCCACACGTCCCCTTCGCCGTCAATCTCTGATTTAATAGTCCTAACAAAGTTTTGTGATCAGAACAAGGTCAGCGTTATAATCTCTGCTGCAGAGCTGCCAATCCATTCTTCCTTCATTTGCGCATCTCTTAATACATCACACAATCATGTTAAACCATTGCCGTTACATATTTAAACGTGAATCATCGATTACATTATGTTCATAGGCGCCGTCTTGTTTGAAATGTTTGGATAGTAGGACTGACTCTGCATGAGATTCCGAGAGAACACTAATAGTTATTAAAAAAATCTCTTACATATTTTGCAGAAAATGAAAGTCTGAGTCGACCTGGGTAGCTCGTCGGTATAGTGCTGGCCTTCTGTGCTCGACGTTACAGGTTCGATCCCGGCCCAGGTCGATTGCATTGTCAGTAGATTTACTGGCAAGTAAAATAATTCTTGCGGGACAAAATTCCGGCACACTGGCAACGCTGATATAACCTCTGCAGTTGCGAGCGTCTTTAAGGGTATACAGTATGTACGTGAACGACCACAAATATTATCAGAAAATGCAGGCTCTCAATTTCTAAAATTTTTATAAGAAAACGAACTCACAATTGGACAAAAATTACAAGGTACCACAACAAGACTTATTAGAACTTAAATATATGATAAAAATATAAAAAAAGTTACTAGTAATATTTTTCAAACCAGTTTTATCAAAGTATGAATAAAACAAAACAATTCTACAGTCACATAATTTGGTAACCATAACATTGTTGGTCTGTCTGACATCTTTAATATTTTTCCTGCATGTAATAAACACTTATTTCTGAAAAGTAGACCACTCTCAGACATGTAGAGTTGTTTATTTTAATGCAATTAATTTTTTATTTGTCCTATATAAAATATATTAAAATTTACATAATGTTTTGTGATCTAATTTTTATATTTTCAAAGATATGGGCATTATTGTTGTCCACCTTTTGCATAAATGCACGTTAAATCAGTGTACAAAATTTCAGTATTCTATCTCTAATTGTTGTGGAGTTACGAAATAATATGTGTGCAAATTTTCAAATTTTGGAAAATTTAATTAAAAGTAAAAAGTGACTTCTAAAAAAATATTATTAGTACCCTTTTTTATCAGATATTTAAGTTCTAATAAGCTTGTTGTGATACCTTGTAATTTTTGTAAAATTGTGAGTTCATTTCCTTATAAAATTTTAGAAATTTAGAGCCTGCATTTTATAGTAATATTTCTGGTCGTTAAATAAACCATCACTTAAACATAGTCTGATTTTTCATATAGCCTATAGTGAAACCCTGTATTTGGACACCCCTGTACGTTAGACATCTCATTATATTGGACATATTTTCTTGGAACCGGGCAAATTTCTATTCTTTTATATATCCAATATATCCTCTATGTTGGACACCCCTCAATCCTGAAAGCTGGACACTCCTTATACAAGGTGGGGCAGAATGAACTAATGATTTTGACTTAAGTAATACCCATCTCGTGGATTGAAGCTAGGCATGACATCACATTGGTCAAGGTATGCAAATCGCCATATGGTTACTTTGACATCTGACCGATACATTAGTATACTGACCGAATTCTTCTTTCCATTGTTACGTCGTCGTAATATTGACATCGCCAGAATTTGGTATCAGCACGACGGGACGATATCACACACGGCTTAGAATTCGATGGAGACTCTACGAACCGCGTTGACACAGGATCATTTCCCGCTTTGGTGATATCTCTTGGCCACCTCGTTCACCTGATTTGACTGCTTGAGTTTTTTGTGGGGTTATTTAAAGAGCAAAGTGTACGAAACCCGTCCAGTAGATTTAAATACCCTGAAGCAGAGAATTGGGGAACAAATTGATTAAATTCCTCTAGACATGCTACTGCGCGTCATGGAAAATATCACGACTTGGGTGAGAGAGTGCATCACTGTCAAGGAACGACACCTACGGGCGTTATTTTCACGAATTAACTTTGAATTTGAACAGAGTTGAGTTTCATTGAACCCTTTTGTTTTAAAAGGGCCATTAGTGGAATGAGAGGGGGTTTTCCTTGTACAGTTCTTTTAATTGTTGCATGTGCATATTACTTACTTACGGCTTTTAAGAAACTCGGAGGTTCATTGCCGCCCTCACATAAGCCCGCCATCGGCCCCTATCATGAGCAAGATTAATCCAGTCTCTACAATCATATCCCACCTCCCTCAAATCCATTTTAATATTTCCTCCCATCTACGTCTCGGCCTCCCCAAAGATCTTTTTCTCTCCGAGCTCCCAACTAACACTCTATATGAATTTCTGGACCATAAATAAGTCTGTAGTTTAGAGACAGAGATATCTGTGTGCATAGCAAGTAACTTGATGGGGAGAGAAAAAGCTCGTCGATAAAATTGTACCTACGAGTGTTCATGCATTTATAAAGAACATTCCTAATTTAATACTCTTTCCAGACAGATGCTTTAGATTGGATTTAAAGCCGACAATATTTCTGTGACCGGAGGAAAAAGGTCTTAAGTCATTTTTGTGTGAAAATGAGATTTTTATATATTCTGAAAGTGGAAACAATTCTCTACAATCTGGTAAAACGATTAAAGTCAAATAAGACTCTTGACTGGATTTATAGAGTGTTACCAAAATGTCCTAAGTACTTTTTGAATCGAGCACACACAGAATAAAGGACTTAAGAATATTTAATACTTTATTCCTTACAAACCATCAAATATTTACTTTCCATTCTTCCCTATTAAAAAAGTCTAACTTATATTTTAGCCATTTTATCACATACTGATGCCCTTTCCTTTTAAAACTTTAAGTACCAGGGTAAACAGTCCTTTAATTGTTTAAGACCCATTCTGCATTCCTAATAATTCACATTTCTCATTTATTTTGACATGAAAAAGGGCTTAAGTGCGGCTATTTTTTGGAAAAATCAAGAAAATCGTTAAACGAGCAACATTATCTATTTTAGAAGAAATATAAAGAAATAATATTCAGGAAAAACCTCTTAATTAAAAAACTCTATAATTGACAACAATTTCAATATTTCTACTGCTTTCCTGAAAAGTATAAAATTTTTACTTAAGGTATATGTACGCCTTTACATACAAAAAATTTTGTTTTGTATAATTTTGCTCTGTAAAATTGTTATACAATTGAGAATGGTACCAGAAAGCGAATGAAGTGAACAGATCCCTTGAAATTGTGTCTAACTTGTTTTTAAAAATTATTTTGTTTATAATTTTCACATGCAACTTGAAACATGATAGCTCATGCAATTTTTAAGATAGAGCCACAGTTTTTTCACTGTTTTATAGCTAATAGCTAAAACTATTCTTTAGTGCCTGACATAGAGCTATTTTTTATTTTTATTTACATTAATTAAATATTACCATATATGTAACTTACAATAATATTTTATGTTGCTTAAATCATGTAAAGAATCCATAGATAATTATTAATTATATTAATGTTATTTTACTCATTGTTAGGCACTGGGGGACATTTCAAGCTTCAAAATGACACCAATATCTTCTTGGTATCACCATATTTGACTGAGATATCATGTTTGAAATAATTAAATATTCTAAAATTACTATTTACAGGAAATGAGCCACAAACTTCCAGAGCCTAGAAGACTCCATCATCATATGTCACCCTTTAAGCAGCTTCATGTCGGTCCAGTTTCAGCTTCTTTCTGCCTCTCAAATACGTCCGCCTTTTTTAACTTCAGGTGTTGAATGTTTTTTTTTTTTTTGGAATTTTTGTCCCTATTTCCATTGATGCAACAAATCCTGCGATGATGTTTGTCCCAGGGTTTATGCCCATCCTCCTCAGAATTGTAATTTCTACTTTTGGACTCTTATTAAAATGACGTACAATATCATTGACACACAAATTTACAGTTTTATGAGTAACAGTAAAAGATTATAAATTACTTCATTATGTTAAACAGCTTTTTCACTCTAATGATCATGTCCAGCTATCTATGCATCTATTTCGGGTTTAGAAAGAAGTTTATTTTACAAGAAACGCTGGACGAGGGGATTGACTGCTACGAAGATCACTCCAAAAGTAATGCACTCCAAAAGTAGCCTAAGTGACCGTGACTTATCTGAAAAACCATAAGGCATAAATCGAAAATTCTTATATCAAATTAAAGAGGAGAAAATTCTCTATTAAAATAGTTATATTTTGAAAATTCTAATTTTTCATCATTTTTTGCGTTTTGTGGGTGTACATATACCTTAAGACCTTTTTCCTCCCGGCCACAGATTTCATTCTGTGGAAAAATTAGTAATTAATAGGCCACCGAAAGTTTAATGATGTAGATGTATAGTAAATCATTCAAACGATTATATTTAACTATGTTTTCTTTTTATTCCGCGAGAGATAGTTTCCATAGTAACCACAATGTACCCGTATGATGTATTACGCTGCACATATTAGTGGTTCCTGCAAACAAGGTGAAATGTATGGCTTAAATCTAAGGATATAGGACACAGGTTGGCAAATATTTACATCCTAGGTTCATTATAGCATATGTTAACAGCCACTTCCCTGCTCTCCTAATTTGCATAATGGCTCCTAGCTTCCCTCTGTAATCATCATGTATTAAAAATATCCTCATACTACAATGTCTGACGTCCAGAGTCTTCACATGATAAGACTAAAAACAGAACATCAAGGTCCGAGTACACAGCGATACGACCAGAGAGTGCACTGAAAATGTGTGGTGAAAAGCAAAGCACCACAGGTTTCCTAAGAGTTTTCGGTTTCCCTTTCAACTCTCTACAAACCATTAATCGAATGTGAATAGCCTCTGTAGTTTGAAACAGACGTGAACTAAAGAATTACAGTTAAAATAATAATCGAGTAGTTTAAGAGACGTTATAATTGCAAATGAAATTATCATCTCATCGTTTCTGAATAACATCTGTAGTTTAAAAGGAACATTAAATAAAAAATTAAAATATTACAATTAACATCTCATTATCTTTGAATAGTCTCTGTAGTTTAAAATGTAAATTAAAATAAAAATTACAATTACATTATCTCATGTTTCTGAATCTCATCGTTTAAATGTAAATTACTACAAATCATCTCATTGTTTCTGAATAGTCTTTGATTTAAAATGTAAATTAAAATAAAAAAATTACAATTACTGTAGTTTAAAATGTAAATTTGTCATCTCATCGTTTCTGAATAGTCTCTGTAGTTTAAAATGTAAATTAAAATAAAAAATTACAATTACAATTATCATCTCATCGTTTCTGAATAGTCTCTGTGATTTAAAATGTAAATTAAAATAAAAAATTTCAATTACAATTATCATCTCATTGTTTCTGAATAGTCTTTGTAGTTTAAAATGTAAATTAAAATAAAAATTACAATTACAATTATCATCTCATTGTTTCTGAATAGTCATCTGAATACTGTAGTTTAAAATGTAAATTAAAATAAAAAATTACAATTACAATTATCATCTCATTGTTTCTGAATAGTCTCTGTAGTTTAAAATGTAAATTAAAATAAAAAATTACAATTACAATTATCATCTCATTGTTTCTGAATAGTCACTGTAGTTTAAAATGTAAATTAAAATAAAAAATTACAATTACAATTATCATCTCATCGTTTCTGAATAGTCACTGTAGTTTAAAATGTAAATTAAAATAAAAAATTACAATTACAATTATCATCTCATCGTTTCTGAATAGTCACTGTAGTTTAAAATGTAAATTAAAATAAAAATTACAATTACAATTATCATCTCATTGTTTCTGAATAGTCACTGTAGTTTAAAATGTAAATTAAAATAAAAAATTACAATTACAATTATCATCTCATCGTTTCTGAATAGTCACTGTAGTTTAAAATGTAAATTAAAATAAAAAATTACAATTACAATTATCATCTCATCGTTTCTGAATATTCACTGTAGTTTAAAATGTAAATTAAAATAAAACATTACAATTACAATTACAATTATCATCTCATCGTTTCTGAATAGTCTCTGTAGTTTAAAATGTAAATTAAAATAAAAAATTACAATTACAATTATCATCTCATCGTTTCTGAATAGTCTCTGTAGTTTAAAATGTAAATTAAAATAAAAAATTACAATTACAATTATCATCTCATCGTTTCTGAATAGTCTCTGTAGTTTAAAATGTAAATTAAAATAAAAAATTACAATTACAATTATCATCTCATCGTTTCTGAATAGTCTCTGTAGTTTAAAATGGAAATTAAAATAAAAATACAATTAAAATTATCATCTCATCGTTTCTGAGTAACCTCTGTATTTTAAAAGGAACATTAAATAAAAAATTACAATTACAATTATCTCATCGTTTCTGAATAGGCTCTGTAGTTTAAAATGAAAACTAAATAAATAATTAGAATTAAAATTATCATCTCATCGTTTCTGAATAACCTCTGTAATTTAAAAGTAACATTAAATAAAAAATTACAATTAGAATTATCATCTAATCATTTTTGAATAGTCTCTGTAGTTTAAAATGTAAATTAAAATAAAAAATTACACTTACAATTATCATCTCATCGTTTCTGAATAGGCTCTGTAGGTTAAAATGGAAACTAAATAAATAATTGCAATTAAAATTATCATCTCATCGTTTCTGAATAACCTCTGTAGTTTAAAAGGAATACTAAATAAAAAATTACAATATTACATTGATCATCTCATCATCTCTGAAGTCTCTGTAGTTTAAAATATAAATTAAAATAAAAAATTACAATTACAATTATCATCTCATCGTTTCTGAATAGGTTCTGTAGTTTAAAATGAAAACTAAATAAATAATTGCAATTGAAATTATCATCTCATCGTTTCTGAATAACCTCTGTAGTTTAAAAGGAACATTAAATAAAAAAATACAATATTACAATTATCATCTCATCATCTTTGAATAGTCTCTGTAGTTTAAAATGTAAATTAAAATAAAAAATTACACTTACAATTATCATCTCATCGTTTCTGAATAGGCTCTGTAGTTTAAAATGGAAACTAAATAAATAATTGCATTTAAAATTATCATCTCATCGTTTCTGAATAACCTCTGTAGTTTAAAAGGAACATTAAATAAAAATTACAATATTACAATTATCATCTAACTAATTTTGAATAGTCTCTGTAGTTTAAAATGTAAATTAAAATAAAAAATTACAATTATAATTATCATCTCATCGTTTCTGAATAGGATCTGTAGTTTAAAATGAAAACTAAATATTTAATTGGAATTAAAATTATCATCATCTTGTCATTTCTGAATAACCTCTGTAGTTCAAATGGATCATTAAATAAAAAAATCTGAACTGCAATTATCATCTCATCATCATTCGGTCTCTGTAGTTTTTAAATTAAAATAAAAAACTACAATGCATCTCATCGTTTTGAATATTGTTTGTATTTAAAATGAAAACTAAATAAATAATTCATTAAAATTATCATCTTGTTTGTTTGAATAATTATAGTTTAAAATGAACATTTATTCAATATTACAATTATTTAAATTTAAATAAGTTTAAAATAAATAAAATAAAAATAAATAAATAAATAAATAAATAAAATAAATAAATAAATACAATTAAAATTATCATCATCATCTTGTCATTTCTGAATAGTCTCTTTAGTTTAAATGTATTAAATCATCTGAACTGCGACCAAACAAGCGCTGCTCATTGTCTCAAAATTATATTATCCTGTTTTAATTGTTATTTTAGTATTTCTCTTGTTTGTTTGTAATTATAGTTTAAATTTAAAAAATAAATAAATAAATAAAATAAAAATTACAATTACAATGATCATCTCATCACCACTGAATAGTCTCTGTAGTTTAAAATGTAAATTAAAAAAAAAATTGCAATTACAATTATCACTTCATCGTTACTGAGTACGCTCTGTAGTTTAAAATGAAAAAAATAAATAAATAAATAAATAAATAATTAAATAAAATTAAAATTATCATCTCATCGTTTCTGAATAACCTCTGTAGTTTAAAAGGAACGTTAAGTAAAAATTACAATTATCATCTCATCATCTCTCACTAGTCTCTGTAGTTTAAAAGGAATATTAAAATAAAAAATTACAATTATCATTGTATATCAATTACATTGAAGATTCCATATTTGTATGGAAAAACAAAATAAAAAAATATATATATCATCTCACCGTTTCCGAATAGGCTCTGTAGGTTAAAATGAAAACTCAATAATTGCAATTAAAATTATCATCTCATCGTTTCTGAATAACTTCTGTAGTTCAAAAGGAACATTAAATAAAAAATTACAATATTACAATTATCATCTCATCATCTTTGAATAGTCTCTGTAGTTTAAAATGAACATTAAATAAAAACCTTACAATTACAATTATCATCTCATCGTTAGTCAATAGACTCTGTAGTTTAAAATGAACATTAAATAAAAACCTTACAATTACAATTATCATCTCATCGTTAGTCAATAGACTCTGTAGTTCAAAAGGAATATTAAATAAAACATTATAATTACAATAATTATCATCTCACTGTTTATGAATAGTCTCTGTAGTTTAAGGGAAACGTTAAATAAATAATTACAATTATCAACTCGTGTCTGAATAGCCTCTGTTGTTTAGAAGAAACGTTAAATTAGCATTTCCACTACCGAAAGACTTCAAGGAAAATCGGATTGAAATAATAGGCTACAAGGTTTGGAGCTCGGATAGATAATTCCTCTCAACCCAGATTCCTTTGACAGACGAGCAAAGTATCACGCAATCCTAAAAATTTCATGAATCCCCAGTCACTTTTCTTATATTTTGTTTATCTGGTACGGAAATCTGGCATTTTGATGACAGGTTTTGTCATGAGCAGACCTCGGACTTTTAGGTCCTAAAAATCTTAAATTAGGTTCTATCACAAATCAAAATAGGTTATAAAATTACAAAAATAGGTAAACAAGAAATGATATTTTTTTCATTTCCCATTACAAATTAGCCGAAACATTTGACATTATTTCATTGTACATGTCCATAATTAGAGCCAGAGTAAACAACTAACACCTTTTCTAAGTTTTCCATTGAGAAACTGCATCGCTTCTCAGATAACACCATCTTATATGCCGAAAATGAGCGTTCCACATCGACTGATGGCACCAGAGCATATTTAAATGTTGGTATCAGATGCAAGGGAACAGCACATTCATGTTCAGGTGTTTTGCCAGCCAAGATGTCAACAACTGTGCGGAGAACTGTCAGTCCTGGGTTTTTTTGAAGCACTGGTTTGAGTTTTTCAGAAACTTTTTCACCAACATAACCAGGAACCAAGTTGATTTTTTCTGTCACCTCTTCTACCAATCCCAGTTGCGTGTAGACCGGTTTGCCTGAAGACTATAGAGCATTAATAATGGGGACCAGAAATACATAATGTGATTTGATGAATGCAGTATCCCGGGCAATTGTTGGTCCTGCAGAAGTTTTTTAGCTGTGAATAATTCTTCCATCCGTTGAGAAATTAAGAAATTCTTGTATCCATTGCCGAATCAGAGATAATTTGCTACTCGGTACTTTCGGCATGTTTTACTTTCCACTAAATACAATGTCTTCGCTCTGAAATCTCACACTGTAATGAATAGAGGAGACGAACTATGCTGCGATTGTTGTCAATGCACGACTGGCATACAGAATTACACAGCGTTTCCATATTACCAACTGTAGAAATTGGAAAATGTAAAATTAGGTAAAAATAGTTTCTAACGTGAAATTAGGTATTTTTAGGTTGTATAGAACTAGAGATGAGCTTAAACGATATTTTCAAGTATCTGTGACAACTGTGACTGTGATAATTAAATATCTGTGACTTTTATCGGTGATTTTGTCACACCGATATTTTATATCGATACGTAACATGAATTACACCGATATTTTGTCACACCGATAAAAATTAGCAGGAAATATTGAAGACCAGTGAAATATGAATACGATTTCTCTATACACACCACTCATCAGTAATTTATATGGAAAAATCCAACAAAGAAATTATGTACATGTACCATTAACAAATCAATACTTACCTAACTGAACAGTAACATGTCAAAAGTTAACCTCATGTACCAAGAGGTTATATTATAGATATTGAACCAGTTGATCATTTTTAAATGTAGTTGGGTTATGGAGAAATTGAGGTTATATGATTATCCTAATCGTTTTAAAAATTGATCCTTTTTATTGTATATAATATAATGGATAAATTATTTAAGTCGTGCATTAACATTATAATATTGAGTCATAGAATAAAAATTAATGAAACATAAGTATTCGGAAAAACATTGGAAAATAATTAGAAAACAAAACAGTTGTTCAGACAGGATTTTACACAAGATTAAGTACTGGTAACCAATGGTGTTATTATTTAAATCGTGTAATAACTACATCATTTATAATAAGATGGAGAAACTACCGCCCGATTGCTGTTATTGTATCATGCGCACGCGCAAACCTACGACGTAGAGGAGAAAATATCAGTCACAGAGTACTGAATACGGAGCAGATTTCGATAGCGATATTTTGTCACAGATATTTCGCGTATTTTAAAATGGAACCAAATCTACACATCAGGAATCAAAATAACCAGTGCTCTAACATTAAATACCTTACTCTATGCCGATGATCAAGTCATAATTTCCAATTCAGAGGATAATTTACAAAGAGAATTG
Organism: Periplaneta americana; assembly: GCA_025594305.2. NCBI lineage: Eukaryota > Metazoa > Arthropoda > Insecta > Blattodea > Blattidae > Periplaneta > Periplaneta americana. The sequence goes on from JAJSOF020000021.1 coordinate 31,439,279, forward strand.
TGCATTAAATAAAATATTAAAAGATTTTGGGATGGAAATTTCAGCACAAAAATCAAAAGTAATGGCATTTTTAGGACAAGACCCATGGCCGGTTTCACCAAGCTTCTTTAAATCAGCACAAACGACTTGTCAACAAATGGATCGTTTAATTTTAACGGGATCTTTAAAAGTTGACGGTTTCACCAAGCCTCGTATCTTTAAAATTAACAGGCGTTTACTAACGAGGGGATTTTGTACATGTATCTTGCATGTTTTGTTTTTCATACGACCATGGCTTCGAAATCGCGAATTTCATTGGTTACATATGATCATGGCTGACTTTGTTTGGTATGAGGAAATAATCATAAGCAAACGGGTAAGAGGCAGTAATTTTAAGAACATCTTCCTAAATACAACATGTTGTCATACCGCAATTAAAAACAAAAATACAGATGCTTCCAAATGTAAATAGTAGGAATGTAGAGCAGTTAAATTGTAACTTCTAAAGGAAATCTAAGAAAATTTAGCGGACTATAAGGCCGACAGCTTCAAACTGATGGCACAATTAATTATATACAAAGCATTCTAAGCAGTTATATTAGGCCTAAATTTAGGACGGGAAATCGCTCTTCCATAAATTGCATACCAATTTTCCACTGTATTTCATGCAGATTTATGTAGTACTCTGTAACAATTTTGCTATGCTTGTGTGGCAGGATTCAGGAGAGGTGTCATTAAATTGATTTTAAAGGGTATCCATTTTCTCCTAAAAGAAAATCTCTTTGCACCCTTTTCATTTAAAAGGCATCCTCCTTTGGAATGTTGTGCTATCCGTGTAGACCGTAACATTATCTTAAACCGAGAAGAATCTGTTGAAGTGGCGTTAAGTGGGTGATTCCTATCTGACGTATTCTAACCTATTACAACTAAACTAGCGCTGAGGTAGTTCTGCTGGTTTCAAAAGTGAAAATCGTTGAATTTATAAGGGATTTTTTTTGTGTGTGGTAATGCAGTTGATCGTATATGCAAGGCACAACAAAAACCTAAACTAATCAAACGTAACCTGTCACAGATTCTTATGTGCAAGGTGTATAAGCAGAGTACGAAGGAAACTACCTCAGCGCTAGTTTAGCCACAATTTTTCTATGCGGAGCTTTACATAGGCCTATGCAATTGTTTGAATATTGAAGGAAAAACAGGATCTTCTATTGCAGAATCTTTTGGCTATATTATGCCAGAATATACGATTGAGACATGTACTGTACACAATCTATGTTGTCTGTGACAACAGAAAATTTAGCTATAAGTTTATTAGGCCTATAGAAATAATGACTATTGTAATGTTGATGTACGTCTGATATTTTATTCACATATCTAGACAATACAGCTTTTGATACCCCGTTCATATCATCAATTATTATTTCAAAACTTCCCGCAACGTTATCTTAAAGCAAGAAGAATCTGTTGAAGAGGCGTTAAGTGGGTGATTTCTATCTGTCGTATTCTAACCTATACAGTGGTATTCAGTTTCTTCTAGAATCATTCTTACTACTTATTTCCTTAATGTGTAGCTTTCGTGGAATTCTTTATCACTTAAATCTTCAAAATGATTATTCCGAGTGTTATTACAACATATAAGTTCGTCGTTATGTTTAAGCTCTAAATAAAGAACTTCATCACCGAATAATTACGTCCGCCATGTTGTTGACTTCTTAACGCATCGTCACTGTTTTAACACGACGAATAGGTCCTAATAAATTAACGATGAATTTAAAGATGCGTTAGCAATAATGATACTTGGTGAAACACAAAAATTACTAACGTGTCATTAAATTATTTAACGAGACGTTATAATGATAACGAAGGTTGGTGAAACCGGCCACCAGTCAGAAGTAAGATAATACACAATAACCAATGCCTCGAACAAGTGCAAAATTTCAATTATCTGGGTTATGAAATATCTTATCAAAATGAAAAAGATGTGAACAAGAAAATTACCAAATTTACACAAATTCTAGGAATAATAAACAATGCATTAAAAGTTAAATTAGTACAAAAATCTACAAGAATAAAAATATATAATACACTAGCATTACCCACCCTTTTATACGGAAGCGAGATTTGGTCATTAAAGAAAAAAAGACATGAACAGAATCACAGCGACGGAAATGAAATTTTTGAGGAGGACAGCAGGATATACTCTTTTAGACCGAAAAAGGAATGAAGAAATTTTAGAACAACTAGAAGTAGAGTCAGTAGAAGAAAAAATCAGCAGATACAAATTCAATTGGCTAGATCATGTATAGAAGAAAGGAAAATTCAAGAATCCCAAAAATTATGATGCAATATGAACTAGAGGACATCGTCGACCAGGAAGACCTTTAAGAAGACTGCTAGATGGGGCCGAAACAGGTCTACAGAGGCCTAATTCGTGAAGGATGATGATGATGATGATATTTCGCGTCATCAGTCACAGGTTTATCTGTGACAAAAAAATACCTGTGACAAAATATCGGTTTGTGAAATATCGGCCATCTCTATATAGAACCACCATTTTCGAACATATACTAGGTTCAAAAAGTTCCCGGAATTTTACTACCATTTTTCGTATTAATATATAACAAGGGATATTATACATTTGTTTTGTTGGTAACATTCATGATGTCATTTCCTTAAAGTTTGCTGATAATGGCAATTATTGGTTTTGAGTTGTAGGCAATTGTTTATCATAGTGTTTTGTTTGTTCGTCGCATTTTGTAATTATGTCCACAGAGCAAAGTACAAACATCAAGTTCTGTGTTTTGCTGGGGACATGATCAGTATGGCTGATGAAGATGGTGATTTCTTTAACAAAATGAAACTGGTGCTACTTGTACGACCCAGTCCCTAAACGACAGTCATCTGAGTGGAAATCGAAAACACCTCCTCGGAAGCAAAAATTTCTAGGGACACTTCCAAAGGCAAAGTTATTTTAAATGTTATGTTTTATTTAACGACGCTCGCAACTGCAGAGGTTATATCAGCATCGCCGGATGTGCCGGAATTTTGTCCCGCAGGAGTTCTTTCACATGCCAGTAAATCTACTGACATGAGCCTGTCGCATTTAAGCACACTTAAAGCAAAGTTATGTTGGAAGTTTTCTTCGACTCTCAGGGTCTCATGCACCATGAGTTCATTCCAGAAGGTCGTACTGTAACGAAAGAATTGTACGTAGAAACCCTCCGTCGCCTCTGGGACGCAGTGAGAAGGAAACGTCCAGAAAAGTGGGTAGAAAACAACTGGTTCCTTATGCATGACAATGCACCTGCTCATCGCGCAATTATTGTAAAGAATTTTCTTGCCAGGCACAACATAACTGCTTTGGATCACCCACCATACTCTCCTGATCTCTCACCACCTGATTACTTTCTGTTTCCCCGTCTGAAAAGTCATCTGAAAGGACGGAGATTCAATGCTGAAGAGGTTATCGCAAACGCGACGAGAGCACTAAGACGGGTTTCACAAAATGGCTTCCAGGCCTGCTTCCAGGAACTCTACACGCGTTGGCAAAAGTGTGTTGTTGCGGAAGGCAACTATTTTGAAGGGAATGCTGTAGAATAGTGTTTAAGGTACGTTGTTTCTATGATGCTAGCAAATTCCGGGAACTTTTTGAACCTAGTATGTATTTCCATAATTCGTATATATATACAACTTCTCTTTTGTATATATCATGAGGAACAAAATAGGTTTTTACCTAAAATCCGAGGTCTAGTCATGAGCTTAAAACGATTCCTTTGTTAGCACAGAAGAATTACAATTAGGCTATTTACAATGATCACTATACTTTCGTTATCTTGAATAACCTTTGTATTTGAAAAGGGAACCTTTTATAAAAGGTTATCACAGTTACAGTCTCCATCTCATCGTGTCTGAATGGTTGACAACAGACGCTAAAACTAAGAAACTGCAATTACATCCATGGACTCAGTCTCTCAAGACTCTCCATAGTTGAAAAGGGTTTTAAAACAAGGAATGACCATTACCACTGCAGTAGGCAGGCAGTCTATTATTAAACGTGCTGTAACTTTGTGATGTAAGAATTGGTGGGCCACGCATTTCGCAGAAATTAATCAACTCCTTGTGGACGGACGGACGCTTCTCGCCGCTGCATAGGAAGTGGCTCATTAGGCCGCTGGTACGGGGAGTTAGTCAGGGCACTGCAGGGCGCTACAGGGTGCTGGCTGCCTTCTGCTGCTAGGTAGCAATGCGAAGAAGCAACTGACTTCAGTTTCGAAGCCTGGTGTGTGTGCGTCCACACATCCACTCACCTCCATCCACCCTTCCATCTATCAACGTCTCGATCGAATGGTCATTCATCCACCCATATATAGATTATTTATTTATATTATTTTATAAACACACCCAATCACTCATCTACTAACCCATGCATCCATTCACCTATCTAATAATCCGTCCGTCCATCCATCCATCCACCCACCCACCCATCCAATCAATCAATCAATCAATCAATCTGTCCATCCATTCATCCATCCATCTGTCCATCGATTTATCCATTCATTCATCCATCTGTCCCTCCATCTGTCAGTCTATTAATTTGTCCCTCTCTCCATCCATCCATCCATCCACCCACCCATCCATCAATCTGTCCACCAATCTGTCAATCCATTAATTTGTCTCTCCCTTCTTCCATCCATCCATCCATCCACCCATCCATCAATCATCCATCCATTCATCCATCAATCTGTCCATCGATTTATTTATCCATCCATCCGTCCCTCCCTCCCTGCCTCCATTGTCAATCCATTAATTTGTCCCTCCCTCCCTCCTTCCATCCATCCATCCATCCATCCATCCATCCACTCACCCATCAATCTGTCAATTCATTCATCCATCAATCTGTCCATCGATTTATCCATTCATTCATTCATTCATTCATTCATTCATCCATCCGTCCCTCCCTCCCTACATCTGTCCATCCATTAATTTGTCCCTCCTTCCATCCATCCATCCATGCATCCATCTCGCAACCCACCCATCCATCAATCTGTCCATCCATCCATTCATCCATCCACCCATCCATCAATCTGTCCATCCATTCATCCATCAATCTGTCCATCGATTTATCCATCCATCCATCCATCCGTCCCTCCCTCCCTGCCTCCATTGTCAATCCATTAATTTGTCCCTCCTTCCATCCATCCATCCACTCACCCATCAATCTGTCAATTCATTCATCCATCAATCTGTCCATCGATTTATCCATTCATTCATTCATTCATCCATCCATCCGTCCCTCCCTCCCTACATCTCTCCATCCATTAATTTGTCCCTCCTTCCATCCATCCATCCATCCATGCATCCATCTCGCAACCCACCCATCCATCAATCTGTCCATTCATTCATCCATCAATCTGTTCATCGATTTATCCATCCATCCGTCCCTCCCTGCCTCCATCTGTCCATCCATTAATTTGTCCCTCCCTCCTTCCATCCATCCACCCACCCATCCACCCATCAATCTGTCCATCGATTTATCCACTCAGCCATCTATCCATCCATCCATCCATCCATCCATCCATCCGTCCCTCCCTGTTTCCATCTGTCCATCCATTAATTTGTCCCTTCCTCCTTCCATCCACCCATCCACCCACCCACCCATCCATCAATCTGTCCATCGATTTATCCATTCAACCATCCATCCATCCGTCCCTGACTGCCTCCATCTGTCAATCCAATAATTATAATTTGTCCCTCCCTTCTTCCATCCATCCATCCATCGATTTTTTTCCATTCAACCATCCATCCATCCCTCCCTCCCTGCCTCCATCTGTCCATCCATTAATTTGTCCCTCTTTCCATCCATCCATCCATCCATCCATCAATCCACCCACTCACCCATCCATCCATCCATCCATCCATCATTCATTCAGTCCATCGATTTATCCATTCATCCATCCGTCCCTCCCAGCCTCCATCTGTCCATCCATTAATTTGTCCCTCCCTCCTTCCATCCATCCACGCATCCACCCATCCACCCACCCATCCATCTGTTCATCCATTCATCCATCAATCTGTCCATCGATTTATTCATTCATTCATTAATCCATCATCTGTTCATCCATCAATCCGTCCATCCGTCCATCCATCCATCCGTCCCTCCCTCCCTCCATCTGTCCATGTAATAATATGTCCCTCCCTTCCATTCACCCCTCATATTTATGTTTATTAGTAGACCTATTTTCTTTGACTCCGTCATTTTCATTTCATTATTCCTTTGTCTGCAGGAATCCGACAGTATCGGCATGCACCGTGGGTTCAACCCAGACCCTATTCACTTTTGGTCAGAGGGCGAAGTGCTTTAGAAAATCAACAACATGACGAATCAGGCTCAACTTAAGCGGCTTGTCGTCGTTCCTTAATTTAAGGTAATTCTGTTGCCACTGCAGACACTGCGTACCAAGGTGTAACGTAAGAAAGAGACGTTTAAATATTCAAAAGCTTCAAGTTGGACTGCACTTTCTCAAAGAAGCGACTTTTCTCCATACCATTAATAATTAACTGGCACTTCGGGGACCCACCCATACAGTGGCGGACTGGTCACCCAGCGCCGTCTTCTGGGTTTTCTTCTTCTACCAGGCTACTATAGATTCTCTCTTCTAGTTTTTTTCGTCTTCTCTCTTTTAATTTGCCTAGTCCTTTTTTCACTTTCCTTCAGATTTTCTGTTATTTCTTTCCTTTTCTTACCGATTTCTTGCTTATAATTTTTCTTTGTAGTTTCCATTGTTCTTACTTACTTACTTACAAATAGCTTTTAAGGAACCCGCAGGTTCATTGCCGCCCTCACATAAGCCCGCCATCGGTCCCTATCCTGTGCAAAATTAATCCAGTCTCTATCATCATATTCCACCTCCCTCAAACCCATTGTAATATTATCCTCCCATCTACGTCTCGGCCTCCCAAAAGGTCTTTTCCCCTCCGATCTCCCAACTAACACTCCATATGCATTTCTGGATTTGCCCATACGTGCTACATACCCTGCCCATCTCAAACGTCTGGATTTAATGTTCCTAATTATGTCAGGTGAAGAATACAATGCGCGCAGTTCTGTGTTGTGTAACTTTCTCCATTCTCCTGTAACTTCATCCCTCTTAGACCCAGATATTTTCCTAAGAACCTTATTCTCAAACACCCATAACCTATGTTCCTCTCTCAGAGTGAGAGTCCAAGTTTCACAACCATACAGAACAACCGGTAATATAACTGTTTTATAAATTATAACTTTCAGATTTTTTGACAGCAGACTAGATGACAAATATTATCAACGGAATAATAACAGGCATTTCCCATATTTATTCTGCGTTTAATTTCCTCCCGAATGTCATCACCGTAAAAAACCGCTTGTTACGAATCCATACAATAAATGTGATACATTAATAAACTTAAAAGGAATGAAGTAATTGATGTTTACATTGTCAAAATTAATAAATGTTAGTTTATTACTACGTGTACAAAATACACTCAGGGACAAAAAAACCGGACACTTCTATATTTGCTTGTATTTTGTTGCCAATTATTTCAAAATGAAACAAAACCCATTTAAACAAAATAATGTTTCATTTAGCACCTTATACGACAACATTTGAAAAAAAAAAATCTCTGATGAGAAAATTTACAAAAAATTACAAAGGGCGTATAACTATGGCATCGTTAGGTCTAACTGTTTTTTCATTTTATGGTGCCTTAAACATTAAAAACTCTTTTTAGTACTACCCCTTCTGGCTTGAATAACTGCATCCATACGTCTTGGCATGCTCTCAATTTGGTTAGCAATGTCTTCTTGAGGAATAAGTTCCCATTCTTCGCCAAGTGCTCGCCTCAACTCTTGTAACGATTCTGGTCTCGGTCGTCTATTCTTAACACGCCGTCCCAGCATGTCCCACACGTGTTCAATTGGGTTCATGTCTGGACTCCTTGCTGGCCGTGGAAGAACATGGATTCCCACTTCTTGGAGATAATCTCCGACCGCATGGGCAAAATGCGGCCGTGCATTACCATGTATTAAAACAAAATTATCGCCTACAAATTGGCCAAATGGCACAACATGATCAGCCAAACATTCATTTATATACCCATCAGCTGTTAGTCTTCCACTTTCAACAAAAAACCAACTCTGTACGATCATCCGTACACACTCCTGCCCAAACCATCACTCCACCACCTCCATACGGCACACCTTCTCCAAACTCTTTCACGTCCATCAGGTGAGCACAGATTGAAACGGGACTCATCGGTGAACAGAACACAGCTCCACTGTCCATTTCTCCAATCCCTGTGATCATTTGCAAAACGTAGTCGTTCAACTCGATGCATCCTGAGAAGTCTGGGACCAGTTGCAGGTCTACTTGATATCAGTCCACTTGCTTTCAACCTCCTTCTAACTGTTTTGGCCGAAATTGGGCGTCCATGCATGTTAAGAAATTGCTGGGCTACACTAGTAGCTGGCAGGTTGCGCTCCCTAAGAACTCTCAACATTTGGATTTGTAGCTCTTGGACGACCCGAACCTGGTCTTTTGGGATATTCTAGTGTCTCTCTATACCGTTTTATGGTATTATGGGTTGTGCTTCTAGCCATATTCATAACATCTGCAATGTAACGTACACTGCGTCCATCATTGTAAAGGGCTACAGCTCGAGCCACATCGTAAGGTCGCATCTTGTTTTAAGACAAATGTTACAACCCCACTTAAACTCAGAAAATGTAAAAATAAAGAAATAACGAATGATAACGATAATGAAGCACAAAATGGTTGAGACAAAATTGTTATAGCTGAGACTCCGAAAGCAAAATTGGAATATTTGGTTGTAATGACTTGTTTATAAAACAAAAAACAATCAACAATGTATACACGTCTCCATAACAACAGATGGCTACCATACCATTGTATGAGAAGATAATGTTTTGCAAAATACCAGCAAATATTAAAGTGTCCGGTTTTTTTGTCCCTGAGTGTAGTTTTTAAATTACGTATTTTACATGTAAATTACACGTAAAATACATACAGGTAATTTACTTGCCCAACCGTGCCCTCCAGCACAGTAAATTCGATCAAAATAGCTTCTTTCATGTACAAATCAATATTTTAAGGATTGAGGAGGGCTTACGAACACGCTGTACACATGGGTTGTTTCCTTTTGGAGAAAAGCTTTAGAAAAGGGTGGGCTCCTATTGCACAAACTTGACACGGCAGTTTGTATACGTTCTTAACCGGAAACGTAATTTACTCTTAAAGTCCCTTCAGCCCGTTCCATTACCTCTGAAGAAGCAAGAAGTTTTGTGTCACGACCCCGGTCGCAGTGTTGGTAACGCCCGAGTTTTTGTTTGGACTGCATTAAAGTTTTCCTAGTTACATCCTGTGTCACAATTTACACCAATTAATGGGGACAACCTTTTTTTTTCCCTTTCTCTCCGCCAAGCGGCCACCATTTTAACTCGTACTTGATGAAATTCATGAAGGCACGGTTGCTTTTTTTCATTACTACAACAAGAAGGCCGTATTTAACGAGAACCCAGCTATAATTACAACATCGCTGTACCAATTACAACAGCTAATTGACAGATTCGAAGACTGGCATCGCCAAGACCTGGGAAAAGATAATTTATCAGAAAATATTACATCATCCTCCTCCTCAGGCACGTGGGCTATGAATTATAGCGTCATGGATTCAATTTCTTTAAGTTGGTTATTTAACGACGCTGTATCAACTACTAGGTTATTTATTCTCGATGGAATTGGATAGCGAGACGATATTTGGTAAGGCCTATCACTACTCATTGGCGTCATCTGACATTCGCCTTAGGGTTGGGAAAACCTCGGAAAAAGCCCAGGCGAGAATAGAAACCACGCCCGGAGCGCAGCTCTGGATCCTCTGGATCAGCAGGCAACGCGCTACCGCTTGGGGTATGACGGAGGCCTTCAAATATTACCTGAAGAGGTTTATTATTATTATTATTATATTATTATTATTATTATTATTATTATTAATATTATCATTATTATTATTATTATTATTATTTACTTACAAATGGCTTTTAAGGACCCCGGAGGTTCATTGCCGCCCTCACATAAGCCCGCCATCGATCCCTATCCTGAGCAAGATTAATCCAGTCTCTACCATCATATCCCACCTCCATCAAATCCATTTTAATATTATCTTCCCATCTACGTCTCCGCCTCCCCAAAGGTCTTTTTTCCTCCGGCCTCCCAACTAACACTCTATATGCATTTCTAGATTCGCCCATACGTGCTACATGCCCTGCCCAACTCAAACGTCTGGATTTAGTGTTCCTAATTATGTCAGGTGAAGAATACAATGCGTGCAGTTCTGTGTTGTGTAACTTTCTCCATTCTCCTGTAACTTCATCCCTCTTAGCCCCAAATATTTTCCTAAGAATCTTATTCTGAAACATCCTTAATATCTGTTTCTCTCTCAAAGTGAGAGTCCAAGTTTCACAACCATAAAGAACAACCGGTAATATAACTGTTTTATAAATTCTAACTTTCAGATTTTTTGACAGCAGATTAGATGACAAAAGCTTCTCAACCGAATAAAAACAGGCATTTCCCATATTTATTCTGCGTTTAATTTCCTCCCGAGTGACATTTATATTTGTTACTGTTGCTCCAAGATATTTGAATTTTTCCACCTTTTCGAAGGCTAAATCTCCAATTTTTATGTTTCCATTTCGTACAACATTCTGGTCACGAGACATAATCATATACTTTGTATTTTCGGGATTTACTTCCAAACCTATCTCTTTACTTGTTTCAAGTAAAATTTCCGTGTTTTCCCTAATCGTTTGTGGATTTTCTCCTAACATATTCACGTCATCCGCAGAGACAAGAAACTGATGTAACCCATTATTATTATTATTATTATTATTATTATTATTTTATTCTATTATTATTTGTTGTTTAGTCAACAATAATGTTTGTATATATCTGAAACTGATTAGGCAACTATGTTACTAGTCAGTGATGTGGACAGTGGAAAGGAGAAAGGAACTGCCCATCCTACCCCATTATCTCCTGCCTTAATTGCACCTTGAGTGACATCAGTAAGGCATAAACCCATTATCTCCTGCCTTAGTTGTCACTTGAGTGATAAATCATTAATTAATATGCAAACAAACAAGATGAACTTTCGATATCTTGATTTCACATAAAAAGAATTCTCTATAATAATTCCCAAAATTAAGACTGTAATTATATTTATAAATTTTATTTTAAGATGTAAACATATACATATAATTAATTTTATATATAATAATATCGTGATAAAATATTGTGATACTATGTTTGAGGGTCTACCATGGTTTTACCAATCGGTATAGAAGGGCGTTTTAGTCCGAAAGACAGTGGCACTTTAGTGAGCATAATGGCGCGCAGAAAAGGCACGTGTGAGTGTACAGGCTTCAACAAAGAATGAAAAGTGTAGTGAAACCAAGTGAGTAAACATAAAAGTTAGAGTCTATCGATATATTAGCAGTACGTCTTTAATATGCTTTTACTCTGATGATTTTATACAAGTGTAACATCGTCTCGATTTTTTAGAGTGCAAGCAGTTTATTTAGCTTGATACATATGGCGGAGGAGGCTTATGAATTATGCCTTCTTCCTTACAGTTCTGTTCCATTTTAATAGCAACGGTGATAGGAAAGTCAACAAAAGACGAACGTACAGTGTTGTCAACCTACAAAATGCTGTGAAAAAGGTGTTGAATGATAATTGGACTATATAAAAGGCAGCAAAGGAGTGTGGTTGAGTACACTGAAGGATCATATTAGTCGTAACGTTGGAAATGCTGATGTTGGAGAGGGCGGGCCATTTGAAGTTCCTAAACTCGGGTGTCCGTTCGTGCTACCTAAATTAGTAGAACTGAGATTAGTGAAGTACATAATTGAAATGCAAGGTTTTGGGCTGAATGTGACACAAATAAAGCGTCTTGCATTTGAGTTATCAAAACACTTTAAAAAAATCTTCATTTAATGAAGACAGAGAGAAAACAGGACCATTTTGGTGGTGGTCATTCAGACAAAGATATGGCTTATCATTGAGAAACCAGAAAAGTTGGCAGCAAGTCGATTTGTTACAGCTAATAAAGAAAACATTGAGGACTTTACGATAAACTGGAACAGACAGTAGCCAAGCTTCAGCTGCAACAGAAGCCAGAAAGAATTTTAACTGTCAAGTCACTTTTGTGGTGAAGCCTTCAAAAATCGTCGGAAACAGGAAAGAAAATTTTACAGCAAAACTTTTTGGAGTCGGGAGTAACACAAACTGTATTAGGTTGCTCTAGTGCCTCTGAAACCGCAATTCCCCCATGAACATTTTTAAAGGCGTGAGAGTACTAAATGGTTTGGACAAAGACGCTCCAACAGGATTACTAGTCAGAGTATCGAAGAATGGCTGGATAAGTTCAGTACTTTTCTTAGAATGGATGAATCACTTTGTAAGGACATTTCACCAGCCAGACCAGTGTTGCTATTATTAGATTCGCACGCATCACATGTGGGAATAGGCGTCATTGATTTTGCTCGTGAAAATGATATCCACTTGATGACATTTCGAGTCATTGCAGCCACATTCTTCAACCATTGGATCTCAGCGTTTATAAATCATTGAAGAATGTTGGGCCAACGAACTTGACCGTTACAAGCATAACAATCCTGTAGGTGCTCCAACTAGATTCGACTTTGGCAAGTTGTTTTCTGTGCCGTATGCAATTGCATTTAGTGCAGAAAAGATTAGAAATGGGTTGAGAAAAGCTGGAATTTGTCCCATGAATCGCAATGCAGTATAACCTGAAGCAATTGCATCTTCTCGCCTAACAGCTGGGGATGGAGATTTCAGTCAAACTCGAACAGGAACACTTCCATCAGACAGTGCCAACGGGATTGTAGGGAACATCTTGTGCTTGCCCAAATGCACTGATGGCAATGCTGAAAGCGCCGCAGAAATATAGATCCAAAGGCCAGAGTGCTCCGCCACCAGAGAAAAGACTTCGTGGTAGACCAAAGAAGACAGAAGCAGGAAACAGCTCCCTCAACAGAGTCTTCATCGTCTAGTGCTGAAAGAATGAAACGGCTTGCAAAGTGTGTCATGGCACGTATTCAAGAGATTTGCAGCTCGTAATGGAGCACAGTGGATTCAGTGCATATTTTAAGATGGTATCATGAACTACTAATGATGATTCACCCCAGTTTTGCTTTGAATGCGACAAATCCGTGGAATTCTCAAATGACGACAGTGATTGTGCTTAAAGTGTTCAGTTTTAAGGATGTATCTTTAATAAGGTTGGCAATATTACTTGAAAGGGACTTTGTGTTAGATACTATGTTGACTGGAAGTCAATATTCCAAGCTTTAATTAAGTTTAATTTGAATTTATATTTTAGTCTAAGTTAAAAGAATTATCACGATATTACCAAACATCTATCACGATAATTCTATATATGATATTAATTAATTTCATTTAATCAATTAATTTTTCCTCCAAAGTCTTAAAATTTTTACGTTTATTCTATAATGTATGTGTAAGGAACATGTGAACTTCCATCAGTGTCAATTTAATATCAAATTTTGTTTTGAAAACTGCATTTTATTTTTAAGTTCAATTTACCCTATATAATTAATTTTTCACTATTTTACTTAAATTAGTTACAGGCCTACTCTATACATACAAAAGTTATAAGGACTAAAAGGGAAAGGGAAATTTTTGAACATATTAAAAAAAAGTATGTTTTAATGTTTTTCATTTATAAAGAGTGTGTCAAAAGTGTTTTCTTTTAAATTGGCACCATATACTTATTTTTGGTTTCTAGATTTCTCAAAACATTCAAATATGTTATTTTTTTCCATGTTTTATAAAGTAATTTGTTTTCTAAAAATTGCCTCGAACTTATGATCACAATGTATGTATATATAAAAAAGAGAAATGCTTCAGTATATCAATTTATTACTATGGAAAATAAGGGGGCCATGAATTAAATAATCAAAGACAAAAGCTAATAGAAAACAATTGAATAACAACTGTTCTTTCATCTGATTAATAATTATGGAGAATCTCAGAGAAAGAAAGCGAATTGGAATGCTGTTGTCAATCGGCTGTCACCATGGAGACACAGAGATCCAGTAAGAGGTTAGTGTCTTATTTAATTAAATGCATCCGCAGACATTTTGCCTACTCATTCTACGATATCTAAATTCTTTAATCACTCCTCTTCTGAATAATTCACCACTGCTTTTTCTCTAATTCGGGAGGAAGTAAAGGTAAGAGTTTTATGGATTTTCGTGGTACGATGAATAAATAAACAGTTCAGTTAACACGGTGGTAACTGATGTCTAGCAGACACAACTTTGCTTCTAGAAGTACTGTGTTCTAAACCATATTCGACATCATGCAAAGGTTTCTGTGGTACGCTTCCGCTGTTAAAAATTGAATAGTTTATTCTTTCTCTAACTACCCGACAAAACTTCATCAGCTTCACAATTATTTACACTACACATCTAATTAAACCACTGTATATCCTTACGATACTCGCTGTTGTGTCCGAGGTTCATTGGTTCAAAGTCGGCCATGGTAACGTATTTTTAAAAATGATAAACCCTTAGAGAAGTAAAACTGGGGGTTCCATCTCGTATATTTACGGTATATAAAAGTACCTTGTACCTATATGAAGAGTTATCAGCAGAGACCGGACGTTTAGGCATTATGAATCATTAAAATAGGCAGGCAAAAAGGCATCATAAATAGCTAAAATAGGCAGGCAAAAAGGCATTATAAATAGCTAAAATACGCAATTAAAGGCAATTACGAAAACCTTGCACTAGGTCCACAACCTTGGACTTCCCACAAAGAGATTTCGGCAGCAAGAAAAGCTTTACATAAGTCTAATGCAAATTGAGATTTTCGACTGGATGTTGCAATTTATTATTGTTGGAAGTAAAGAAATCTTCTTCCCAGTAGCCTTGGAAAGTGCATTTTTGTGTTTGGTTGTACTGATATGTTGCGATATGAATTAACTAGCTACAACAACGTCGCAATGAAAACTGAAAGAAAAATAACCGTTAAAAATAACGTTAGACTCGCACTCATTGTTGCCTTGTCAAATAAACACAAGCGATAATTAAAACGCTTACTGTTATACATTTTTGCACGGCAGCACTTATTGTTGCAAAGAGAATATGAACTGAATGAAAGACAATAATATATATTCCGTGAAGTCACGTTCATTGCAGCGGTTATAGAAATAAATTAAAATATACCTGTTGGCAATTTTTAGTAATAAATTAATAAATAATCAAATAAAGGCAAAAAAAAGCATTTATTTTGTAAATTAGGCATTTATATTAAAAAAGGCAGAAAAGGGCAACATAAAACTGTGACGTTTCAATCACAAAGATATAATTCGTACAGATTTACTTTCAAAATGAAGATAGATTTAACACATTTAAAAAGGCATTCTGCCAAAGTTCCGGTCTTTGGTTATCACAGTTTGCTCGTTGGTGGTTCTTTCTTTCAAATTTTGCCAGCCACAAAACACATTGCACGTTTCTTTGGATATCTATCTTGCATAATAGTAACAATGGAAGTTATTGCATTTGTTCGATTGTTACTGTCTTTTGTTTCCTTCAGTGCCTCAAACTTCAAGATGAAAAACTTTGGGAGTTTTATTTTTTCATCTGGCACCAATACTACATTTCTACCTCTTACTTACTTACTGGCTTTTAAGGAACCCGGAGGTTCATTGGCGCCCATGGTCCCTATCCTGAGAAAGATTAATCCAGTCTACCTCTATTCATAAAAATATATAATCCTCTGAAACGTGACCATGACTTTTGGAACACGGTGTACTTTGGAAGTGTACTTCTTTCCACTTAACACTCCATCTTCTTTAGCCCACGAATAGCAAAAACTTTATTCAAATCCGCAAAATTCATAGCATATTTACAAGCACAACACTCCAAATAACAAAGACAAATAGCAAAAGATAAACAATCTCCTAGCAACACAGTATTCTGATGAACAAAAGAGCTACGAACTTTTCCATTAGCCCAACGAAATGACGTAAAATGTACCGTTCGTGCGCGTGTCCCTAAAAGTAACCAGTCCGACACTGGCAGGAAAGGAGGAAGGAAGACACCCCGCGGTCCACGCAGGGAGGAGGAGGAGGAGGCTTTGAGGCTAAGTAATGACATCACTAGACTTCATTAGCCCGGCCTATTCATCTATCTATTCAGAGGCTGCAAAGCTCTACGTCAGATGACGACGTTGACCCCCTAGCAGGCAGTTAGTTACTTGTAACCCTAGCTGGAAGAAGGACACTCCGGCTAGGCTCTTAATAAATCCTATTCGAACCAACACGGCACACACTGACTCGAAATTCTGTAGGCGTCCCTACAAAAAAAAATAAGAAACCACCACCACCACCACCTCCACCACCACCACCACGGCTCGGAGGGTGATGATTTAAATACCAAACAAAAATCACCTATAAAATGACTTTAAATTTATGAAAATATGACATTAAATTAAAAAAAAAATTACCGTGACTTTCTACACCAGAGTACGTATAGGACAGTTTTTATCTGATGCTTTTCCAATTCACTGCGGGCTAAAGCAAGGAGATGCACTATCACCTTTACTTTTTAACTTCGTTCTAAAGTATGCCATTAGGAAAGTTCAGGATAACGGACAGGGTTTGGAATTGAACGGGTTATATCAGCTTCTTGTCTATGCGGATGATGTGAATATGTTAGGAGAAAATCCACAAATGATTAGGGAAAACACGGAAATTTTACTTGAAGTAAGTAAAACGATAGGTTTGGTAGTAAATTCCGAAGAGACAAAGTATATGATTATGTCTCGTGACCAGAACATTGTAAGAAATGGATTTATCCTTTGAAGAGGTGGAAAAATTCAAATATCTTGGAGTAACAGTAACAAATATAAATGATACTCGGGAGGAAATTAAACGCAGAATAAATATGGGAAATGCCTGTTATTATTCGGTTGAGAAGCTTTTGTAATCTAGTCTGCTGTTAAAAAATCTGGAAGTTAGAATTTATAAAAACAGTTATATTACCGGTTGTTCTGCATGGTTGTGAAACTTCGACTCTCACTTTGAGAGAGGAACAGAGATTAAGGGTGTTTGAGAATAAGGTGCTTAGGAAAATATTTGGGGCTAAGAGGGATGAAGTTATATGAGAATGGAGAAAGTTACACAACACAGAACTGCACGCATTGTATTCTTCACCTGACATAATTAGGAACATTAAGTCCAGACGTTTGAGATGGGCAGGACATGTAGCACGTATGAGCGAATTCAGAAATGCATATAGAGTGTTAGTTGGGAGGCCGGAGGGGAAAATACCTTTTGGGAGGCCTAGACGTAGATGGGAAGATAATATTAAAATGGATTTGAGGGAGGTGGGATTTGATGATAGAGACTGGATTAATCTTGCACAAGATATGGACCGATGGCGGGCTTATGTGAGGGCAGCAATGAACCTGCGGGTTCCTTAAAAGCTATTTGTAAGTAAGTAAGTAAGTAATAGTAAAGACATTGATTACACTATATTCAATATAGGACGGCAAGATCTTCGTATAAGAATGCCCACACCTTTATTGATCCATCTGTATACCACACGAGTGAACCTTTTCTATAAGTGGGTAATAATGCTAACTTAATTTCGTTTTTGTTAATGGTGGATCTGCCCTTACTCCTTGAACAGTGCTCATATAATTGCACGAACTAATCTGAGGTTCAAAATACACACATAATTTAGGCTCACTTTGTCTCAAATTTCATAATTTAAATTTGCACCTGGCATTTCCTGTGACGTAGAAAGGTCATTTTTTTATGTATACAGACCCAGAAATAAAATTTGGGCCACCTGAATTTTGTTTCTGGGTATGTACAAAAACATTCTGACGGACAAACGTATGAACTTCACTGCTGAAAATTTGGAAATACTATTAGTAGTATACATTGTGTCGTTCACAAATAAAATATGTTTAATTCTGATAGTGAATAATTTTAGTGTTTTTTTTTCCCCTTCAGTGTGCATAATATTTGGACATTGATAGTGCATGAATGCATGCATATTTTAAGCTTTTATAGTGCATGTATTGTGGGTCCCTATCACCACGGCATGGCGCGTCCTCAGGTTGCGGATAGAGGAGACGGCCTCCAGATATGGAGGGTAGCTGCGAATATATTGAATAAGCAGTCGTGGACAGCCGATAAGGGGTGGTCCTCCAGCTTGGGGGTTGGGCGAAGGGCTAACAACCCATCACCGTAAAAACAGCTTGTTACGAAACCTAACAATAAGCCTCGGAATGGGACTGATTCTCCGGCACGACCACAGCAAAGGAATAAGGTTATAAGATTTGGTACATGGAACGTAACTAGTCTTTATAGAACAGGAGGGGTAACATTAGTAGCAAGAGAACTAGCTAGATATAGAATAGACTTCGTGAGAGTACAAGAGGTTAGGTTAGATGGGAATGGCATATCACAAATAGGCGATTACTTGTTGTATTATGGTGCATTGTATTCTTCACCTGACATAATTAGGAACATTAAATCCAGACGTTTGAGATGGGCAGGGCATGTAGCACGTATGGACGAATCCAGAAATACATATAGAGTGTTAGTTGGGAGGCCGGAGGAAAAAAGACCTTTGGGGAGGCCGAGACGTAGATGGGAAGACAATATTAAAATGGATTTGAGGGAGGTGGGATATGATGATAGAGACTGGATTAATCTTGCTCAGGATAGGGACCAATGGCGGGCTTATGTGAGGGCGGCAATGAACCTCCGGGTTCCTTAAAAGTAAGTAAGTAAGTAAGTAAGTGCACGAAGATCCTGTCTGTAAATTATAAATTTTTATTATTTTCTATACGTATTTGTCTTTTGTTTCGTTGTTGCTAGGCAATTATTAATTAATAACAGTGAAGTTAGCTTCAGCACACCTCAGAGCATCCTCTTCAAAAGCTGACCCTTTGTGTTTCCTTGGCAACGCGACTGGTCCCATTTGTTAGACGCGTGAGAGCGGGCCATGGATGGCGAACCGCGCCATTAATCAAAAAGCAAGGGAGGGTCGGAGCGTCCAGACATTGTCGCAGTGAGGTGCGCTTTTATTAACTTTTACCGCTCTGTAGCCGGCCGCCACTGCGAGGCAGGTGGGAGCATGCCGATCAAGCAGGGTAAGTGAAATACTACGATAAAGCCATTGCGGAGATATCTACATTCCCTGCCGAGATGAAAAAAGGGAGCCGTGGGGAAGAATGGCGAGCTGGGCAATAGCAAGGTAAAAATAAAGTAAAGTTCAGGTGATGTACTGTTGCTGTAAGACACTAAATTAAGATTCGAATGATGTAAGCCTCTGTAGTAAGATAAATTAAGGTCAGAAAAATTACAGTAGATTTAAAATAATATGAAGTTGCGAAAGTGTACACTATGGTAAGTGATGGTAAGGTAATATTCAGATAAAGTAAGATTGCAATAAGGAACACAAAGATAAGCTGTGCAAAATTATATTCAGATAAAGAAAAATTGTAACGGAGTACAAAGATAATTAATGCCAAAAAAATTCGGATAATGTAAGTATGCAGTAAAGTACACTATAAGTTAACGTAAGATAAAATTCAGATATTGTAAAGTTGCAATAAAATACACTAATATAAGTTATGGTAAAACAAATTTCAGATAAAGTAAGACTGTAATAATGTACACTAATATAAGTTATGAAAAGATAAGGTTAAGATAATGTGAGGTTGCAATAAAGTGCACTAATGTAAGTTACGTAAGATAATATTTAAATAATGTAAGACAGCAATAATGTAGACTAATGTAGATACGTTATGGTAAGGTAGGATTATGTAAAATTACAATGAAGTACACTAATGTAAGTTATAGTAAGATAAGATTTAAATAATGTAAGATAGCAGTAATGTAGACTAATGTAAGTTATGGTAAGATGAGATTCAAATAATGTACGTAAGATTGCAGTAAAGTAGACTAATGTAAGTTATGGTAAGATTGAAATAATGTAAGGTAGCAATAATGTAGACTAATGTAAGTTATGGTAAGATAAGATTGAAATAATGTACGTAAGACTGCAATAAAGTAGACTAATGTAAGTTATGGTAACATAAGATTCAAATAATGTAAGATTGCAATAATGTAGACTAATGCTAGTTATGGTAAGATAAGATTGAAATAATGTACGTAAGATTGCAATAAAGTAGACTAATGTAAGTTATGGTAAGATAAGATTGAAATAATGTAAGATAGCAATAATGTAGACTAATGTAAGTTATGGTAAGATAAGATTCAAATAATGTAAGATTGCAATAAAGTACACTAATGTAAGTTATGTAAGATAAGATTGAAATAATACGTAAGATTGCAATAAAGTAGACTAATGTAAGTTATGGTAAGATAAGATTCAAATAATGTAAGATTGCAATAATGTAGACTAATGCTAGTTATGGTAAGATAAGATTGAAATAATGTACGTAAGATTGCAATAAAGTAGACTAATGTAAGTTGTGGTAAGATAAGATTGAAATAATGTAAGATTGTAATAATGTAGGTTAATGCAAGTTATGGTAAGATAAGATTGAAATAAAGTAAGAGAGCAATAATGTAGACTAATGTAAGTTGTGGTAAGATAAGATTTAAATAATGTAAGATTGCAATAAAGTAGACTAATGTAAGTTATAGTAAGATAAGATTTAAATAATGTAAGATTGAAATAAAGTACACTAATGTAAGTTATAGTAAGATAAGATTCAAATAATGTAAGATTGCAATAATGTAGACTAATGTAAGGTATGGTAAAATAAGATTCAAATAATGTACGTAAGGTTGCAATAAAGTAGACTAATGTAAGTTGTGGTAAAATGAGATTGAAATAATGTAACATTGCAATAATGTAGATTAATGCAAGTTATGGTAAGATAAGATTCAAATAATGTAAGATTGCAATAATGTAAACTAATATAAGTTGTGGCAAGATAAGATTCAGATAATGTAAGATTGCACTGTCTAAGTAAGATAAATTATAGTAAAGTAAGGATTGTAATGTAAGATTCTTCTTACTGCTATTACAACTGACATTGCCAATGCTATCAATACAATACTGTTACCATCAATGCTGCTCCTTTTTCTGCCCTCAGTTACTGTTCCTGCAGCTTCTGTTTCCCTTTATACTTCCAGTCTCTCCTTTAAGGTCTTGGCCTGGTGCTTGAATAATGAGTGTGCAGGCTTCCTCACGCAAGCATCCAGTTTAACAATATTAAATTATTGCCAGCAAAAGAACCGCAAGAATCCGCGACGATAACTCAGATCAAAACGCGGTGTACGTCATTAAGCCTGTTAAGATGCGCCGTGATTTGTTCCTGCATGTGTTACGTATGATCGCAGCTATTTCAACAGCGACACGGCTGGAAGTTTGCTCTCCAAGGAAACTTATCTTCACCCCGGGGTTTTCAGGTGCGCCCACGTATATGAAGGGAGAACACACGCCACCCACTCCTACATACTTTATGCCTGTCCATCCGCACGAAATGTCTCCGCCACAAACTGAGTTACACGAAAATATCTATAGATACAATGAGTTTATTTTGACGTAGAATATGTCTTTCCCCGTACCGAGTATGGACACCAGTTCTGGGAGCAGTGGTTGAAACAAAAAATGTCGGAATTTCAAATGCTTACTGTAACAACACTATGAACCACAGACGAATTCTAATGCTATTAGTAGTAAGGCCATTAACCAATGTAATTCGTGGAATCACGCGTAATGACGTGACATGAGGGCTCGAAGTTTAACATAAAATTAACCGTGCTGCGAAATTTCTCTCAGTAATATCTCGGCATCGAGAGCAGCTACAGACCTGTGCGACCACTCGTTTGATTTGTAATCGCGAGTACTGCGATTTTATAAAAATATATATACGTACGATGAACTTTGAGTAAACCATTGTGAAGAATGTGTTGTGAGCTGGGAGTAATTTCGGAATGTACCTTCATACTTACTTACAAATTGCTTTTAGAGAACCCGGAGGTTCATTTCCGCCTTCACATAAGCCCTCCATCGGTGCCTATCCTAGAAAAGATTAGTCTAACCCAGTCTCTGCTATCATATCCCACCTCCCTCAAATCCATTTTCATATTATCCTACCCAACGGTATTTTTCCCTCCGGCCTCCCAACTAACGCTCTATATACATTTCTGGATTCACCCATACGTGCTACATGCCTTGTCCATCTCAAAATCTAGATTAAGTGTAACTTTTTCCATTCTCCTGTAACTTCATCCCTCTTAGCCCCAAATATTTCGTAAGCATCTTATTCTCTAATACCCTTAACCTCTATTGCTCTCTCAAAGTGAGGATTCAAGTTTTACGACCATACAGAACAATCGGTAATATAACTGTTTTATAAATTCTAATTTTCAGTTTTTTTTTTTGGAAGCAGACTAGATGACAAAAGCTTCTCAATCGAATAATAACACGCATTTCCGATATTTATTTTGCGTTTAATTTCCTCCTGAGTGTCATTTATATTTTGTTACTGTTGTTCCAAGGTACTTGAATTTTTCCACCTCTTCAAAGGATAAATTTACAATTTTTATATTTTCATTTCGTACAATATTCTAGTCTAAAGACATAATTATATATTTTTAACTTTTCGGAATTTATTTCCAAACTTATGTCTTTATTTTCTTCAAGTAATAATAATAATAATAATAATAATAATAATAATAATAATAATAATAATAGATACAGGAGTGTTTCATTACACAAGCTATCTCCTAGTAAATTCCTGAGCTTTTAATAAAATATTTATGTACAGTAATAATAAATAGATCCTAAGTGTTTTTTTAGTTGGTTATTTAACAACGCTGTATCAACTACGACGTTATTTAGCGTCGATGAATTGGTGATAGTGAGATGGTATTTGGCGAGATGAAGCCGAGGATTCGCCATAGATTACCTGGCATTCACCTTACGGTTGGGAAAAACCTCGGAAAAAACCCAATCAGGTAATCAGCCCAAGCGGGGATCGAACCCGCGCCCGAGCGTAACTTCAGACCGGCAGGCAAGCACCTTAACCGACTGAGCCACAAGTGTTATTATTATTATTATTATTATTATTATTATTATTATTGTTACTGTATTATTGTTCTTATATTCTCAATATCAGAAGTGATTTCGTGATCAGTATTGAATTATCTTGCTTATTTCTTGAAGTACAGTAATTTATTGCTTCATCTACTATTAACATTTAATATCACATCAATATTACATGTAAACCAACTAGCGCATAAAACACTAAGCCTATAGCATAATATAGGAGGATTCTGTAATTCTAAAACAAATTTGAAAGACAATTCCTCAAATATAACGGAATGGCCATCAGTGTATTTTATATTTATATTTTATGATGGTTTTTAACGAAACAATGCTGACATTCCCATTTCCTCAGTAATTTCCTCTCGAAGTCGGTTCTGTAGCACAAAACAGCGAGTGATCCACCAATAGCTGGCAATGATTAGTTCATTTGGCTTACGGAGGGCCGAACCGGAGCGTTTTCAATTTCCCGTTTTCGGAAAGAGTGCACAACTGCAGTTAATGAAAACCATTTTTTGTTCGTTTCAACTTTCAGATTCACCTACATCAGGAACTCTTATTGTGATATATTTGGAGGCGTTGTTTTAGTGTTTGCATAGATACTTCAATAATTGTTAGAATGTAAATATATTTTATCGATAATATGCCAATTATAGAAATTTATCATTAGATTCTATGGATATTATAATCATTGTTGATATCGAAAAATATATCGATACTTCACTAATTGTTAAAATTGAAATATAATGTATCAATATGCCAATTATAGAATCTTATTTTTTTTATTATTTATTTTTAGTAGGTTATTTTACGACGCTTTATCAACATCTTAGCTTATTTAGCGTCTGAATGAGACGAAGGCCATAATGCCGGTAAAATGAGTCCGGAGTCCAGCACCGATAGTTATTCAGCATTTACTCATATTGGGTTGAGGAAAACCCTGAAAAAAAAAGCCTCAACCAGGTAACTTGTCCCGACCAAGACTCGAACCCGGACCACCTGGTTTCGCGGCCAGACGCGCTAACCGTTAGTCCACAGGCGTGGACGAATATTATTATTAGATTGTGTGGATATTATAAACATTGCTGATATGGAAAAAATATTAATACATCAGTAATTGTTAGAGCAAATATATTCTGTATCAATAATATGTCATTATTGAATCTTATTGTTAGATTCTATGGATATTATAATCATTGCTGATATCGAAATATATATCGATACTTCACTAATTGTTAGAATAAAAATATACTGTATCAATAATACACCAATTATAGAATCTCATTATTAGATTCTATGGATATTATAATCATTGCTGATATCGAAATATATATATATCGATACTTCACTAATTGTTAGAATAAAAATATACTGTATCAATAATACACCAATTATAGAATCTCATTATTAGATTCTATGGATATTATAATCATTGCTGATATCGAAATATATATCGATACTTCACTAATTGTTAGAATAAAAATATACTGTATCAATAATACACCAATTATAGAATCTCATTATTAGATTCTATGGATATTATAATCAATAGAAATATATATATCGATATTATTGTTTTTACTCAATAATACACCAATTATAGAATTCATTATTAGATTCTATGGATATTATAATCATTGCTGATATCGAAATATATCGATACTTCAATAATTGTTAGAATAAAAAATATGTATCAATAATACACCAATTATAGAAACTTATTATTACATTCTATGGATATTACTAGGTATAATCATGGTTGATATCGAAATATATATCGATACTTCACTAATTGTTAGAATAAAAATAATTATTCTTACAGAATCTCATTATTGAAATATAATCATTGCTGATATCATTAATATAGCAATAGAATATAGAATCTTATTAGAACTCATTGGATTCTATGGATATTATAAATCTGATTTAAAATATATCGATACTTACTACTTGTTAGAATTGAAATTACTTATAACTAAAATATACTGTAGATTCTATGGAATAATATTGAAAATATATCCAATTCAGAACTAAAAATCTAATTATTTTAGATTCTATATTACATTATAATCATGGTTGATATCGAAATATATATCGATACTTCAAATTATTCTTGAAATTGAAATATACTGTATAATTAATATACCAATTATAGAATCTTATTATTACTCATGGATTCTATGGATATTGTAATCATTGAAAATATAACGATACTTCACTAATTCTTATAACTAAAATATTCTGTGTCAATAATATACCAATAACAGAATCTTATTTTTAGATTCTATGGACATTATAAATGCCAAAAAAAAAGTTCATCTCATTTCATCTTGTTTGCAAAGTAGGCTAAAATAAAAGATATTTCAACTTCGCTCGGGCTGATGACCTGGTTGAGTTTTTTCCGAGGTTTCCTCAATTGTAAGGCGAATGTCAAGTAATCTATGACAAATCCTCGATCTCATCTCGTCGAATACCATCTCGCTATCATCAATCCCATCGACGCTAAATGACCTAGTAGTTGATAGAGCGTCGTTAAATAACTAACAAAAGAGAAGATATTTCAATTTCTCTGTAACATACTGTATCTGCATATAATACCAGCAAGTTTGAAATGGAGAGACTTCTTTGGCTACAGGGTTTAACATCTTAACATTCCACACAATTTTTTATCGATTAAAATTAAGTCCGCTTCAAATAAGAAGCTGAATAAAGGCTAGACTCCTACGTGCCAGTGTGAACCCAGCTTTTTTTTTCGAACGCCGCAGGGGAAGACTGACTTGGTCGGGCTATGACAGGATAAAACATTGTAGCTAATATATCCTGGTTGCAGCCAGTAGCAAATATTGGCTACTGACTGCGCCTTTCCAACCCCCACCCCATCCCAACGCAGTGCCCGCATCATTGAATCTCACAGACCGAAATAAAAAGAAAAAAGCTTGCTAGTTCGTCGAGCTAAAAATGTAGGGGAACATTTGTATGAGAGGGTCTTGCGGGCAATTTCGTTGTCTTCTTTATCTCTATAAATGTCTTCTGTGTGCAGACATCACTAGAAGGCTGAAATATTTACAGACACTGTGGATAAAATTTTGTAAAAAGATGCCTTGTTAAAACGTCGAGAAGACTTTCCTTAAAACCTCAGTTGTTATTCAAAGACGATCGTATTTTAGTTGTTACTTTAGTGTTTATTTAACTATTTCCTTTAAACTGCAGATATTATTCAAAGAAGGTGGTACAATTATTTTTATAGCTCCGTATTTACCGTGCCTTTTAAACTAGAGAGATTATTCAGAGACGATGAGATGATGGTTGCTTTTCTTTAGCTCCTTATTTATACCGCCTTTTAAAATATATAGACTATTAAGTATGGATGGAATGATGATTGTTATGTGATTCATTTACTCTCCATCTTAAACTACAAGAGTTATTCAAATATGACCAGATACTTATTTTTGTAGTTCCTTTTTTATCACACATTTTAAATTACAGAGGCTATTCAGAAACAATGAGACAATTATTGTTTCTGTAAGGCCTTATTTATCTTGATTTTTAAACTAAGAGACTATTTAGGAACAATGAGACTATTATTGGTTTTTAGAACCTATTTGAGACATATTAAATGAGTGAAAAACATCGAGACATTTAGAGAATGGAGCGAGACGGACTGCGTTTTAGAGAATGGAGTGAGACGGACCGCGTGAAAAACATCGAGACATTATATAGAGAATTTAGAGAATGGAGCGAGACTGTGAAAAACATCGAGACATTATATAGAGAATAGAACCGCGTGAAAAACATTGAGACATTATAGAGAATGGAGCGAGACGGACCGCGTGGAAAACATCGAGACATTATATAGAGAATGGAGCGAGACGGACCGCATAGAAAACATCGAGACATTATATAGAGAATGGAGCAAGACGGACCGCATAGAAAACATCGAGACATTATATAGAGAATGGAGCGAGACGGACCGCATAGAAAACATCGAGACATTATAGAGAATAGAGAAAGACGGACCGCGTGGAAAACATCGAGACATTATATAGAGAATGGAGCGAGACGGACCGCGTAGAAAACATCGAGACATTATATAGAGAATGGAGCGAGACGGACCGCATGGAAAACATCGAGACATTATATAGAGAATGGAGCGAGACGGACCGCGTGAAAACATCGAGACATTATATATAGAAAAACATGAAAAACGAGACATTAAATAGAGAATGGAGCGAGACGGACCGCATAGAAAACATCGAGACATTATATAGAGAATGGAG
This sequence comes from Periplaneta americana, assembly GCA_025594305.2. Taxonomy (NCBI): domain Eukaryota; kingdom Metazoa; phylum Arthropoda; class Insecta; order Blattodea; family Blattidae; genus Periplaneta; species Periplaneta americana. Next base: position 31,466,741 of record JAJSOF020000021.1, read on the forward strand.
AAGACGGACCGCGTGGAAAACATCGAGACATTTAGAGAATGGAGCGAGACGGACATAGAAAACATCGAGACATTATAGAGAATGGAGCGAGACGGACCGCATAGAAAACATCGAGACATTATATAGAGAATGGAGCGAGACGGACCGCGTGAAAAACATCGAGACATTATATAGAGAATGGAGCGAGACGGACCGCGTGGAAAACATCGAGACATTATATAGAGAATGGAGCGAGACGGACCGCGTGGAAAACATCGAGACATTATATAGAGAATGGAGCGAGACGGACCGCATGGAAAACATCGAGACATTATATAGAGAATGGAGCGAGACGGACCGCGTGGAAAACATCGAGACATTATTAGAGAATGGAGCGAGACGGAATAGAAAACATCGAGGAGAATGGAGCAAGACGGACCGCATAGAAAACATCGAGACATTATATAGAGAATGGAGCGAGACGGACCGCATAGAAAACATCGAGACATTATATATAGAATGGAGCGAGACGGACCGCGTGAAAAACATCGAGACATTAAATAGAGAATGGAGCGAGACGGACCGCGTGAAAACATCGAGACATTAAATAGAGAATGGAAAACATCGCGAGAACGGACCGCATAGAAAACATCGAGACATTAAATAGAGAATGGAGCGAGACGGACCGCATAGAAAACATCGAGACATTAAATCGAGACGAGAGAATGGAGCGAGACGGACCGCATAGAAAACATCGAGACATTAAATAGAGAATGGAGCAAGACGGACCGGAAAACATCGAGACGTTATATAGAGAATGGAGCGAGACGGACCGCATAGAAAACATCGAGACATTATATAGAGAATGGAGCGAGACGGACCGCATAGAAAACATCGAGACATTATATAGAGAATGGAGCGAGACGGACCGCATAGAAAACATCGAGACATTAAATAGAGAATGGACCGCATAGAAAACATCGAGACATTATATAGAGAATGGAGCAAGACGGACCGCGTGGAAAACATCGAGATATTATATAGAGAATGGAGCGAGACGGACCGCATAGAAAACATCGAGACATTATATAGAGAATGGAGCAAGACGGACCGCATAGAAAACATCGAGATATTATATAGAGAATGGAGCGAGACGAACCGAGTGGAAAACGTCTCAATATTGAATCATATTTTCGCACAAGAACTGTCGTCCGTTTGCCTACGTCGCATCCCGATTTCCCCCACCCGCTTCTGCTCGCCTCTCTGTAAAGGCTAGTGGCTGGGCTGTCTTAGCTCTCTTCTGGAAACATTAATTTCTGTTAGGAATTAGACGTCTACGTAATATTATACAACTGTTTAAAATAATTTCAATAAAAGGGCCTCGTTAAGTAATTAACTGTCACGTGATTTCCCCCCTTTGTATGACCCTGAAACAAAACCAGTTGGACGGACAGTAGATAGCGTATCTGAATAATTTTATCTTTTCGGATGGGGCAGAAATGAAGATTGAATTTATAGTACGTAAGGTACTCTTTTATAGAATAGGTACAGAATTATTTTAACATGAGTTACTAGTGCGAAGAACGAAACTGGTAAATGGAATTAGGTACAATAGTCTGTAGTGCGATAATATGCACAAAAGAATTTAAGGCTGTATAGAAATGAACGGCCACCATTTTCAAAAATGTGTTTAAATATCCATATTATGATTGTTTTTCAATTTAGCTTCATTCTCTAGCCTATATTGTACGCTAATGTGCTGTAGACAGATAGGTTTGGAAGTAAATCCCGAAAAGACAAAGTACATGATTATGTCTCGGGACGAGAATATTGTACGAAAAGGAAATATAAAAATTGGAAATTTATCCTTTGAAGAGGTGGAAAAATTCAAATACCTGGGAGCAACAGTAGCAAATATGATACTCGGGAGGAAATTAAACACAGAATAAATATGGGAAATGCCTGTTATTATTCGGTTGGGAAGCTTTTATCATCCAGTCTGCTGTCAAAAAATGTGAAAGTTAGAATTTATAAAACAGTTACATTACCGGTTCTTCTGTATGGTTGTGAAACTTGGACGCTCACTTTGAGAGAGGAACATAGGTTAAGGGTGTTTAAAAATAAGATGCTTAGGAAAATATTTGGGGCTAAGAGGGATGAAGTTACAATAGAATGGAGAAAGTTACACAACGCAGAACTGCACGCATTGTATTCTTCACCAGACATAATTAGGAACATAAAATCCAGACGTCTGAGATGGGCAGGGCATGTAGTACGTATGGACGAATCCAGAAATGCATATAGAGTGTTAGTTGAGAGGCCGGAGGGACAAAGACCTTTGGGGAGGCCCAGACGTAGATGGGAAGATAATATTAAAATGGATTTGAGGGAGGTGGGATATGATGATATAGACTGGATTAATCTTGCTCAGGATAGGGACCAATGGCGGGCTTATGTGAGGGCGGCAATGAACCTCCGGGTTCCTTAGAAGCCAGTAAGTAAGTAAGTAAGTAAGTAAGTAAGTAAGTAAGTAAGGAATGTGTTGTAGACAGTGTAATATACACTACATAATGAATACATCCGAATGGATAGCTCAGTTCGTGAGTAAAAACACTTACTGTTAATACAGTACTGTATTTTGATTAAACAAAAACCTAATGAAAGTTATCAAACTAAAAATGGCGATATTTCATAATTTACGTAAATGGATGAACTACTTTTCTTCCCTCCTGTACCTAGTAAACTGATTTGTTTGTATTTTACGCCAGTATCATTGAATTCCAGTCGTGGAAGGAGGTAGCAAACGGTGTTTCCGGTTCTCAACCGTTAATCCAGAGGATATAGCCAGGATAATATTAGAAATGTTAGTAAAAATAAAATGATATCCCTGTATTATATTAGTATTACATTATCTAAAAGTATTTAGCCATGCTATATTATATAACTTTAAATTGATTCTTTTGTTATGATTTTACTAAAAAATATATAGTAGTCCCATGGATTTGCACGGTTTTTAAAAGCGAATATGGAATATTTATGGGCAGAGTAATGCAAGCTCAAGTTGCTATGCTGTTTATTTATCATCTCCTGGGATTAATTTACCATTCATGGTGGAGATTATCTTACAAGACAGAAAACGCTCAGTTGAAGTTCAGTAACGTACAGCGATAATGGTTCAGCCGGCGTCCTGTTGCATGCAGCTTCATCTCAGTAATGGCTAGTCATGTATATTAAATATCAGGCCTCAACTAATGACGTCATCGCAATTTGCACTCGTGTCCTTACGCATTAAGAATTCAGCGAAACACACGTTAGGAAACACTGTGCTAATAGTTAAGGCTTTTGAACAAAAATCTTCAAATTGCATTGTTTTATTGATCTAGTCACTAGTTATTTGTGGGAATATTTTTTTTTTGAAGCCAAGAACCATTATTTTCAACCCAAACGTCGTTAATACCAATAAATGTTTTTCTTTCCGATATAATGAATTTTCTTTCTTCTGGCCATATTATATTCATACTAGTGGCTTGTGCAGCAAATGCTGCTGCAAACTAAGTTCGTTAGAAGTTTAAATAAAATTTTTTTCAGATTTATTTTCAATGAAGAATACTTGTCTTTTTGATAGTTATTTGCTTCCATAATAATGAAACATACTCCCTCTCAATGGATTTTTTAGGCCAAATACTTTTTCTTGAACCTATCCAACTTCAGTTTTTGGGTTTCAACGCGAAGACGCAAGTATCAATGTCAGGACGATAGCAGTAGCTATTTCAGGTCATTGTGGATTGTAGGCAAAAGTTAAAAAAATGTCAGGTTTGCTAAGCTTTCGAACAATAGCATTTTCGTATAGCTGCTGCATGTAGAACTTGAAATGTAGAGAGTAAAATCATTTTATCCTACTAAGAGATCTTGCTGAAATGATCTGGAGACTACAAAATTTTCTAGGTCTCTTATTTTATCAGTAAGTAATACCTTTTTATCTTTCCTTAGGAACTGTAATTTTTGCGCTCTCTCGAGCCAATACTGAAGACAATGAGACATATCAATATCTACACCACACCGCCATTAAGTATATGAAAAAGATCTAACCCCACTGGTTTAATAAGTATAAAAATATTTGATTTTTAATAACAATATTATTATCTTACTTAAGTTTTGTAATTATATATAGCGGTCACTCAGTAAATTATAGAAATGATGATCTAAATTAAGATATTCTCTACATTTACTTACACAACCTCAAAACGTTTCACTTTCATGTCATCAATATAACATCAATATTATATACAATTAATGAAGAATGGACGCATCATGATATTAACTATAATAATATTTAATTTCTAATGGTAATAATGTCATCAAACCACCTCAAGTTTCGTACATTTGAATATCCAATACACAGCTGTACTCAGAAAATTATACACTACAGAATCAGTTTTTAATAACAAATTGAATTGAGCTCTAAATATGTCGGCAATCCTGCAGGTCATGGCCTTCGTGTAATAGCCTGTTGTTTATTGCAGTGTGTGTTTTGTTCTGAAATTCAATCAAGTCGGCCGTGATTCAATAAAATAGTTCTCAAAACTGACAAGAGATGGATTTTGGAAAATAGGAAAATTATATAGGAAAATTGACATTTCACTGAAAACTACTACTTTTCCGAAAAACTTTGGATGCCAGGCATGAAAATGAGGGGTCACTCATTAAAATCCGTTCAGCCGTTTTCCCGTAATTTCCATTACCAGTTGAAATTATTTATATAGATGGGCATATTACCCACACAATGTAAGATTTTTCAAAAATTTAAAAAAACAAAGCACTCTGGCTTAGGAGAAACTTCAGACCATTTCCCACTGACATCCACCATGTTACCTTCCTTGCGTTACCAACAGAAGCAACTATACCATGTTAGTTTCAAATTAATGTAGGTCGTGGAAAAAATTCCTACACTTCATCTCAAGTGCTGAAAGGTACTTGTGCAGGTGTGAACATATCATACTCGTGGGTTTTAGTTCAAACTTAGGGTTAAGATACAAATTAGATTTACATCACATATTCATTTTGTATGAGGTCTCGCCCACCTCATTGAATATTACACGACTACTATGAAGTAGCCAATATGTATTATTACCATTTAATACGAGAAAAATTCGTACCGGCACCGTGGATCATGTCCCGGCATAGCTCAGATGGAAAGAGCGCTCAGCGCGCAGAGCTGAGAGGTCCTGGGTTCGATTCCCGGTGCCGGTACGAATTTTTCTCGTATTAAATAGTAATAAATTAGATTTACTTTAAATGTTACTTTAAGTGATCGTGCTTCATTTAATTTAGGATGTTTCTTCTTCTTCTTCTTCTTCTTCTTCTTCTTATTAATTATTAATAGTAGTATTATTAATTTATTATTAATTATATTTTTATTAGTTGTGTTTATTATTAATTGTCATCAAGTTTAATTAGTTACCATTGCCACCGGGTATATACCCATTTGCAGTGTGATTACATACATACATATGTACATAATTTGTTATCAGAATATTCGAATGAGAACAAGCTCTAAAAACCTTCACAAACCAAACCTAACTTTCGTCATATTAACCAACGTTTCCTACAGAATTTAGTATTTACAGGATTATTACATATTAGCATTACTTCTGAAGAGTTGTTTCTTATGTTGGTGACATTGATGATATACAATTGTGTGCAAAAACGGCATAACGGCAATATGTATGTATGTATGTATGTATGTATTTATTTATTATGTATGTATGTATTTATTTATTTATTCACACTGCAAATGGGTAATATACCCGGTGGCAGTGGTAACTAATTACAATAACAATAATGACAATAATAAAATAATAATAAAAAATAATAATAATAATAATAATAATAATAATAATAATAATAATAAAATAATAATGAGCATCCTAAGTTAAATGAAGCATGGTCATTTAAAATAACATTTAAAGTAAATCTAATTTGTATCTTAACCCTAAGTTCGAACTAAGACCCACGAGTGTGACAGGTTCATACCTACACAAGTACCTTTCGGCACTACACTTATTTCGCTGTCAACTCACTCACTGCACTGATTCTACCTGATTTTACTAACACTTCTAACCATTTCACTGTTCAAATACTTTGCACAGCCACTTCACTGACATCAATACACTTCACTTACACAATAGACTTCACTGACACTACACACGTCACTGACACAATACACTTCCTCACTGATAGAACACTTCAAATAACAAGACATCAATTACACCCTTTAAGTAGTGTGGGTAAATGGTCCAAAGAATACCCCTGGTTTAAAGAAAAGTTTTGGATTGTTTTTCTATGTATGCATGAAGAATCAAAGTTCATGGAAACACACGAACTTTTTATTTGGGGAATATCACAGTCATGAAAAAAATAATTCAAATTGAGGTGGCCATATTACCTTCAGGTTCCGTACTGTTTGGAGACTTTCCGTACACTTGTTGGCAACACTGTCAAATGAATAATATATGATGTATCATTACAGTCGTTTGAAAATTAATACTCTCAATTTTTATTTTTATTTATTTTTTCGTTATCAGAAATATCGTAAAAGCTTATGTTCTTAAAAATTTCGAAATTTATTTTTCAGCAGTACAGTGTACGTTCCGTGTATATCTTGTAAAATGATGAAGTGAAACTGCGCGTTAAATAAATAATCTCCATTAGCCACGTCTAGTAGAAGTTACAGGCACATTCCCACGCGCTACAGGAGAAAACCATCATGTCTGCCATTCCTCCGATCGACAGACACATAAAGGCAGTATTGATGAAGCCGTTATCCGTGCATCGCCATGATCCCTTCTAATGGGTTCACAGACTTCGCTCTGTCTTCGGCAACGTGATCCTTTGAATCATGGTTTGCCGTTGTGGAGGTAATGTATGTTTTTTACTTGCAAAAATATTTTCCTAGTTCGCTTTTCCACAACTAGAAGAGAGGCTGTATTCTAGGCAACTACATGAAACTGCCAATACAAACATTTTTCTGGAATAATTTCAGTGACGTTTCTTCACCGCCGTTTTCATTAAAATCGTCGTAACCATATCGATTTATCAACTCAATGTGACCAGTCAATTGCTTTTTAAACTTTTACACTTGAAAAATAATCAGAGAAGTTTACCGCTCAATTGCAGAAACATATTGTACAAATCAGTTACAATTTTTTTTTATTATTGCTACATCCTCTACTGTCCTTAGAATGGGTTCCTTAATTTCATTAAGAAATGCAATTATTATCTCACTGTCTTTTATTAGCTTCTACGGCTTGAAAGGCACGGTAAATAAATATTTACAATAAGTCATAATCTGATCGTCTTTGAATAGTCTCTTTGTTTAAAAATCAGGATAAATAACGAGATATAACAACAATAATAATCTCATCGTCTCTGAACAGCCTTTATAGAATTTAAAAAACAATATAAATATCTCATCGTCTCTGAAAATCCTCTATAGGAGTTACAAAACCAATAAATATCCCATCGTCTCTGAATCACAAAAACAATAAAAACATCCCATCGTCTCTGAATAGCCCCTATAGCTGTTACGAAAACAATAAAAATATCCCATCGTCTCTGAATAGCCTCTAAAGGAGTTACAAAAACAATAAACATCCCATCGTCTCTGAATAGCCTCTAAAGGAGTTACAAAAACAATAAACATCCCATCGTCTCTGAATAGCCTCTAAAGGAGTTACAAAAACAATAAACATCCCATCGTCTCTGAATAGCCTCTAAAGGAGTTACAAAAACAATAAACATCCCATCGTCTCTGAATAGCCTCTAAAGGAGTTACAAAAACAATAAACATCCCAACGTCTCTGAATAGCCTCTAAAGGAGTTACAAAAACAATAAACATCCCATCGTCTCTGAATAGCCTCTATAGGAGTTACAAAAACAATAAACATCCCATCGTCTCTGAATAGCCTCTGTAGGAGTTACAAAGACAATAAACATCCCATCGTCTCTGAATAGCCTCTATAGGAGTTACAAAAACAATAAACATCCCATCCTCTTTGAATAGCCTCTGTAGGAGTTACAAAAACAATAAACATCCCATCGTCTCTGAAAAGCCTCTATAGGAGTTACAAAAACAATAAACATCCCATCGTCTCTGAAAAGCCTCTATAGGAGTTACGAAAACAATAAACATCCCATCGTCTCTGAATAGCCTCTATAGGAGTTACAAAAACAATAAACATCCCATCGTCTCTGAATAGCCTCTGTAGGAGTTACAAAAACAATAAATATCCCATCGTCTCTGAATAGCCTCTAAAGGAGTTACAAAAACAATAAACGTCCCATCATCTCTGAATAGCCTCTATAGGAGTTAGAAAAACAATAAACATCCCATCGTCTCTGAAAAGCCTCTGTAGGAGTTACAAAAACAATAAACATCTCATCGTCTCTGAATAGCCTCTATAGGAGTTACAAAAACAATAAACATACCATCGTCTCTGAAAAGCCTCTATAGGAATTACAAAAACAACAAACATCCCATCGTCTCTGAAAAGCCTCTGTAGGAGTTACAAAAACAATAAACATCCCATCGTCTCTGAATAGCCTCTATGGAAGTTACAAAAACAATAAATATCCCATCGTCTCTGAATTACAAAAAATAAATAAATAAATAAATAAATAAATAAATAAATAAATAAATAAATAAATAAATAAATAAATAAATAAATAAATAAATAAATAAACATCCTATCGTCTCTGAATGGCATCTATAGGGGTTACAAGAACAATAAAAAACATCCCATCGTCTCTGAATAGCCTCTATAGAAGTTACGAAAACAATAAAAATATCCCATCGTCTCTGAATAGCCCCTATAGAAGTTACGAAAACAATAAAAATATATCATCGTCTCTGAATAGCCCCTATAGAAGTTACAAAAAACAATAAGAATACCCCATAGTCTCTGAATAGCCTCTATAGAAGTTACGAAAACAATAAAAATATTCCATCGTCTCTGAATAGCCTCTAAAGGAGTTACAAAAGCAATAAAAACATTCCATCGTTTCTGAATAGCCTCTAAAGGAGTTACAAAGACAATAAAAATATCCCATTGTTTCTGAATAGCCACTAAAGGAGTTACAAAAACAATAAAAATATCCCATCGTTTCTGAATAGCCTCTATAGGAGTTACAAAAACAATAAAAATATCCCATCGTCTCTGAATAGCCTCTAAAGGAGTTACAAAAACAATAAAAACATTCCATCGTCTCTGCACAGCCTCTATAGGAGTTACAAAAACAATAAAAATATCCCACCGTTTCCGAATAGCCTCTAAAGGAGTTACAAAAACAATAAAAATATCCCTTCGTTTCTAAATAGCCTCTACAGGAGTTACAAAAACAATAAAAATATCCCATCGTTTCTGAATAGCTTCTATAGGAGTTACAAGAACAATAAAAATATCCAATCGTCTCTGAATAACCTCTAAAGGAGTTACAAAAACAATAAAAACATTCCATCGTCTCTGAATAGCCTCTAGGAGTTACAAAAACAATAAAAATATCCCATCGTCTCTGAATAGCCTCTAAAGGAGTTACAAAAACAATAAAAACATTCCATCGTTTCTGAATAGCCTCTAAAGGAATTACAAAAACAATAAAAATATCCCATCGTTTCTGAATAGCCTCTAAAGCAGTTACAAAAACAATAAAAATATGCCATCATTTCTGAATAGCCTCTATAGGAGTTACAAAGACAATGACATTCTATCGTCTCTGAATAGCCTCTAAAGGAGTTACAAAAACAATAAAAATATCCCTTCGTTTCTGAATAGCCTCTACAGGAGTTACAAAAGCAATAAAAATATCCCATCGTTTCTGAATAGCCTCTACAGGAGTTACAAAAACAATAAAAATATCCCATCGTCTCTGAATAGCCTCTATAGGAGTTACAAAAACATAAATATCCCTTCGTTTCTGAATAGTGTCTATAGGAGTTACAAATACAATAATAGTCTCTGAATAGCCTCTTATGTGTGAAGAAACAGAAGAGTGTAGCCGTAATAGGAGTATTCTAAGTACGGGAGATTTACTGAAAGGTTTCGTTGAACTGAGCAGATTTATTTAGAATACTTCGTATTTCTTTCAGCCATTCTATTACACAATGTATCTTCTTGTTCTTCATCATTTTGTCACTAACTTTGTTTAGGCTCTGTAAGAGGGCTATGTCACAAATATGGAATCTTATCGATGGTGTTGAACAGCAACCTTGTATGTGAAAGAAATACATTTTTACAGGAGGACGGAAAGAACATTTTAATATCTTGATAACGAACAAATATCTGACATAAGAGGATATTTATACCTCTTCTTAAGTTTGACTCAATACCTTGACTCAAGATGTGTTTGCAGAAGGTTAGGGAAGACTTCTGCGACAGAAATAAAGTGTAATTTCATTTTGTTCATTTTTTTTTTTTTTTGCTACACGAGATTGCTGTTCACCACCATCGTTACATTCCCAAAAACGTGATGACTCACGGCGCCAGTTGGCCCTTCCTGGTGTGGGCGGTGCTTCCTGAAGCAGCATCAGGCATCTCGCTGGAGTGATCACGATGAGGTACGGCCGCGGATTGATCGTCTTCTAGCTCTCTGACTCTCAGTCTTCAAGAGCCTCCGTAACTTGATACCAAGTGCCTCGAACTGTCGACCACTCGAAGACGGATGCTAACAAAAGTTGTTTCACTGGATCATCAGTAAATCACAAGTGCTACGCTCTGCCGACTCAGCAGTACCGCAGCCTGAGTGGTAGCGGGTGGGGAGGTAAAAGGATTCCGAACAACATTAGCTTCATCAACGGCACTGCACACATCAGAACGATATTAAATTTCGGTCCAAACTCTGGCCAGAACGTCTGGAGTAACACTTGCAATTGCTTGTCTGATTCTTTCCTTGAGGACGAAAAGATTCGGAATGTTTTCACTGTGCACTTATTTCTGACAACACCCAGAGGAAGAAGTGTAATGGGGTAAGCCCAGACTTGTTGGAGGCTATGAGATGATGCATTTCTCTGAATATCTACGAGAAGTCTAAGGATCGATTTCTAAAACACGGACGAAATCGTGGTTCCAAACCCCGGCTTTTGAACCGCGATCGAGGTCTGAATCCTTATGCGATTTCTAAAACGAAGTCGAGACGCGGCTTGAGAAGAAACCGAGGTTCGTGGGTTTTATATATGGCAACGTAGCTAAGAATCGATTTCTATTCCTGTAAACAGTCGATATTAGAAAGAAATGAACATCGGGATTAATATATATATATATATATATATATATATATATATATATATATATATATATATATATAATTTGAACTGGTAATGGAAATTACGGGAAAACGGCTGAACGGATTTTAATGAGTGACCCCTCATTTTCATGCCTGGCGTCCAAAGTTTTTCGGAAAAGTAGTAGTTTTCAGTGAAATGTCAATTTTCCTACATAATTTTTCTATTTTCCAAAATCCATCTGTTGTCAGTTTTGAGAACTAATTTTATTGAATCACGGCCGACTTGATTGAATTTCAGAACAAAACACACACTACATTAAAGAATAGGCTATTACACGAAGGCCATGACCTGCAGGATTGCCGACATATTTAGAGCTCAATTCAATTTGTTATTAAAAACTGATTCTGCAGTGTATAATTTTCTGAGTACAACTGTGTATTGGATATTCAAATCTACGAAACTTGAGGTGGTTTGATGACATTATTACCATTAGAAATTAAATATTATAGTTAATATCATGATGTGACTATTTTTCATTAATTATACATATTAATGCTATATTGATGATATGAAAGTGAAATGTTTTGAGGTTATGTAAGTAAATGTAGAGAATATCTTAATTTAGATCTTCATTTCTATAATTTACTGAGTGACTGCTATATTTAACTACAAAACTTAAGTAAGATAATAATATTGTTATTAAAAATCAAATATTTTTATACTTATTAACCCAGTGGGTTTGGGTCTTTTCACATACTTAATGGCGGTGTAGTGTAGATATTGATATGTTTCATTGTCTTCAGTATTGGCTCGAGAGAGCGCAAAATTACAGTTCCTAAGGAAAGATAAAAAGGTATTGCTTACTGATAAAATAAGTGGCCTAGAAAATTTTGTAGTCTCCAGATCATTTCAGCAAGATCTCTTAGTAGGATAAGATGATTTTACGCTCTACATTTCAAGTTCTACATGCAGCAGCTATACGAAAATGCTATTGTTGAAAGCTTCGCAAACCTGACATTTTTCTTAACTTTTGCCTACAATCCACAATGACCTGAAATAGCTACTGCTATCGTCCTGACATTGATACTTGCGTTTTCGCGTTGAAACTCAAAACTGAAGTTGGATAGGTTCAAGAAAAATTATTTGGCCTAAAAAATCCATTGGGAGGGAGTATGTTTCATTATTATGGAAGCAAATAACTATCAAAAAGACAAGTATTCTTCATTGAAAATAAATCTGAAAAATTTTTATTTGAACGTCTAACGAACTAGTTTGCAGCAGTATTTGCTGCACAAGCCACTAGTTTTTATTGAATTGCAGTAAGTCACGTTCTTTTGTTCTCAGCTAAGGTATTGTTATATTTAAGGAATATACGCTCGTTTAAAATACTAGCATTAGGGCCTACCTAGTATTTAATAGCGAACGGATTTTTAGATACCAGGATGATATTACCCAAATAATTAGCACAAGTCGAGCGTTTATGTTGTAGTTTATAGTTTGTTCATAACTATCAACATTAACAACCTGAAAACCCGGTTCTAAAGAATTATTAACCTAAATATTAACTGGATTAAAATTTCAATTGAAGCTAAAATGTAGTATGGTTCTGTTTTCTCACACAATAGGCAGTACAACGTGGAAAGCCCCATTAACATAAAACTTGAAATAAGAAGACAAAATCACATTTCCTTCATATTCTTGTAGGCCCACAACATTTTCGAGTATTAAATGAAATCCCCAAAACTACTGTAAAGACTAAGAATTAAGTTATATCGTCTTATAGGCATAAATATATAATTAATATAAAATATTTTCCTCAAAGCAACAAGAAGATGTAAAAAAATTGTCAACCTGTCGCCTCTTGCATTTCGTTGTAGATTATTATTTAGCATTCTTGCTAAATATTGCGTTGATTCCTTCGAAAATCGAAATATTCGCCAGAAATTATCATCGTTATATAGTTACAAAGGATTATTCCTGTCTCTCATCACTCTAATCCGGGGATTTAATACTCGTAGACAAAAATTTTCCTTGATAATCATCCAGCTGATCTCCTGCCTCCATCTTGTATACATGAAGCCGTGGTTTTAAACCTACCCCAGCCGTGGTCTCTGCTTCAGACCATGGTTTCGAGTCGTGGCTCAGAAAAATGAAAACGATCTCGTTTTATAAATCCAAACGCGGTTTAAAGCCATGGTAGTGGTCTAGACCTCGTTTTAGAAATCGAACCTAAGACTTGTTGCAGACTATGAGATGATGCATTTCTGCCAATTCACCGCACTGAATATCTACGAGTCAAATCTTCTTGCATATGATTCGCAAAGTGGTGCGTTGCTCCATTCTATTAAACGATGATCTGAAACCCAGAGTCTTTCATCTGCTCGATTTGAGGAAACCAAGCATGTAAGCATTTCCACATACACCATGTAGTTGATGTTGATTTCAGCAAAGGAAAAGGGCTAAGAAATCTGGTTGTGCATTAGGCCGCATCAAACGTTGACCTTAGGAGAATCTCCAATGTGTTCGTGTGTGACGTGTGGATTTTCAGAGCCACAAAAGTAGCAATTGTGCCGATTTACACAACTGCTGATATGGAATGTTCCCTCATCTGAGAAGAGGATCTTATCTAGAAATCCTGGTTGTAGCATGTTAACAGCGAATTCAACCCTACGCATCTTGTCGTGTTGTTTCACTGCATGCAACAGTTGAATTTTATAGGCACGTTAACGCTTTTATAAACATTCAAAGCTTATACACGACAATGACTTTATTATGACAATGACAGAAAATAAAAAGATATGAACGCAATCTTCTTGAGTAACTGTTTAAACAAGAGAAATAATAAATTTAAATTTTTACTTATTATGACAACAATGACAGAATTAAAAAAACACGTGAACGCAATTTTCTTGAGTTATTGATAAAATAAAAAAATGATAAACTGAAAGTTTGACTTTATTATGACAACAATAACAGAAAATAATGATAAAAAAACCTGAACGGAATCTTCTCGAGTTACTGAATTAACAAGGGAAATAGTATATTTAAATTTTGACTTTATTATAACAATGATAAAATAATAAAAGAAAACACGTGAACGCAATTTTCTTGAGTTACTGATAAAATAAGAAAATGATAAACTGAAAGTTTGACTTTATTATGACAACAATAATGGAAAATAATAATAAAAAAACGTGAACGGAATCTTCTCGAGTTACTGAATTAACAAGGGAAATAGTATATTTAAATTTTGACTTTATTATAACAATGATAAAATAATAAAAAAACACGTGAACGCAATTTTCTTGAGTTACTGATAAAATAAGAAAATAATAAACTGAAAGCTTGACTTTATTATGACAACAATAACAGAAAATAATAAAAAAAAAACGTGAACGGAATCTTCTCGAGTTACTGAATTAAAAAGGGAAATAGTATATTTAAATTTTGACTTTATTATGACAACAATGACAACATAAAATATTACGTGAACGTAATCTTCTCGAGTTACAGCTTTAACAAGAGAAATTATAAACTTAAATTTTGTCTTTATTATAACAATAACGATAGAATATAAAAAACGTGAACACAATCTTTTTGAGTTACTGCTTTAACAACAGAAATGATAAATTTAAGCTTTGACTTTATTATAACAATAACAAAAAAACAAGTGAACGTAAATCTTGAGTTACAACTTTAACAAGAAAAATGTAAAATTTAAATTTTGACTTTATTATAACAATGATAAAATAAAAAAAAAACACGTGAGCGCAATTTTCTTCAGTTACAACTTTAACAAGAAAAGTTATAAATTTAAATTTTGACTTTATTACGAAACAATGACAGAAGATAAAATACACGTGAACGCAATCTTGAGTTACAACTTTAACGAGAAAAATTATACATTCTAATTTTGACTTTATTATGACAACAATGACAAAATAAAAAAGTGAACGCAATCTATTTGGATTACTGAATTAACAAGATAAATTATGAATTTAACAAGAATTTCTTTATTATGACAACAAAAACAGTGACAGAAAATAAAACCACATGAACGCAATCTTTTTGGGTTACTGAATTAACAAGATAAATTATGAATTTAACAAGAATTTCTTTATTATGACAACAAAAACAATAACAGAAAATAAAACATATGACCGCAATCTTTTTGGGTTACTGAATTAACAAGATAAACTATGAATTTAACAAGAATTTCTTTATAATAACAAAAACAGTAACAGAAAATAAAACCACATGAACGCAATCTTTTTGAGCTACTGAATTAACAAGATAAATTATAAATTTAACAAGAATTTCTTTATTATGACAACAAGTACAGTGACGGAACATAAAACCACATGAACGCAATCTTTTTGAGTTATTGGATTTCAATAAGAACACTTTCCATGCATTGCATACATTTCACAGTAACGTCATGAAACCCCATCATTCATTCTAGAGGACCCTGTATATAAAATGAAAAGCATCTACTGAATACAAAGGCGGACTAACCTTTAACATTTAGCACTTCGTGATTTCTTTACTTCCCCAGAAGCGGGAAACGTGTAGCCTAACCCCTTTCTGTCTTATTTAAAACGATCTTGCTTTACTTTGAGTGAACGATTGAGGGGGTATCCTTGCATCTCCACCCATCGGTCATATTCGTTCATAATGAACTCCAAGTCGAGACTGACGGAACACTTTACACAAGCGTCATCAATAACCAAACCACTCGACGTGTTCCGTCCTCGGGTTCAGACCGCTTCATCCATAATCCCTGTTGCGTGAGGCCTGTTTATTGACTTATCTACATCGATATCCCTAAAATGCGACCCACTTTATTTCGCGCTTCGGCTTCAAATCTTAACCAATTCCATAGCAGTTTCCTCTGATATAGCACGTCATACGCCCATTCTGAATATACAGTATATTCAAGAAATTTGGTTGCAATTACAGCACAACATACACTTTAACTTCCGTTTGTAGATTTAAAAAACGCCTATGATAAAGTAGCAAAAAACAAATTATGGGAAGTGCTGAAGAAAAAATGTGGAAAATAAAGTTATTCTTGATGCCATAATGAAATTATATGAAAATTCAATATCAAGACTTAAGATTGAGAAATATTTATCGGGAGAATTTTTAGTCACGAAAGGTGCCCGCCCAGGTTGTATCCTGTCACCAACTTCACTCAAGATACAGATCTATATAAAGCAATGGAAAAATAAAAGTTATAAGATGAGAATACCTACTTCACATCACTCGTGGTTCTTATGGTACGAACCAAAGCTCATAAATGAATCAGCTCGTGATAACTTCAGCCATTAGTTGTATAAATAACCATTTTAAAATTATTCGTATCTTTACATGGGGATCCTACAAAAAGTCTGAATTTGAAAGAGAGAAGACTGTTCAGTAATCTTTATATGAAACAACGAGTCAAAGTCAGGATAGGAAAAGAAATGTCAGAAGGAAGTGAAATAGGGAGAGAAGAACGACAAGGATGCCCTTTATCATCTATCCTGTTCAACATCAACTTGGAGACTTTATTGAAGAAATGTTTTCAGAACATGGGAGGAGTGATAGTAGGAGGAAGAAGACTAAAGTGTATAAGATTTGCTGATGATATGGCGTTGTTAATAGAAAAGAAGATGATACTAATGGATATGCTACTGGAGCTAAATGACAGCTGTGAGCACTATGGGATGAAGATAAATGCAAACGAGATGAAGACCATGGCCATAGTAAGAAAGATAAAGAAGGTAAACTTGAGAATTCTAAATGAGGCAGTAGAGCAAGTGGACAGCTTCAAATACTTGAGGTGTACTAAAAGCAGTAACATGAGCTGCTGCCAGGAAGTCAAAAGGAGGATAGCACTGCCAATAGAAAAAGGAACATCTGCGGATCTCTGGAAAAAGACTTAAGGAAGAGACTAGTGAAGTGTCTTTTGTGGAATGGCGCAGAAACATGAGCGTGAAGAGACAAAGTGAAGAGAAGCATTTGAAATGTGGATGTGGAGAAGAATGGAACGTGTGAAGTGGACAGACAGAATAAGAAATGAAGCTGTGTTGGAAGGAGTGGGTAAAGAAAGAATGATGCTGAAACTGATCAGGAAGAGGAAAAGGAATTAGTTGGGCCACTGGCTGAGAAGAAACTGCCTACTAAAGGATGCACTGGAAGAAATGGTGAACGGGAGAAGAGTTCGGGGCAGAAGAAGATATCAGATGGTAGACGACATTAAGATATATGGATCATATGCGGAGACTATGAGGAAGGCAGAAAATAGGAAAGATTGGAAAAGCTGGGTTTGCAGTGAAAGACCTGCCCTTGGGGCAGAACACTATGAATGAACGAATGACATAATAATCGGTTGCAATGGAAATAATTTCGAGTGTATATTACAACTGAAGTCATATCTGCATATAGTCAATGCAACGCCACACTGCAGACTATTTCAAAATTTTTCAAACTGAGTCATGATTAAAAACTTAGTAGAACTAACCTACCAGTTTGTGCATGAGCAGGCAAATGTGCTGAAATAACTGATGGAGGGCATCTGTCTCATCACACGTGAAAAAAAAAAACAGTTGATGAAGGGTTTTGTTGCAGAGTTGCATGCGGTAACTAGGCAACGGCGCATAGGAGATAGAACTGCCGGCCGACACGATCGTCAGGTCAGGCTGAGAGACAATGCAAGCGAGATTTCCACTGGGGCGCTGGGCGCTCGTGCCAAGGGGTTTAAAAAGTTCAAGATACAGCACTCTGTCATTTCTGATGGTTTATTCTGCTCAGTCCATAAAGAGAGCTGAATGCGACAAGAGCGTTATTAGGTACTATTACCGGTAGTTTAATACTGCTATCAGATAGATAGATAGATAGATAGATAGATAGATAGATAGATAGATAGATAGATAGATAGATAGATAGACAGACAGACAGACAGACAGACAGATAGATAGATAGATAGATAGATAGATAGATAGATAGATAGATAGATAGATAGATAGATAGATAGATAGATAGATAGATAGATAGATAGATAGATAGATAGATAAGTAGGTAGACAGGCAGGTAGATAGATAGATAGATAGATAGATAGATAGATAGATAGATAGATAGATAGATAGATAGATAGATAGATAGAGAAGCTAAGTAGGTAGACAGGTAGGTAGGTAGGTGGATAGATAGATAGATAGATAGATAGATAGATAGATAGATAGACAGACAGACAGACAGACAGACAGACAGACAGATAGACAGACAGATAGACAGATAGATAGATAGATAGATAGATAGATAGATAGGTAGACACGTAGGTAGATAGATACATAGATAGATAGGTAGATAGATAGATAGCTAGATAGATAGATAGACAGATAAGTAGGTAGGTAGATACATAGATAGATAGATAGGTAGATAGATAGATAGATAGACAGATAAGTAGGTAGACAGGTAGGTAGGTAGATAGATAAGTAGGTAGACAGGTAGGTAGGTAGATAGATAGATAGATAGATAGATAGATAGATAGATAGATAGATAGATAAGTAGGTAGACAGGTAGGTAGGTAGGTAGGTGGATAGATAGATAGATAGATAGATAGATAGATAGATAGATAGATAGATAGATAGATAGATAGATAGATAGATAGATAGATAGATAGATAGACAGGTAGGTAGATATATACATAGATAGATAGATAGATAGATAGATAGATAGATAGATAGATAGATAGATAGATAGATAGATAGATAGATAGATAGACAGATAGATAGATAGATGCATAGATAGATACATAGATAGATAGATAGATAGATAGATAGATAGATAGATAGATAGATAGACAGATAGATAGACAGACAGACAGACAGGTAGATAGATAGATAGATAGATAGATAGATAGATAGATAGATAGATAGATAGATAGATAGATAGATAGATAGATAGATAGACAGATAGATAGCCGTGGGACTGAAGCCGGATGGTCTATGACGAGTCCTTGGCATCAACCCCTTTGATTTGATTACCCCCATTTGATTTGATTACTTGGTTGGGTTTTTCCGAGGTTTTCCCCAACCAAAAGGCAAATTCCGGGTAATATTTTGGCGAATCCTCGGATCTCACCTCATGTCACTACATCTCGCCAAAATACTGTAAAAAATTGCACAAAATTGTAGAAAATTACTAAATTGTAAAACTGTAAAAATTTGTAAAATTTTAATTTTAATACTGTAAAATTTTGACTTGTTCCACATCTTAAAGCTTCATTGCTCATGTAAGATCTATGGAATAAAATGAATGAATGAATGAATGAATAGATAGATGGATGGATAGATAGATAGATAGATAGATAGATAGATAGATAGATAGATAGATAGATAGATAGATAGATAGATAGATAGATTTTATTCATGATCATAGATTTAGATAGATAGATAGATAGATAATAGATAGATAGATAGATAGTAGATAGATAGATAATAGATAGATAGATAGATAATAGATAGGATAGATAGATAGATAGATAGAAAGATAGATAGATAGATAGATAGAAATAAGGTATTAATTGTATTAAGAATATAATGAAAATAAACTTTCGTGCCTACTTCATTAAACACAAATCTGCCATTAACTGCCGTTATTATTCCTATTACCTCACTTGTAATTTCCACTACTATGTCAGTTGTAATTCCTATTATGTCATTTGTAACATTTACGAGTCTGTTTGAAAGATTTCGTCTAAACGTTACAATGCGGTCAGGTGGAGTTGAATGCTAAATCTTCTAATTGCTACAGAATAATACGGACTAAAAAGTTGTAACATTCACGTCATGAAAGATCGCGTTAATATATTAATGTCTAATTGAATGAAGTTTGTGCACTGAATATTGCATTTTCTTTGGCAGTGCTAAGTGATTACTTACTTTTGTGCGAGATCGTGCGTATTTGCTTGGTTTCCGCACAAAACCAATCAGCGGAAAGTCTAAAATTCCACATTCAGTATTCCCAACCTGACACACATAACAATTTCCCTCTTCTTACCGCTTAAGTGACATATTGATTTTACTGCTTTAGGCTTTTAACATATTATTTTTAGAGACGTTCAATATAATAATCATTATAAATTGGAAACTTACCACTGCAATTTCACCTAAATTGCACTGTTAATTATTGTTTTTAAATATTTGCAAAAATTAAGTAAACTCTACAACTCCACTAAAGTTACTGCATTCGTGATGCAAGTAACATTAAGAAAGCCGTGAAAAATCAACAAATTCCAGATGCCGATGTTATTACTGCAATATGTTATATAAATAACATTGTTAAAATATTAAAATGAAAAATAAATCATTACATAACCTTACCGTTTGTTTTAAGTTCGCATTTATAGACTGGGGGAAAAAAAAAGACAGACGTATATCACGGCCTGCTGGAATATAGTAATCACAGAAAACATTTTAAAGCAACAATGTTGAAGATAGATATTTTTGTTTTGCAAATTTGCCGTCATTGAACAGAAACCAAGATGGAGATTTCATTGCAACTAATTAGAAATTCCTCTTTCAGGTATGTAATAAACGATCTTCGCACAAAATAATGTACGATACACGAGCGGTATGTTTTCTTTCAATTCTCGGAAATTAAAAAAGCTCAACTACGTTTCGCTTTTTCAAACTTTTCCTCGAACATGAAAACTTCAACATACCGCTCTTGTAACGCATATTACTATTTACGCACTAGTGTTTTAAAAGCTCACTTTACGCACTGATAACAGTGGGTAAAATGCAACTTTACACATTATTGTAGAAAAATTATATTACATCACTTGTAATAATATAACAATATTTTCCAATGTAATATTCAATACATATCGACAGTAAAGATTCAATAAAGACGGTCGTCGCATCTCCAGCATCCTGTACTTTCAATTTATTAGCATATTTCAAATGTGTGGCATGCTGCATTATTCCCTGGGCGACAGCTTGAAAAGCACGTTGCAAATGAAATAATGTTAGCACCGCTGTAAACATGGACCGGCAATGAAATCGGGTCGTTTGGCAGACGTGCTGCAACCCGCAGAACACAGTCAATGCAACCAATGGAGTGTGAAGAGATATTTATATTGCTTCACATGCAAGGTGCCAAGGGGCGTCCGGGGTCAAACACTCGCAATAAAACCTGAATTATATGTTGTGCAGTGTTACAGACAAAGCACAGAAAAATCAGACCAACACGCCTTTCAGCTGATTTATTTGGTCAAGGTTCAGGTGGATCTGGAATTTACAGTCTTGTGCTGCATTTTTAAATGCCGGACCCGGAAACGACATTCGTGAATCTGAAGCAGACAGGCGTGCCATCCTGCCCCAGCCTTCATAGAGCCAGGTCCAATTCCCAGACAAGATGTGAGGAACCCCAGAGCTCTAATCTGAGCCTATGTCAATATCGAAAACTCGTACCACCACTAATGCTTCCTAGAAACTATTTTTAACCACTGCAGATGAAAGACAAAATGATGGGGAGGTGAAGTTTTTTTAGTAAGTTACTTTATTTATTTGGCTTCAGGAAAGGAAAAGGTACGAGAGATGCAATTGGACTGCTACGGACAATCTGCAAAAGATACCTAGAGAAGAAAGAATAAAGAAGTACAGGGACATCATTTTATTTTTACTAACATTTTTAATATTAACCTGGCTATACCTTTTGCTACCCCTTCCCACGACTGGAATTCCATGACACTGCGTAAAATAAAAACAAATCACTTTACTAGGTATAGGAGGGAAGAAAAGTAGTTAATCCATTTACGTAAACTAGGAAATATCGCAATTTCGAGTTTGATAATTTTCATTAAGTTTTTGTTTAATCAAAATACAGTACAGTATTAACAATAAGAGTTTTTACTCACGAACTGAGCTGTCCATGCAGTCGTATTCATTATGCAGTGTATATTATACTGTCTACAGCACATTAGCGTACAATATAGAGAATGAAGTTAAATTGTAAAATAATCAAAATATGGATATTTAAACGCACTTTTGAAAATGGTGGCCGTTCATTTCAATATAGGGTTCAGTCCTTTTGTGCATATTATCGCACTGTATACTATTGTACCTAATTCCAATTACCAGTTTTGTCCTTCGTACTAATAACTCATGTTGAAATAATTGTATACCTACTCTATAAAAACGAACCTTACGTACTGTAAATTCAGTCTTCATTTCTGTCCGATCCGAAAAAATAAAATTACTCAGACATGCTATCTACTGTCCGTCCAAGTAGTTATGTCGGAGGATCGTAGAAAGGGGGGAAATCACGTGACAATTATTTAACGAGGCCCTTTTATTTAAGTTATTTTAAACAGTTGCATAATATTACGTAGACGTCCAATTCCTAACAGAAATTAATGTTTTCAGAAAAGACTAAGACAGCCCAGCCACTAGCCTTTTCAGCGGCGTGAGCAGAAGCAGGTGGGGAAAATCGGGATGCGACGTAGGCAAACGGACGACAGCACCTGTGCGAAAATATGATTCAATATTGAAAGCTGTTTCGTCATTAGAAAACACGAACATATTTCTGGAACGTACTATACTCAGTACTGCTTGACTGCATGTACGCGGCCTTGGTTGTGTTGGGAGTTTACTAGTAGAAGGGGTGGGAGTGAAGTACATTCAAAAACTCAGGTACAATAAAAATTGAAGTAAAAATAAAATGATGTCCCTGTATATATAGTATTTGTGGACCTAGAAAAGGATTTTGACAGAGTGGACTAGAACAAACTGACGGAGATCATAAAGAAAATTGGCATGGATTGGAAAGAGAGGAGGCTGTTTAGTAAGCTTTATATGAAACAACGAATCAAAGTCAGGATAGGAGAAGAAATGTCGGAAGGAAGTGAAATAGGGAGAGGTGTACGTCAAGGATGTCCTTTATCACCTACCCTGTTCAACATCTACTTGGAGGATTTAGTAAAGAACAGTATTAAGAACATGGGAGGAGTGATACCAGGAGGAAGAAGAATAAAGTGCATAAGATTTGCTGATGATTGAGCCGTTCAGAGCAAAAGTGGTGTAAGTCAAAATTGGATAATGAGGTTTAAAGCAAAAATTCTGTAAAATACAGCGCAAAATAGCAATTAATATGTCCTTCTTGGTATTTACTAATTTTTTTTGGTATCCCCGTCACATGCCATGAAGGCACTTGGGGGGCATGGAGGTAGAGCCCCATGCTTTCCATGACCTCGGCACTAGAATGAGGTGGTGTGGTCGGCACCACGCTCTGACCGCCTTTTACCCCCGGGAAAGACCCGGTACTCAATGATTTACTGACTACTAATAGTTTAAATAAATTGAATATTAATTGCTACTTTGCGCTGTATTTTACAGAATGTTTACTTTAACCCTCATTACCCATTTTTGACTTACACCACTTCTGCTCTGAACGGCTCATATGGCGTTGTTAGCATAAGAGGAAATGATATGCTACTGGAGCTAAATGATACTTGTGAGCAGTATGGGATGAAAATAAATGCAAATAAGAGGAAGAGCATGGTTATAGGAACAAAAATAAATAAGATAAACTTACGAATTCTATATGAGGCAGTAGAGCAAGTGGATAGCTTCAAATACTCGTACTTGGAGTGTACTATAAGCAGTAACATGAGCTGCTGCCAGGAAGTCAAAAGGAGGATAGCAATGCCAAGGAAGCTTTTAATAGAAAAATAAGCATCTTCTGCGGACCTCTGGAAAAAGAATTGAGGAGACTAGTGAAGTGCTTTGTATGGAGTGTGGCATTTTATGGGACAGAAACATGGACATTACGACGAAGTGAGGAGAAGCGAATAGAAGCATTTGAAATGTGGATTGGAGAAGAATGAAACGTGTGAAATGGACAGACAGAAAAATAAATGACGCTGTGTTGGAAAGAGTGGGTGAAGAAAGAATGATGCTGAAACTGATCAGGAAGAGGAAAAGGAATTGGTTGAGTAACTGATCAAGAAGAAACTACCTGCTGAAGGATGCACTGGAAGGAGTGGTGAACGGGAGAAGAGTTCGGGGCAGAATAATATAGACGACATTAAGATATATGGATCACATGAGGAAACAAAAAGGAAAGCAGAAAATAGGAAAGATTGGAGAAAGCTGGGTTTAAAGTGAAAGATCTGCCGTTGGGCAGAACACTATGAATGAATGAATGAATGAATGAATGTTACGACGCTTTATCAACATCTCAGGTTATTTAGCATCTGAATGAGACGAAGGTGATAATGCCGGCAAAATGAGTCCGGGATCCAGCACCGATAGTTACCCAGCATTTTCTCTTAAGGGGAGTTGGTCATTATCGCATGCAAAATAATGGTAAAAATAGCCTATCTTCTAGCAGTCATAAATATAATAGTGTACTATTTAGCAGTGGTCTTTCATTTTTGTTAGCTATGTGTGTATACATATTAAGCTTTAAAATGAAAAAGAATGGTGACTCTAGAGTAAATCTGTATCCTTAAATTAATTTTTTTAATTAAGCACAATTTTTTTATAAATTCACTACATGTCTGTGATTAGGTACACTCTATTCACTTATTATAACACATATTGAATTGAAAATTTGACCACTTACTGCTAATAGATACTAAAATATACCCTACTAAAATTATTCATATATCTGTAATATTATGGGCATAGGGCTTATAGTAATCACCAAAGTCAATAAATTTAAAAAAATTGAAGATTAGTATAAGCCCTATGCCCATAATATTACAGATATTTTAATAATTTTAGTAGGGTATGTTTTAGTATCTGTTAGCAGTAAGTGGCCAAAATTTTAATTCAATGAGTGCTATGGTAAGTGAATAGAGTGTACCTAATCACAGGTATGTAGTGAATTTATATAAAACATATGTTTAAATTCAAAAATTAATTTAAGGGTAAGATTTACACTAGATTAACCATTCTTTTTCATTTTAAAGTTTAATGTGTATACATATATCACTAAAAAATGAAATGGCTGTGGTAAATAGTATTACATTCATGACTGCTTGAAGATAGGCTATTTTTACCATTAATTTGCATGCGATAACGTCCAATTCCCCTTAACAGATTGAGGAAAACCTTGGAAAAAACCTCAATCTAGTAACTTGTCCAAATCAGGATTTGAACCCGGCTAGAAGTAATTAATGTTGGTTAGCGCGTAAAACGTAGAATATGAAAGAATGTGTCACATAATGACATTAATTTTTTTTTAATTATCTGCTGCTAGATAAATACATAACCAGTTCACTATCTTCAAATCATAAACCGTATTTAATTATAGAAAATACCAATCCGCCACTGATGGCCAGCTCAGTTGTAGATAATGAACAAGCTGCTATAACATGATATGTTCGTTTTCAATATATGCATATGCTAACAATATGTGTAAGATGATCGGGGTTGTATTTTGTGTTTTTAACGACTTAATTAAGCCTGCCCGGTGTACTCATACATAACATACATGTTTATCTGCACAACGCGTGCACGGATATGAAAATAATAACAGCCTATTGATACAATGCCCGTATCATAATTAAAGCAACTGAATCTGTTAGGTTCATAACAAGTTAAAATTAATCACAAAAATCGTACAAACAAATAAAACAACAGCGATTTACTGACCGATGACGGCGGCAAGGATAATGTTGCTCAAAAGCGGCGGTCTTGGTTCGAATACCTCCGAAGGTATCAATGTTTATCTGTTGTTAAAATTAAGTTCTCAGTTGTCTTCGACATCCCACGTCGTACAGAAATTATCTCTACAAAGTACCAATCTAGACAACATCTCGCCTTACACTAAACCCTGCTAGGATGTGTACAGATCCAAATTGGGACAGATAGACAGTCAGTTACAGTACTAGTTAGATAGATAGACAGAAATATAATATAATATACTATTATACTTACTTACTGGCTTTTAAGGAACCCGGACGTTCATTGCCGCCCTCACATGAGCCCGCCATAGGTCCCTATCCTGAGCAAGATCAATCCAGTCTCTATCATCATATCCCACCTCCCTCAAATCAATTTTAATATTATCTTCCCATCTACGTCTCGGCCTCCCCAAAGGTCTTTTTCCCTCAGTCATCCCAACTAACACTCTATATGCATTTCTGGATTCTCCCATACGTGCTAGTCTGGATTTAATGTTCCTAATTATGTCAGGTGAAGAATAAATTGCGTGCAGTTCTGTGTTGTACAACTTTCTCCATTCTCCTGTACCTTCATCCCTCTTAGCCCCAAATATTTTCCTAAGAACCTTATTCTCAAACACCCTTTACCTATGTTCCTCTCTCAAAGTGAGAGTCCAAGTTTCACAACCATAAAGAACAAACGGTAATATAACTGTTTTATAAATTCTAACTTTAAGATTTTTTGACAGCAGACTGGATGATAAAAGCTTCTCAAACGAATAATAACAGGAATTTCCCATATTTATTCTGTGTTTAATTTCCTCCCGAGTATCATTTATATTTGTTACTGTTGCTCCCAGGTATTTGAATTTTTCCACCTCTTCAAAGGATAAATTTCCAAATTTTTATATTTCCATTCCGTACAATATTCTCGTCTCGAGACATAATTATATACTTAGTCTTTTCGGGATTTACTTCCAAACCTATCTCTTTACTTGCTTCAAGTAAAATTCCCGTGTTTTCTCTAATCGCTTCTGGATTTTCTCCCAACATATTCACGTCATCCGCACAGACAAGCAGCTGATGTAACCAGTTCAATTGCAAACCCTCTCTGTTATCCTGGACTTTCTTAATGGCAAATATAATATAATATAATATAATATAATATAATATAATATAATATAATATAATATAATATAATAATATAATATAATATAATATAATATAATATAAATAATATAATATAAAGAAGGTAAACTTGCGCATTCTCAATGAGGCAGTAGAGTAAGTGGACAGTTTCAAATACTTGGGATGCACTGTAAGCAGTAACATGAGCTGCTGCCAGGAAGTCAAAAGGAGGATAGCAATGGCAAAAGAAGCTTTTAATAGAAAAAGGAGCATCTTCTGAGGTGCTTTGGAGAAAGAACTAAGGAAGAGACTAGTGAAGTGCTTTGTGTGGAGTGTGGCATTGTAAGAGGCAGAAACATGGGCATTATGACGAAGTGAAGAGAAGCGAATAGAAGCATTTGAAATGTGGGATTTGGAGAAGATTGAAACGTGTGAAGTGGACAGAAATGAAGCTGTGTTGGAAAGAGTGGGTGAAGAAAGAATGATGCTGAAACTGATCAGAAAGAGAAAAAGGAATTGGCTGGGTCACTGGCTGAGAAGAAACTGCCTACTGAAGAATGCACTGGAAGGAATGGTGAACGGGAGAAGAGTTCGGGGTAAAAGATGATATCAGATGATAGACGACATTAAGATATATAGGGTAAGGTGGTACATTATGGATATAGGTACAATACGGAGACTAAGAGCGTAATTTTCTACAAACTATTGTTGGTAAAGATTCAAGGAGAAAGCTGTGTTTATCAGTGAAAGACAGCTGCCCTTGGACAGAACTCTAAATTAAATGAAGGTAAATACTTGCACATGGAAGATATTCAGTTTATAAAACTGCACAGTAAAGTTCCTGGTGATATCAAATTAGCAGAATCATTTTCCTTTTTTACATTCTTATGAACAAATAGACGACTGAGGTGCAAGTGCTGTCATATCGTTTTTGTAACAATGAATGATTGGATAATTTAACATTATTTACAATTTAGCATTAGTCTGATACAAATGGAAAGTCTAGCTGACAAGTGGATATAAGTTCAGTACAAAGAAAAAGTTAGACTGATTATTTTTGTTGTTTATTTTGATATATAGTCCCGCGTATATTTTATATATTACACGTTTTGTTGTTGATTTTAATATTTTTTCTTACAGTTTTTAGATGTCAAGGGTAAAACAGAACCTAAATGAGACAATGAAATGATGAACACTGCAATTAAGAGCGTCAAGGAAGGGTATTTATTTAATGAGGCTTTCGAGTTATTTTATTGCACACGAAAACTGAAGCTAGCAAGAAAAGAATAATTGAAATTATTAGGGAGACGCAATTTCTTTTTAACAATCTTCAGGTGAGGAAAGCCGCATTTAACTTTGCAGAGGGAACAGGTGAAACACCCATGGAAAGAACACAGTTGCAAATTGATTTTTCTAATTTGTAATTATCATTCAAATTATGTAAAATTTGATACGTGCCATATTTTAAATATTAAATAGGCAATCAGTTGCGCATTTTTTCGGCAACTTGAAAGAAGTTACGAACCAATTTAAATGTGACAATTTATTGTGTCCTTTTGGATGAGTGTGGTTTTCATTTTAGGCCTTCTAAGATAGAATATCAAAAGGGGAAATGAAAAGTTGTTGCTATTACCAACGCTGAAAGAGAGGAAAATGTAACCATCGTTGCATGTTGTAACACATCTGGTGGATTCATCCCTCCAATAGTCATTTTTGAAAGTGTTAGGAAACACCCAGAATTTCAGGACAGCTTGCCTCCAGGCTTGATATTTAAAAGTCAGGGTACATAAATGAAAATCTCTTTTGGCATGGTTGAATCACTTCAATATATACAAAAAGGCAGAGTCTTTAGTTCTGGACAATCATTCAAGCCTTGAGTTTGCAAGCCTTGGAATATTTTCAGATGAATGAGATGAATTTTAGGGTTACCACCACATAGCACTCATGTCTTACAACCATTAGACAAACATTGAGTGAAACAAAAAAGAATGCAATTGAATGAATTCATCCTAATGAAAATCTGTCGAAGGAAAGATTCTGTCCCATATTTGCTTGAACAAATTCCGTAGGTACAACTGTTAAAAAGTTTTCAATGTACTGGGATATTCCCATTCAACGATGACATTGTTCCGGAGGAAAAATTTGAACGTGCAGTCACGTTTATATAATCAAATAATGATGCCGAAAATAATTGCCGAAAATAATGATGGTCATGCAACCGCTAGCACTAGTAGGCTCTAAACCTCTGGAAGCCCTCAAGCAGACACACAAATGCGACCAAGCCTATATTTTCAGAAACTAGATCATCCACCAAAAGTAGTGGCAACTTCCAAGTGACAACTTCTCAAGTCATGAAAGTTGTTTTTCGTCACCAGAGGATACAATAAAAATGTTGCCTTTTCTTTTAGAAAGAAGCGAAAACGGAAACTGCAAAGGAACCTTCCTTCCCCACAAAAACTGTGTTAAGATATGTGGCAATGAAACAAATAAAACCAGAATCCAAGGCGAGAAGCAACAGTGCTAAAAGGAAGTGTGCTGGTGTCATCTTTAAATTTAGGAATCAACAAAAAGAAAAGATGTGTGTGGATTCTGTTTTCTGAATTATTACTGTCCGGAATCCATAAGGAAGGGGACTGGATTTGTTGTCAAGGGTGACAAATGTGGTTCATGAAATCTGTGTAGGTGGATAAGGTAAAAACAGTTTATATTGGCAAATGCCAGTGATTCTATTTATGTAGGATCCGAATTGTACCAAATGTAATTTATTTTCAGTGCTTAACTAAAATGTAATTTTGTTTCCTTGTATCATATCAGAAAATGTTATTTATAAACATAAAATCAATAATGCACAACATGTTGGTTGAACAATAAAATCTGTCTTTAGTGATCCATTTACCAGTTCCCTATTTAGTATTTACAGAAAATAGGAAAGATTGGAGAAAGCTGGGTTTATGAAACTGCCCTTTAACTAACTGAAAATGACGGTCTGCAAAGTCATATTCTTCAGAAATTCCCTGATATAAACAGATTTAATTAAACAAATTGAAATTCTTACATTTTTTGTAGGTTGGATAATTTATTATTTACAATTTAGCATTCCTCTGATATAAAAGGAAAACTACTGACGAGAGTCCACAGAGTTCGGTACCAAAGAAAATAGTTCACTGCAATTCTTGCGTTGATGTGAGTGTCCGCCACTAAAACCAGTTTTATGTCACACAGACTAAATGAGACAATGAAATGATCACTGCAATTCTTTATTTAACGCCCTTTAACCACAAATGCTATTACGCTATAACGAGATGTACGCGTAACTGTAATTCTTTATTTAATAGCTCTTACAAACTACACACGACGCTAAGTAGCAATAAAAGAATAATTATTATTAGGGACCGGATTTTTATGTAATTACATATTATATTCCTTTGAACCTAACCGTATATAAATAACAAATATTTGCTAATCTTGTAATTATCATTAATATATTAAAATTTGATACTACATATTTTTACATATTCACCACACATTACATGTTATGGCTTGGTATTACATAAATCTACATATTTAGGGGTTTTATTCATTTTACTTCTCTAAAAGGGGAAGAAAAAACTTCTGCTGGGGAAGTTTACAATTTAAAATACACTGATTTAAAAAGACTTTTTACCTACCCAAGAAAGGATATATTTCTTGACGAAATATTCTTAGTTCCACGAGGTAATAGAGAAACTCACCCCATACCACCCACTGTAAATGTGAGTGAACAAAAAAAAACTTTCCTTATACAACTACCTTGTATTGTAAAAATCACTCAGAAAGTAGCGTTGCCTTCATGCGGTGGAATGGGACGAGGACGACATGATTTGTCTCGAACTATAATTGTTCTGCACACGTCTTAACAAGCCGTTTCCATACAATTTGCAACCTTACCCACCCTCTTCGTAATCCTTCCAGGGAAAACCCGTGTCAAGTCTGGCATGAGCCGCAATAAAGTAGCCGACTTTTGAAAAGAAGCTGGAGTAAAGGAACAAACTGGAAAGATGTTGAAATATTAAAATAAATAGCTTTTCAGGTTATTGCTTGACCTCTTTACTTTAAATTTAGTAGACCTATACCGGAAATGGGATTTTCCGAGCAATTAGAAAGTATGGTTCTCGGCTGGAATAATCCTACCCTTCTGAATGAGACAGGAAAGTCACTTTTCAAACAGTTTGTAAATGCCTATATTTTGAGGTTTTTAGGTACTTTGTTTCAGACATGGAGCAGCTAAAATGCATGTGTCCCACATCTCCTCTTATTTTCTCCTAATCCAATAAAGCGAAACAGTGCTTGCAGTTTCATTCATTTCACTCAGTTCTCTACTTTTAGTATTACAGTATAAAGTGCAAGTGAGTTTATCTACTGCTTTTAACTAACTAAAATGTATCTTCCAAGACAAAAATAAAATATTTGGATTTTCCACTACAGATGGAAAAATAGATAAATGTCAAGTTGCGGTAAAAAGTTTCCATGAATCACAACTGGAGAGTCTTACCTAATATTCTGCCACATATTGATATTAAATATTTTCATGATGTTACATTTTTTGGTACATATTCAGCTTATTTTTCTTACATAAATATGTACATATTTCACACCTTGATATTACATAAAAATCCGGTCCCTAATTACAGTATAATAGTAGACTAGTTTTCTATTTATCGTCATTTTCAAACTACAGAGGACATTCAGAAACGATACAACAGTAATTGTAAGCATAATTCTTTATTCAAAATTCTTCTTAATAATAATAATAATAATAATAATAATAATAATAATAATAATAATAATAATAATAATAATAATAATAATAATAATACCGTCACATTGGAAACCGAAAATCTTGAAAACAGCCTAAAACAAACCTGCTTTTTCTACAAAAAACTCTTCAGCCTGAGGGAATCGAACCTCGACCAACATAGCAAGAAGCCTTAAGTGTTTGAGTGTTCTACAACCGGGTCAGCACGCATTTGGATATTTAATCGCTCCAAAAACTAGGGGTGATGGTGTCTAGTGTAACTGAGCCTTTAGAAATAGATCAGTTACCAACGTGGACTCTGGGGGGCAGGTGATGGACAGTTAGCAGGCCTCATTTGCACCAAATTGATACGTGATCGGAGGCATGGCAGAATTAATTGAACAGCGCAGTATATATTGCACGTGTTATTATTTGGGACTACGTGGTTGAATGACTCCTACCCCTCTATTAACGCTACATTGTGCAGTTTTTGTTCGTTACGTTTTGAAAAGGTTCTCGTGTTCGCAGCCTGCCAGGTCGTGTTCTGCAGCTAATTGCAGCCTGTAATTGGGGAAAACATGAATATCCGCCACAACTTGACGCCTCCAAGCGGACAATTTTGTCAACATGTCACCATGGAAACAAGGATCTCCACATCTAGATTCTTGGAGCGATTAGACATTCACAAAACATTGCAACCGGCTATTTACGTGAAATTACTTTCAAACTGCAGTAGTTTTCAGGGAGGATAAAATTATAGCCCTAATTATATATATTTTTTTGTAACATTCATTTTCATTCATAGAGCGAATTCAGAGAAAATGCGTAATATTATTATTATTATTGTTATTATTATTATTTTAAACAATATAATTATAAACAGAAACGATTGTTAATATTAGAGAAGAAAAATTCGCCGGGGATCGAACCCGGGTCCTTGGTTCTACGTGCCAAGCGCTCTCACCATTGAGCTACGCCGAACATTTTGTAGCATTTCCGGGGTGACTTTAGCACAAGCTTCAATGATACGGTTCTTTAAATGTTCCACATTCTCAATTTTCTCTTCATATACCAAGCTCTTTACGTATTTAACTCCAAAAGAAAAAAATCAAAGGTTTTAAATCTGGAGACATGGCCGGCCATTCTACTGGTCCACGCCGACCAATCCAATGTCCAGGAAACTGTTCGTCCAGTCTGCTGCAACATTTCTGTGGCTTAACCCAGCAGAATGAAGAATGATATCAATTCTTCTCTCTTACGATAATGCCATCACGAAAATCAAGAAATTTGTTATAGGAAAGCTTCAAATAAACACAACAATGCATTGAAATTGTCACAGGTTAACCAAACAGTAAAGCAGGAAAAGTTAATTATCAGAATTGCATAAAAATACCTTTTCCAAAGCCTCCTTAGTACTGTACCATGTTACAAAATATCTGTATATGCAGTAACTAATGTTTGTGTCATTATGACAGTTATCTTTAAATAACTTGAAAACGATTAGAGATACCTCAAAACGGATTGCACCATTGATTTTTTTTTTTCAGAAAATTTCACATGATTTTGAGTACCTACATGACCCCCTTTCCATTTAAAATTTCAAAGTTGGATGCAAAATGGCGGCTTTTGAGAAAGCTGAGGGCTAGAATCGAATGTGTCACTGGTAGAGCACTTGGTCTTACAAATACTGGTAACACCTATAGTAACCGAAAATCAAGCATATGGAAGAGACTTATATGGTTCAGACTTTTGATTCACCCTTAATAATTAAAAATATGTTTTCTAGTAATTTTTCAAAACTTTAAAAAATAAATAAATAAATAAATAAATAAATAAATAAATAAATAAATAAATAAATAAATAAATAAATAAATAAATAAATAAATAAATAAATAAATAAAAAGATTTTTAGAAAATATAAATAATGGAAACTTGGCGTTAAGTTTCAAAGCTTTCTGAAATAAGTCATTTAATTTACGAGGGGCACCTCTACTCTACCCTTCCTGAACCACCAATCATAATTAGTGTAACATCCGCAGCGGGACTAAGACTACCAACCCTTCTTCACGTCACAAAATTTGCTCTCCTAGCAACCAAACATTAGAGCGTCGATTTATGTTGTTACATGCCCACAACTCCTCTAATTCCTTATTGAGGTTTAGATTGTAAATCATCTGGATTGTGATGCACGTTTCCAGCTAAAATTTATGTTGCCCCTAACTTTAACAATACAATAACTTACAGACGTATGAATTGTAGGGGGCGTGTGCTATTAATCAAATTAAAATATAGACCTAACAGTCTACTCCTGTTACACGCATGTATTACGTTGCTGCGAAAACAAATCTCGTATGACCAGCTTCTACTTCGGGGTAACACTACGGGAATGTTTATCCACTTTGGAACAGCAATATTTGATTAATCTGCAGCTTTTGACTGGCGCAACATTAACCAATTACATCATTTCTACGCAGAAGTCGAGGGTTCAAAATCTTAGCAAATCCATGTAGAATTTATCTGGCTCAGATTTATTTTATGTGGCGTAATTATGGTAATTAAAATGTGTCTCAGTGAAACGTACAGCAGAGTCCGTATAGGTCAATTTCTGTGAGATGCGTTTCCAATTCACTGTGGGCTGAAACAAGGAGATGCACTATTACCTTTACTATTTAACTTTGCTCTAGAATATGCCATTAGGAAAGTCCAGGATAACAGACAGGGTTTGGAATTGAACGGGTTACATCAGCTGCTTGTCTATGCGGATGACGTGAATATGTTAGGAGAAAATCCACAAACGATTAGGGAAAACACTGGAATCTAACTCGAAGCAAGTAAAGAGATAGGTTTGGAAGTAAATCCCGAAAAGACAAAGTATATGATTATGTCTCGTGACCAGAATATTGTACGAAATGGAAATATAAAAATTGGAAATTTATCTTTTGAAGGGGTGGTGAAGTTAAACTATCTGGGAGCAACAGTAACAAATATAAATGATACTCGGGAGGAAATTAAACATAGAATAAATATGGGAAATGCCTGTTATTATTCGGTTGAGAAGCTTTTATCATCCAGTCTGCTGTCA
The DNA here is from genome assembly GCA_025594305.2 of Periplaneta americana. Lineage (NCBI taxonomy): Eukaryota > Metazoa > Arthropoda > Insecta > Blattodea > Blattidae > Periplaneta > Periplaneta americana. The sequence goes on from JAJSOF020000021.1 coordinate 31,501,639, forward strand.
AAAAATCTGAAAGTTAGAATTTATAAAACAGTTATATTACCGGTTGTTCTGTATGGTTATGAAACTTGGACTGTCAGTTTGAGAGTGGAACAGAGGCTACGGATGTTTGAGAATAATGTGCTTAGAAAAATATTTGGGGCTAAGAGGGATGAAGTTACAGGAGAATGGAGAAAGTTACACAATAAAGAACTGCATGCTTTGTATTCTTCACCTGACATAATCAGGAACATTAAATCCAGATGTTTGAGATGGGCAGGGCATGTAGCACTTACGGGCGAATCCAGAAATGCATATAGTGTGTTAGTTGGGAGGTCGGAGGGAAAAAGACCTTTGGGGAGGCCGAGACGTAGATGGGAGGATAATATTAAAATGGATGAGGGAGGTGGGATATGATGATGAGACTGGATTAATCTTGGTCAGGATATGGGACCAATGAACCGGGCTTAAATGTGTAGGTAAGTAATTAAGTAAGTAATTAAGTAAGTAAGTAAGTATGTAAGGCGTAAATACGGAACAATTTTGGGCCATGACATGGAAGTAGAAGTACACTAAATTTATATCTAGAGAAAAATTATCACTGGGGGGGGGGCGGATTCATATGCACTAAAGAACGGCAAAATATACAGGTACGTATGCACTTGAAAACAGGATATGTGCGTTAAATGAACTTGTTCTGAATTTATTGTGTTTAATATTGAACAGATTTATAAGTATACTGTTAAAATTTTATCATAAAAATCGTAGTAAGGTTACATTACAGGCACATAATCATGACACAAGACGAAATAATAACTGAAGGGTTGATAGCAAACACAGGCCAAGTCCAAAAATTCCAATTCTGAGCATAGTATAATTTCCTTCACTTCATTTCAAGCTCCATCTATTGACATAAGTTTCTACAAAAACCGGATTTGTGCCATTTAAATGAGTGTTTGAAAAACGGAACGTTTCTGCAAAAAGCGAAATTATAAAAACGTCTTTCTAGGAGAAAAAGACAAGTCACAAACTTATCAATTCTTGTTAGAAAATATCATGAAATGAATTAGTGTTGCCTTCTTTTGTTTCATCCTTTAAAGATATTCGGAAAGTTATTGGTTAAATATTCCGTTTTATAAATGAATGGTAATCAAAATGTACCAGATCCAAATATGCAATGGACAAAGAAGCAGGAAAAGAAAAGCTAAGGAAGAGAAAAAAGAAAATACCAAAGTTAAAGGTGAAGGACATATAAATCATCGTTCAAACCTGAGCCTTTTTCAACGAGAAAACGTGTGGAAACAGACAAATAATACAATAATAATAATAATAATAATAATAATAATAGAGGAATAATAATAATAATAATGATAATAATAAGATTATTATTTAATAATAAGTTAAAATAATAATGTTTAAAGTGAAGATATTTAGAAAATTATTTTTGTTGTATTGTATTACCTGACACTTCAAGAATTCTCAAAGACTGAAGGTCTCCACCAAATTTATCGAAAGAGGAAACTATAAACATAATGATATTGTTTTTGATGCCAGGAAATCATTCCAACATTGTTTTTTTAATTTAATCAAAACACTTTTAAAGAATTTACTTGTATGTGCAAGAATAGTTGAAAATATGAATGAAACATGATTTCCTATACTTTAGGAGAACAGTGAAATTTTTATCAAAGTTCGAGATGAGATTTTGAGATACCTGTATAAAGTATATCAGATTATTATATTATATTTGGTCAGCATCCCAGTTTTTTTTTCTGAAAAATTAATATTTTGGACTTGTAGGTTTTTCTATTAATCAATTCAATATCAGTAGAACATAAATGTAGGACTCTGCTGGTCCTAAAAACAGCATTAATTTTATCTTCGTGTTGAAATGGTTTGTTTGAACTTTTACCCAGAACAGTCTAACATCCATTCCATGGACTGCTGCTTTGATTAAGGTGAAAATTAAAATGTGTCACCTGTCACGATATGATTAAATAAATTTATAGCTTTGCTTTAACGTGTAAGAATCGACGCGCCTGGAAGTATTTTATTTGTATTCTATAATTTGGGAATATATTCTTTTTCTTATCTATTTTCTTTTTTTAGAGATATTATTCTTTTTATGGAAAATTCAAAAATGATTTCATTACAGCTGTAACTTTACTTTTAGTTCCTATTTTAGTTATATATTTTTATTTGAAGCAAGTAAAGTGAAAGGACCGATACGCTGCTCGTCATGCAAAAGACAAAGCATATGATTGAACTGTCTCTAACCAGAACATTCCATCACGAAATGGAAATCATCACCAAAATCACAAATTGATCGATGAATGTCAGCTGGTTTGAAAATTCAAAAATGGATAACAGACCGCATCTAAGTCGGCGGGGTGCTCGAGGACTTTAAAATTTAAACTCAAAGTATGGGAAGCTCTGATTAACTGGATGCAGAAGCTTTTGTCATCCAGTCTGCTGAAAAATCTGAAAGTTACGCATGCGCAAAAAACGTTATTGACCGGTTGTTCTTTATGGTTGTAAAACTTGGACTCTCACTTTGAGAGAGGAACAGAGATTAAGAGTGTTTGAGAAAAAATGTATAGAAAATTATTTGGCTAAGAGGGATGAAGTTAAAGGAGAATGGAGAAAGTTACATCTTGTAAACGCAAGAACTTATTTGTGACTTCACCTGACATGAATGGGGAAACATTAAATCCAGACGTTTGAGATGGGGAGGGCATCTTAGCACGTTAAAGGGCGAATCCAGAAATGCATATAAAGTGTTAGTTGGGAAACGGAGGGAAAAGATCATAGGAAGAATTTTTTTTTCAAAATGTAGATGGGAGAATAATTTTAAAATGGATTTGATGGAGATGGGATATTGATTAGAGAATGGATGTTAATGTTTTCATTTCAGGATATTGAACCAATTGTCATTCAATATGTTAAAAAGAGGGACGGAAATGAACCGGGTTTATTGAAATGTCAAAAATTACACAATTTAAGTATTTTATTTTATATAATTTTATTTGAAGCAAGTAAAGTGACAGGTTTGAAGTTAAATGTTGAAAAGACAAAGTATATGATTAGTCTTGACAAGTACATTATACGAAATGGAAATATAAAAATTGGACAAAATTTATCCGGGGGAAGATAAAAAATTCAAATATCTTGGAGTAACAGTGACAAATATAAATTACACTCGGGAGGAAATTAAACTCAGATAAATGTGGAAAATGCATGTTATTATTCGGTTGAGAATTTTTGTCATCTAGTCTGCTGTTAAAAAATCTGGAAGTTAGAATTTATAAAACAGTTATATTACCGGTTGTTCTGTATGAATGGGAACTTTGATAATATCAAAGTGGAGTTTGAGGTTAAGGGTGTTTGAGAATGGTTCTTAGGAAAAATTTGGGGCTAAGAGGGGGATGAAGTTATAGCAGAATGGAAAAGTTACACAACGCAGAGCTGTAGGCATTGTATTTTCATTTAACATAATTAGGAACATTAAATCCAGAGGTTTGAGATGGGAAGAGGCATGTATACCTTATTTTATTTCATGGAGTGCAGTTTCATAGAAAAGAAATTTAAAAATTGGAAATTTACTCCCCCTACTAATTGGTTGTCATAAATAAATATCTTGGAGCAACTGTGACGGAAATCTTGTCTTCTCTGTCAGTAAAATCACAACCCTCGTTCAGAATAAATTGAAATGCTCCCGTCAAATCCACGTGGAGCAGAGTTGTCGCATCTTTTCCGAATTCCAAGAATCCGTCAGTTTCGCTGCATAATTTCGAGGGTCACCAGGTTTGTGGCAACTGTGCAATGTTGGGACTTTGAGAGGGACAGGATGGAATTTTGAGAATAAGTTTTTGTGAAAATATTTGGGGTAGGGATAAATCTGGAGAATGGGTGTTCAAAGCAGAACTGAACTGTATTCTTCCTTGAAATAAAATCCAGAAAGTATAGCACGTATGGGCGAATCCAGAAATGCATATAAAGTGTTAGTTGGGAGGCCGGAGGAAAAAGACCTTTTGGGAGGCCGAGACGTAGATGGGAGAATAATATTAAAATGGATTTGAGGGAAGTGGAATATGAGAGAGACTGGATTAATCTTGCACAGGATAGGGATCGATGGCGGACTTATGTGAGGGCGGCAATGAACCTACGGGTTCAGTAAAAGCCATTTGTAAGTAAGTATTTTATTTATATATTCCTATTATATTAAAAATATATTCCGAACTGCGACCGAACACGAGCACTGCTCATTCGGTCCTCAAGTTTATTAATAATATTACCGTATCCTCCTTTTTATACGTATGTATTATTTTATTATATTTCTATTGTATTATATTCTGTATTAAGATTAAGAATAAATTCAAATACTAAAAAAACAGCGTCGGGAATTGAACCGGCGTTAACGGAATGAAAGTAAACATTCCATCTCTAAACAACCGAAGAGGCTATCAAACCTCGGTCCTCAAAGGTAAAAAATTATGCTACAGCAGCTCTAAAATTATATTCAAGAAATAGATGCCTAGTCGTTAAGTGAAAGCTGATCTTAATAGCTGTTAGTTGGCCCTTCGTCCCTTTATGACAGGCAGGATAAGATCTCGTGCAGCTCAGAGCCGTTATTAATGCAAGCAGCTTCAAGAAACCGGCCCAACTTCAGCCAGGCTTAGCTACGTTTTCAAGCCCATTAACCTAGAGCGGCCTAACCACATAAAAGACGACCATTCGGCCGCTCTCTTTCGAGCAGAAGGGCTGCGGAGGGTTGAGGGCGGTGGCTGCGGCAAACTCAAAACCTTGCAAAAGCACACAAGGTTTCTTCGACTCCCTCCCCTCCACTCCCGCTCTGTCGTCCTTCCCTATGATATAGCATTATACAAGTTTATTCAAGTGAGCATTTTAGCATAAAGACGCTGGCAAGTAGAAGTTGTAGATAATGAAACCGCATGCGGGGTACAACCAGTAATCACCTAACTTCTAATCGGGAATGAAATCCTTGTAGGCAACCAAATCAGTGAAGTTCAGACCTAATAACTAATAAGGGTCTTCTCTGGCACCTGCAGCTAATATGGCTTCGCTAGTAACGGAGTTTAGCTATAGTCTAGATGTTCCGTTTAATTATATCCACACTCTATTTGAGGTAACACAATCTTCATTGTCTCTTCTTGAAAATTTCACATCAGATATTGCTAAAATAAATGTACAAATTTATATTTATTTATAAATGATTATTATTATTATTATTATTATTATTATTATTATTATTATTATTATTATTATTATTATTATTATGTATTTAATTAAACTGGACATTTGGTCCAGAGGAACCATCCATGTTTGATAGAAGTGATTAAATAGTTTATTATGTTACTTATTTTAAATTGTATTAAAAAATTAAAACGATAATTTTATTCCAATATTTTTGGCCATAAACGTTATTTTAGGAAATTGCTGTGAAACGTGATCTTGGTCCGTAGTCAAGTTTTCTGTACGGAAATCAAAGAAGCCGTATTTTAATCTAGAGCGACCTGTCCTCGATTCACGTCAGCCAAGTTACTGTAATAACATTTTTATGTCCAGTTGTAAACTACACCCAAGACTGTAAATTAATAAAATTGAACTGAAAATAATTAATTTAGGTGAAATTACTTGTAACTCTGAAAATTTGAGAATAGGAACTATGTTTCATGACATTGTTTTTCCAAGGCCCCTTATAGACGAAGTCATTTATTACAAACTTTTTGCTCAAAATGTCTTACACCGCCTTAGATGGCATTGTTATTGTAATTTTGAAACTCATTTATCTCATTAAATATCATTCATTTCAAACTTCCCAGTCTAAGAATAAAATTTAGACTGAAATTAGTTTTAAAGAAAAAAAAAAAAAAAAAAACGTCAATTTAGATATTGAGTGGAGAAACCAGACTTAATTATTTAATTTCACCTCCACCTCCAGCAACCCACTTTTAAATAAAACATTTTTAACTTAAATATGAAAAAGCATTCAAATGTTTACACATCTCATTCATTTATTTTCCATATCTTGTTTTCTATTTTCTATAAATTTCAGCCATTATAGCGGGAAAGGTAACAAACACCCAGCATCGTGACATACAAACAAAAATTTAAAAAAATTTCCGGTTTCGAAGGCCAGTTAATTATACGGCTGGGAGGATCAATTATTTTAAAACGAACCTCCATTCTGGTTGGATGATCGTCTGATTTATTATTCCACCTCTGCTTTGGCATGTTTATGAGGCCAGCATAGCTGTCGGTCTAGGCCCTTCACGGGCTGTAGCGCCACGGCATTATTATTATTATTTTTATTATTATTATTATTATTATTAGTAGTAGTTATTATTATTTATTATATCTTGTTTTCTATCGTTGCCTGGCAACCTGTATTTTTGTTATCACCAGTTGATTGCAGGATGAAAACACGCCTCATTTTGTGTAATTTCCTAAATTTAATCAATAAAGATTATTTATGTTCTCTCTTGAAGGGTACCGTATACACCATTTTAAAATAATTTAATACAGGAACACAACTATTACATGAAATGCGTCAATAAGTTTTTTTTCAGCTCTAATCAACAATATATAGGGTTATTGAAAAGTAAGTTACATTTTGAAATAGATATAACATTTAAAAAAAATTAAAGTATACACAAAATGGTAACAAATTTGTATGTATCGAACAACGGAATTTGTTCATTTATCACACTCATTTGCTTTGGTTAACATGGTAACAGGTTTTGTTTATAATGTATCAAAATTAAATTTACTCCTTATTTAATTTTTAAATCATTATCATTGACTGTGTTTTGAAATGGTTTTGACTTTACAAGATCAAATTAATCTTGTTCAGTGTTATTATGAATGTAAAATAAGTTTAACAAACGGCATACGAAAATTCAGAACAAAACATAATTTATCTAACACTTCGCCAGCGCGTTCCCCTGACATCAATCCAGCAGATTTTTGGCTGCGAGGTTATTTAAAAGACCGAGATTTTTTTTAACTAACTCTACGACTATCGACAATTAAAATATGTAATTTCGCAACAAATTGGAGATATTCCACCAGATCTATTAGTAAATGCTGTTCGTAATATATAAGAAAGATTACTGATTGTTGAAGAACAAAATGGCGAACATATTTAATATTTAAACTGAATCCAATAAACCCCATATCTTTTTAGGCCCGGTTTTATAAATACGATTAATCTAAATATTATGTTAAACTTAAGTTAAACCTAACCATGAGTTTAACTCATGTTAGCCTCTCGTTTTAACAGAGTCTCAAAAACAAAAGTTAAACCTAGTGGAAACGATTGGTATTACTGCTAGGAAAGATAAATGAAGACGATCAAAGCTGTTTAATTATATTATTGATTTAAAATAGCCGACGCTCGTGGAGAATCTTCGAAGAACAAAGATGTTTTAATGATATTGAGAGAGAAGTCTGAAAAAATTGCATTTAGAGGACCCCCACCTCAGCCGTACTTTGAAATTTCAACTTGGCCTCAAATAGTTTCTTATACAACGTTATTCCCAAACACAATGCAACCAAACTAAAATTGTTTATACACCTCCATTCATTTGTTTTGCATCATTTTGACTTTCGATTCGTCTGTAATCACCTAATATTTCCAATGTTATTATCGTGCTGTTTGTAAGATCGACGGATGACTGCGGAAGGCAGTTCAAGTACTTAGTAAATTACGAACAGTGCGGGACAATGACAGATGATCAAATGCTTTAGTAAGAAAACGACCATTTTGAAATAATTTTTGTTGTGAAATTACGTAAAGTGTTTAATAAGTTTTTTACTTCAGGAATATTACAATAGCAACAATCAAAATATATAGAGTTATTCCAGAACATTTTGAAATGATATAAGCTTTTTCTGTAAATGTATTCATATATCAAAATTATTATTACTACATTTCACTACTAGTAAAATTATTGTTATTTGTTCATTTATCCAACTCATTTACTTTGTTATGATAAAATTTTTTTATAATGTGCAAAATTAAAATTTTTATTATTGACTTTTTAAATCCAATCATTGACTGTGTTTTAAAATGGTTTTGACGTTTACAAGAGCAAGTTATGTCTTGTTGGTGTTATTATGAATGTAAAAAAGTTTAACTTGTAAAGAAATCGAAATGGTGCCTGAACAAAATATAGTTAATTACATCTCACACTTGAACAGCTCAAATGTTTCACAGAACATGAATTTAATGATTTTAGGCTGAAAAGTTATATTAAAATCTTTTTTTAGTCCTTTCGACTAGTAAATTAAAAACCGTAAGTGCAGTTACAACAAATTGATTTACAAAGTCATTAGTAAATTCAGAACTAAATGAAGAAAGAATAATGCTTGTTGAAGAACAAATATTCGGAAAAATGAACAAAACGCAATATCCCAAGAAACCTTATCTTTTTAGGCCTGTTTTATAAATATGTGGTTAAACAATCATTTTCGAGAATGAAGGTTTAAACCAAAACCAAACATATATCCCGATTAACAGATGAGAATCTTTTGTGTATTGCAGTAAATTCGTAGTGAAATAGATTTACAATTACTTGCAGAAAAAAAAAGAATGTTGAAGAATCGAAGCTGTTTAACATTATCTATTGATTTAAAATAGCCGACGCTCGTGGAGAAGTTTCATAACTGTATAAAATATAATAAATAATGTAATAACTGAATATTTAATATTTCAAATTCAGTTTATTATCCGTATTTAAAAAAACAGTGAGAGCCATACCGCGTGCTTCAATGTTGTTGACTTAACCAGTCCAGTACACTGGTGTGTTATACTCCCAGCATCATCCGCGTAATCGGAGCTTTTACAATTTTGAGCAAACCTGCCATACAGAATCAACTGAGTAATGAAGTAATAATATTAGTGTGCGTATTTTATGTGTTGTGTAGAATATTTTTGAAACAGAATTCAGTCAAACAATACAATTATTTTTATGACTGTAGTAAAATTAGGTAATATTATTAGTGTTTATAAATCAGGTCCCATAGTAAATCTTACCAGGAGACTGTCTGCCACACACAGTACAATGCGCAATAGGTTTATAGTAGATTTACGGACACCTTCGAGATCTTCCATCGTTTTCAGTATGCCTACTACCAGAGGAAAAATAGCGCAGCGTAACTAGTAATTGATGCAGAGATTCAACAGAATGTTTGAAAAAGAAAAAAGAAATCATTTATCTTTTCAAATAATCTTTAAATTCAATCCCTAAAACACATATTTTTGCACTTTCTCATTTTTCTGTTGCATGTTGTATCCACGTTTCAAGTCTAATTCTGAAGATTAGGACTGCATGCTTAAAGCATCAATCTGTTTTAAAACTTATATTCATTTATATTTCAAAGTGGTGCACTCTATTTCGAAAACTTCTTGGCCGCCGTGATCGTTCAGTAATATTGATCACTCATTTATCGTCACTCATATAAGTTCTTGGAAAAATCTGCAATAACCATGTGTCCAGCGGAAGCCGCCATTTTGCACTATTGAGCCTTGAACTGCAGTTTAAACGGCAGAGGACTGCCGATCAAGTTAAACTCCAGTTGACTCAAGATTAACTGGTAGTTGAGATTTATAATACGAAGCAGAACGAAAAACTTCAGTTTAAACTGAACGCAAGGTTTAAACGGCGTTTATAATACCGGCCGTAAGTGTGCTCTTGTTTTGTTTTGTTAATTATTATGTTTATATGTAACTTACTTTTGAATAACCTTATATTATATATATATATATATATATATATATATATATATATATATATATATATTTATTGTGCTCATATGATATTTTGATTTTGTCCTGATGGAACGGAGAAAAATCCGGCGCCGGGATTTGAACCCGGGTTTTCAGCTTACGTGCTGATGCTTTATTAAGCCACGCCGGATAAAGATTAAGCTCCATCTCTTGGGTTCCCTTATTAGATGTCTATGAACGCCAGGATCCGACGGTATGGGCGCCGTCTTAAATCACAAAGTGATTTATTACGCATATCATATATATATATATATATATATATATATATATTTTGATGTACCGAAGTACATATGATATTTCCATGCAGATATTCTGCGTCATCACATGATGAAAGAGTGATGGAACGGAGAAAAATTCTCCCCTGTGTTATTTTATTGCTATCTCAAACCTCGATTTCATCCAGAATAGAAAGCATGAGGCACGTAAAAGAAACAACATAGCACCGAGAATAAGTGCCGTCTAACGGCAAGAAAATAAAATAGGCGCACTGCATATATAGAATTAGGCCTACGTATTTCTATTCGCAACTACAGAGTTTCATATTCTGGCCTTGAATATCTTGTATGATAAGATACGAGAAGGATTGAAAATTAAATTGTAGAGATGTCGAACTGGCGAAGGATCCAACACGTGAATTACGTATCCTGGCAACTCATTCCTGCGGCCGAGACAATCGACGCGCGATCATCAGCTGTGAGGCTGAGCTCCACGTGTGCCGCTATCTGTACTTGAAATTGCTGGAGCGTGTCCAAGCATAGGAAGGGGGGGTTAAATCAAGAAACGCGACCCCTGTTTAATCTGAGTGGATTAGGGTGAGGTGTAACAACCGTACGGATAAAAGCGTGTAATATTATCCGGCGTAAAGGCACGTGCAGGCAAAAAAGAAAGGAAAAAAAAAGCCAGAAGTGAGAATTCTCAACTCCTGCATGATTTCACTAGGCCCTATACAATTGCCTGGTTGTACAGAGTTGTAATTGTACAGTTATAAATCTGCAGTGCTTGTGAAAAGTGGCAGAAGTCACTTTCCACAAACATTTTTTATTAATTTATTGACAACTTACGGAACATCTGCTCGCTTGGGAAAAGATACATTAAGTATTTCTCAAAATTAGAAGAAATGTAATGTCTGTCCTTACAAATATTATCAAGGATTCTTTTCAAATATTACATCATCATCTCTATTTCAATTAAACAACTTATATTTGCCTTAAACAATTAACTTTCTTTTTTCTCTAATGTATCACACCACATTATATTGTACATGTTTATTGTATTCAGGACCCTTGTGGTCACTCAAATTCTTTGAGCTGATGTCTATAATTTAGAATTTATATATACAGAAGAAAATCAAATCTACATAAACCAGTGTGAAGACAGTTTTTTCCTTGACTTGTGCCACTTTTCCCGAGCACTACAAAAATATGCATACAAATGAAACTAAGAAAAGAAACAAACATAAATAAAACTGTAATAGAAACAGGTTTCCGTGAACGTCTGCAATGCTAGAATTAAGAGAATAAACATTAGAGATGAACAACGATCGAGAAAACGAGACTAACAGCGCCCGAAAAGCCGAAAACCCGCACGACAATGTTGTATTACGTCGCGTCCTTGACGTAAAGACTGGATGTGAGTCTTCCGAGACTAAACGACATTTCATACAAGTTGAGAGGACGCGAAAGCATTTCTTTCCCCTTCTACTTGCCCTGAATTCGTCAGTAACAGGGCAGTAGCTGTTACCTCTTATACCTGCACCCCCCAAGTTGTACACACAAGAAAATAACATATTAAATAAAGTACGTAAGTGAATATAAAATACAGTGACACAGATGTTTGACAATTACATGGCTGAGTATATTTTAATGTTGTTCTTACAATATTTTCAACTACAGACGTGGACAAATTATTAGCAAAATTGAAGATTTTTATTATATATTTTACAAAATATGATTCTTCAATTTAGACTACAGTTGACATTTTTGTGTATTTCCAAATTATTAGCAAAATTGAAGATTTGTATTGTATATTTTTCAAAATTTAACTCCACAATTTGGACTACAGTTGATATTTTTGCATATTTACAAATTATTAGCAAAACTGAAGGTTTTTGTTGTATATTTTTACAAAATTCGATTCTTCAATTTGTACTACAGTTGACATTTTGGATATTTCGAAATTATTAGCAAAACTGAAGATTTTTCTTTTATATTTTTACAAAATTTGACTCTTCAATGCAGTTGACAATTTTGATAATTTACAAATTATTAGCAAAATTGAAGACTTTTTATTATATATTTTACAAAACTTGACTCTTCAATTTAAACTACAGTTGACATTTTTGCATATTTCTGTCTACTGTAATGATGGAAATATCCAAAATTGTCAAATGTAGTCTAAATTGAAAAGTCAAATTTTGTAAACAGAATTATCATAAAAATCGTCCATTTTGTTAATAATTTGTCCACGTCTGTAATAATTATAGTAAGGAATGCTAGTTTGTGTTATAAAGTCAGGGGAGTGACACAGTGCAGATTGTCCCTTTGTGTATACTGTAGAGTAGCAACTAGCGGTGGAGAAAACATTTATCTTCTGCTGTCAGTAGCTTTTTAATGTGCCAGTTGATATAAACAGCAATAAAATGAAGTATAAACGCTTAGTATAGATTTTCGAGATATAGATTATCAGTAAACATTTTCAATTATATAATTTTTCACTATGTTGAAAGTCAAATAGTAGAACGTTAGTAAGTTGAATAGTAGCATCTTCCCCTTCACTGATGGTTGAGAGTGTGAGTAGAGGAGAAAGCCTATCAACCAAACTGAAATGGGGATTAGATATTGTGATCAGTTCCGAAGTCCCGAAGTCAGCACTTGTTTATATCTGACTGAACTTTTATCTACTTTGCCAACTGTTATATATGTATAAACAATCAAGTAGCCTATTTGAAACATCATCTCACCTTTCAGTGTATTACAATCCGTTCCCCAATCTTTATTTAATTACCAGGCCCTTATTAAAAGGCTAGGAATTTTCTTTTCATATGTTTGAGATCAAGTGTGCAATCTCAAGTAAAAAGATATTAATGTTATGTTTTATGTTTCTTAGAAATGCAAATTTATTTGATAATTGTTTTTTTCCTATTTATATAACCATAGGTAATATCATATAATAGAACCAGGACATTTTGATAACTAAGATACTGTTCTGTTTTGTCTTTTTGTCTCATTTAAACATTTATAATGTTATTTATTTCAATGATGTATGTTATTCAAACTTACGAAATCTTTCCACGCCGACCAAATGCTATTTCGAGAATGATGAGCGAGATTCGAAGCGCACGAGACTGACGAGACGAGACTGGAAAGACAAATGCAACGAACACAGCGAGCGAGAGCGGCAGTTAGTTTTGTTCATCTCTAATAGGCATACAATTCGGACTGAGAAAAATACAGGGTGATTCAAAAGAAATAGTCAATATGTTATCAGGTGATAATACTATTATGAGTAAAAAAATCGGGGTAGTCCGTATCGGAGACAGCTTATGTAATCACGCTAGGATGTTTTATACCAAAAAATTAAAATAAATATGTAAAGGAGACGATACAAGAAAAAGGAAAGAAATGAAAGGTACAAGCAATAAAAAATAAATAGTGGAAAAAAGAAGGATACAAAGTAAAGTAAAGTAAAGAATGAGAAAACGACAGATTAGGAGAGAAAGGATTGAAGAGAACAGGAAAAAAGGGGGAGAGAAGAGAAAGATACAAAACTAGAACAGAAAGGAAGAAACAAATGAATAAAATATAGTCTTAAAGAAGAGAAGAGAAAAGGGGAGAGGGAGAGAGAGAGAGACGGTGAAAACAAAAGAAGTAATATGAAATTAATAAATATAAATAAGTAAAGAAGAAGGAAATTTATGAAAGAATAAATTAAAATACATTTATAAAATATAGGATGAAATTAAATGCAAACAGTAAAATAAAAAAAGGAAAAAAATTCTAATAAATAATAAAAATAATCGCCATAGGAAAGAAATGCAATACAATTTTGTATCTGAGCAAACTATTTGTTAGAAATATCTGCAACCCATATACCTGCAATATGATACACCAGTAAACTTGTTCTTATACAGAGTGATTCACGAGGATTTACCGTCCTTTACGGAGCTTATTGCCGAAGACATTCTGAGCAAAAAATGTCATATAAGCATTTGTCCTAATCTCAATATCTTCAAAGATACATTAATTTGAAGTTGTAAAATACCTTTTTCTTTAGTTTTAAGGGTAAAAAATATTACAAATAAAGAATGAACTATTCAGGAGTATCAGTTCTTTAATTTGATAGTGTTCTGAAGCTAAAAATGTGTTGTTAATTGTTTTGCACAGATTTCATTTTTCAATTTTTAACTAAAAATGACGCACTTATCAAAAAATGGTTAGGTTACAAATCATACGACTTTAGGAACTTGACTTTTTACAGTTTAATTATGCATCGTAATGTACAGTCTTAAAGAATTTACAAGAGTGGCGTGATTTATATCAATTGTGATAAAAGCGTAAGAAAATGTAATTTTGTAGTTAAAAATCGAAAAAAAAAATCTGTACGAAGCAACTATGGAATTCACAACACATTTTTAACTTCAGAATACTAGCAAATTAAAAAAATGATACTCCTGAATCGTTCATTTCTTATCTGTAATATTCTTTTACCCCTAAAACTCAAGAATAATGGTATTTTACAAACAACTTCAAATTAATGTAATTCTGAAAATATTGAGATTAGGACAAATGTTTATATGATTTTTTTGCTCAGAATGTCTTCAGAAATAAGCTCCGTAAGGAACGGTAAATCCTCGTGAATCACCCTGTATCTATTGCAATCCCATTTTTATCTTTATCCTCACTTTCGCCTTGCCTCTATCTTTTTCCGCAACAAAAGGGCGTGCATATAAACATAGAGCACGATATCATTTCTCAAGCCCGCGTATGATTTTTCTGCTCTTCCTTTTGCTACTAGATTGAAAAACAGCTAAAAAAAGATTTCCGTAAGGAAGACGTACGTTTTCTTATATCTACATAAAAGCTCCATTAGCCCTAACGCACTCTGGGGCTGTACACACAAAAAAGGAAACCTTTCTCTGCTCTAACCACGGCTAAATCCATACACATCCATCCATCCACTTCCTGCTGGCTGGATCCTTACATTTCTTTGCAGCATAGAGAATAAGTGGAAAGAGACTTTCGTTTGTTATTAAGACCCCAGAATCCCTAGCAACACAAATAGCCTGGCCACATCCGAGTTCTGGGACCGCTGTTAATAATCGAAGGCCAAATGGGCTTTGGTGTGTTTCCTTCCAAATTCACATTACATTTAATTGTGAAAGTTTTATTAAATGTGAAATTCTGAGAATTTAATTTTACAAAAGAGAGAATATGCTGTCCTTACTATAAATATTGCTTTCGCAAAACAAGCAACATTCACAGGAAAAATAAAAGTTAAAAGGTGGGTAAATGAGAGAGATGTGTAGGACGCGGGCCATATTTACCAAAGGATAGACAGGGGCAGTTGGTCCTGGGCAACAGAATTTAGGGGGCAACATTTTTAGCCCGAAGGGTATGCGAAATATTCGCGAATTTTGTTATGGACGACAAAAAAATACACGTTAAAAATCGGTCCTGTAAATATAGTCCACATTTTTCTTTGTATATTCAGCACTATTTATCCAGATTAAGTGAAATTTTGGCTTCCGACTTTTGTGTCTATTGAATAAATATGCTACGAACAATCGGCGAAAGAAACCTAGAGAAGAATAAAGAAGTGTATTTAAGATACTCGTGAGCAAATTAAACACAGAATAAATATGGGCAGTGCCTGTTATTATTCGGTTGAGAAGCTTTTATTATCCAGTCTGCTGTCAAAAAATCTGAAAGTTAGAATTTATAAAACAGTTATATTACCGGTTGTTCTGTATGGTTGTGCAACTTTGAATAATTCTAATTATTATTATTATTATTATTATTATTATTATTATTATTATTATTATTATTATTATATTGTTCATTATATTGAAAGGCTTGGAAGTAAATCTCGAAAATACAAAGTAGCTATATGATTACGTCTCGTGACCACAATATTTTACGAAATGGAAATATAAAAATTGGAAATTAATCCTTCGAAGAAGTGGAAAAATTCAAATATCTTGAAGCAACACTAACAAATATAAACGCAAAATAAATATGGGAAATGTCTGTAATTATTCGGTTGAGAAACTTTTGTCATCTAGTCTGCTGTCAAAAAATCTGAAAGTTAGAATTTATAAAACAGTTACATTACCGGTTGTTCTGTATGGTTGTGAAACTTGGACTCTCACTTTGAGAGAGGAACATAGGTTAAGGGTGTTTGAGAATAAGGTACTTAGGAAAATATTTGGGGCTAAGAGGGATGAAGATACAGGAGAATGGAGAAAGTTACACAACACAGAACTGCACGCACTGTATTCTTCACCTGACATAATTAGGAACATTAAATCCTGACGTTTGAGATGGGCAGGGCATGTAGCACGTATGGGCGAATCCAGAAATTAATATAGAGTGTTAGTTGGGAAGCCGGAGGGAAAAAGACCTTTAGGGAGACCGAGATGTAGATGGGAAGATAATATTAAATAGATTTGAGGGAGGTGGTACATGATGATAGAGAATAGATTAATCTTGCTCAGGACCAATGGCGCGCTTATGTGGGGGCGGAAATGAACCTCCGGGTTCCTTAAAAGCCAGTAAGTAGGTATATAAGATTTGTAGACTTAGAAAAGGCGTTTGACAAAGTGGATTGGAACAAACTGATGGGGATCCTAAAGAAAATTGGCGTGGACTGTTCAGTAATCTTTATATGAAACAACTAGTCAAAATCAGGATAGGAGAAATAAATGTTAGAAAGAATTTAAATAGGGATTTGGTAAAGAACTGTTTTCAGAACATGGGAGGAGTGATATTAGGAGGATGAAGAATAAAATGTATAATATTTGCTGATGATATGGCGTTGTTAGTAGAAGAGGAGATGATACTAAGGGATATGCTACTGGAACTATATGATAGCTGTGAGCAGTATGGGATGAAGATAAATGCAAACAAGACGAAGACCATGGTCATAGAAAGAAAAGTAAAGAAGGTAAACTTTCGGATTCTAAATGAGATAGTAGAGCAAGTGGACAGCTTCAAATACTTGGGGTGTACTATAAATAAATAAATAAATGAAATAAATAAATAAATGAGTGAATGAATGAATGAATGAATAAATGAATAAATAAATAAATAATAAATAAATAACTAATAAATAAATAAATAAATAAATAAATAAATAAATAAATAAATAAATAAATAAATAAATAAATAAATAAAGCTGCTGCCAGGAAGTCAAAAGAAGGATAGCAATGGCAAAGGATAGCTTTTAATAGAAAGATGAGCATCTTCTACGGACCTGTGGAAAAAAATCTCTAGTAAGAAAGAGACTAGTAAAGTGCTTTGTGTGGAGTGTAGCATTGTATGGGACAGAAACATGTACATTACGACGAAGTGAACAGAAGCGACTAGAAGCATTTGATATGGAGAAGAATGGAAAGTGTGAAGTGGACAGACAGAATAAGAAATGAAGAAAATATATACTAAAAAGTGGAAGAGAAACGCAAAAAAAGGAAAATAAAAAGGACAGACAGAAAGAGAAACAGATAAAAATAATAAAAGAATGAAATAATAATCTCAATTCCAATCACATTTCTAGAAAATGTTAACTTATCATAGAAAATTATTTTTAGATAAAAAATATTGAAAAAAAGGTATGTAAAGAAATCAAGTCCAAAATGTCAAAAGCAAGTCTATAATAGACGCAGAAAAAGTGAAATGGAAAGAGTAAATATTACGAAAGAAAAGTAACTTTTCTCCAACGATGTACTGTATAAAATGAAAACCAACACTCCTACGAGGGCAGAAACTTCTCTGACACACCTGTTAAGCGTGTAGCCGATCAGTATCAGTTAGGCGTTCTACAGAAAGGAAACTCTCTTTCCGTGACTTTTAATTTCGATAGTCTTTTCTCAACTTCGAGAGTGTTTAAAAGGAATTCTGTAATGAAGTACGTTGTTTGTTCCCAATCTCTGTCAAACAAATACAAATACAACATTTTCCTTATATCAGTGAAGCGAGGTGAGTCAGTGAAGTTATGGTTTTATAGTGCAGTGAATAGTTCCGATCAGTGATAATTTATAGCGTCAATGAAATGTGTTCTATAGTGTCAGTGAAATGTGTTATAGTGTGTCAGTGAAATGTGTCCTAAAGTGTCAGTGAAATGCGTCATAGTACCACTACAGTGAGTGAGATGAGAGTAAAGTGAAAGACTATTGAAACTTATGTAGGGCCTATACATAATTATGTAGGTTGTATTGTAAAATTAGGTATTTTATTTATGTTTTATTATTATTGTGTTAAATTATATTGTGTATTCTTATTGTATTGTGTATAAAATTGTATTGTGTATTGTAAATTTATTGTGTATTGCTTATCATTTTTTTGTGTATTGTTTATATTGTGTATACCACTGCCACCGGGTGCTTGCCCACTTGCAGTGTAAATACATACATACATACATACATACATACATACATACATACATACATACATACATACCAGTACTCCGCTAGAAGCTCAAGTTTTCATATCATGTGAACTTAAGGTTTTCAGATACTTCTATCTGATAGATCAAATTCACATTTTCTTTTATTCATTCATTCATTCAGTGTTCTGCCCAAGGGCAAGTCTTTCACTGCTAACCCAGCGCTCTCCAGTCTTTCCTATTTTCTGCCTTCGTCTTTGTTGTATCATCCACATATCTTAATGTCGTCTATCATCTGATATCTTCTTCTGCCCCGAACTTTTCTCCCGATCACCATTCAGATTTTAATTTCCCATAATTCGAAATTGAAAGGGGTCCACTATCTTGGCTTTATGGATAGAGTGTGAGGTTCCCATTCAAGCAGTCCGCGGTTCGATTCCCGATGTGGACATTGAAATATGTCGTGCTGGGAGTTGGTATTTGTCCAGTGCTGCCTCAGACCTGATAGAAAAAAAGGAATTGGTTGGGCGAATGGCTAAGAAGAAACTGCCTACTGAAGGATGCACTGGAAAAAAATGATGAACGGGAGAAGAGTTCGGGGTAGAAGAAGATATCAGATGATAGACGACATTAAGATGTATGGATCATATGCGGAGACGAAGAGGATGATATAAAATAGGAAAGACTGGAGAATGCTGGGTTTGCAGTCAAAGACCTGCCCTTGGGCAGAACACTATGTATCTATATGTAGTCTAGATATGATATCAATGTTGCTACATGTCCTTTTAATATAATTAGAATGTTGTATCTATTTTGATCAATAATTATTAATTTTTAAATAAAAATGTGTTTTTGAATAATTCTAAATTTTAATATTGTTTGTTATTTATTATTATTATTATTATTATTATTATTATTATTATTATTATTGTACAGTATATTATATTGATAGGTTTGGAAGTAAATCCCGAAAATAGAAAGTAGCTACATAATTATGTCTTGACCATAATAATACGAAATGGAATATAAAAAGAAGGAGGCCAATAACAGGTCGAAATATGTTAACCAGGTACGATAGAATTTAACGCGAAAAAAGCATATGATACATATTCCGAAGAATATAAAAATTGGAAATTTATCCTTGGAAGAGGTGGAAAAATTCAAATATCTTAGAGCAACACTAACAAATATAAACGACACTCGGGAAGAAATTAAACGCAGAATAAATATGAAAATGCGTGTTATTATTCGGTTAAGAAACTTTTGTGTAATCGTGCGTATTTGCTTGGTTTCGCAAAAACCAATCCGCGGAAAGTCTAAAATTCCACATTCAGTATTCCCAACCTAACACACACAACAATTTCCCTCTTCTTACCGCTTAAGTGACATATTGATTTTAGTGCTTTAGACTTTTAACATATTATTTTAGAGGCGTTCAATATAATAATAATTATAAATTGAAACTTACCACTGCAATTTCACCTAAATTGCACTGTTAATTATTGTTTTTAAATATTTGCAAACATTAAGTAAACTCTACAACTCCACTAAAGTTACTGCATTCGTGATGCAAGTACATTAAGGAAGCCGTGAAAAAATCAACAAGATTCCAGACTCATCATAGACTGGGGGAAAGACAGACGTATATCACGGCCTGCTGGAGTATAGTAAACACAGAAAACATTTTAAAGGAACAATGTTGAAGACAGACATTTTTGTTTTGCAAACTTGCCATCATTGAACAGAAACCAAGATGGAGATTTCATTGCAACTAATTAGAAATTCCTCTTTCAGGTATGTAATAAACGATCTTCGCATAAAATAATGTACGATACACGAGCGGTATGTTTTCTTTCAATTCTCGGAAATTAAAAAAGCGCAACTACGTTTCGCTTTTTCAAACTTTTCCTCGAACATGAAAACTTCAACATACCGCTCTTGTCACGCATATTAATATTGTCATCTAGTCTGCTGTAAAAAAATCTGAAAGTTAAAATTTATAAAACACTTATATTACCGGTTGTTCTGTATGGTTGTGAAACTTGGACTCTCACTTTGAGAGAGGAACAGAGATTAAGGTTCTTTGAAAAATATTTTTAAGAGGGGTGAAGTTACAGGAGAATGGAGAAAGTTACACAACGCAGAACTTCACGCATTGTATTCTTCACCTAACATAATTAGGGACATTAAATCCAGACGTTTGAGAAGGGCAGGGCATGTAGCACGTACGGCCGAATCCAGAAATGCATATAGAGTGTTAGTTGGGAGGACGGAGGGGAAAAGACCTTTGGGGAGGCAAAGACGTAGATGAGAGGATAATATTGAAATGGATTTTAAGGAGGAGGGATATTATAGTAGGGACTGGATTAATCTTGCTCATGATAGGGACCGATGGCGGGCTTATGTTACTTAAAAGCCACAAGTAAGTATTATGGTTTGTTACAGAAACAAGCATTTTTGTTTATTAGTTTAAAGTTCCCAATTTCGAAAAATTAATAATAATAATGATTTATTTAACCTGGCAGAGTTAAGGCCATACGGCCTTCTCTAACACTCAACCAGGAGTAAAAACTGCGTTATAAAAAACACTACAAATTTACGAGTACACAATAATCTTACACACAAAACTGAATAAGATAATAATAATAAAATGTAAACAACAAGTAAGAAGAAATCAGACATAATATATAATATACAGAAAGAAAGAAAAAGGCATAATAAAATGTGAACAGCAGGTCAAAATAAATGAGGCATACAAAGTATAAAAAAATAAGACAATAATAATAATAATAATGATGATAAAAATAAGAATAGTAATAATAATAATAATGATAATAATAATAATAATAATAGTAATAATACCAATAGTAGTAATAAAATAGTGCAGTACAATGCATACAATGAATACAATATTTTTAAGTACACACTGTAAGGAAAATTATGATTATATATAGCTGAACGTATCACATTAGAGAGATACCATTATCGGAAAATATGAAAACAAAAATATAAAATAAGTTAAATATCACTAGAACATACAAAAAATGTGAATACGTGGAAATATGCAATACAACACTTGTCATAATAGTAAGTTAGTTTGGCAACTCGTCATAAGATAATTTTCTAACTTGGATTTGAAATATTTCAATGTTCGGCAGCCCTTGACTTCAGACTATTTTGTTCAGGAACACCATCCTCATCACCGAGAACATTTTCGGTATCTCTACCGTTTACACCCTGTATTGAAGTCTATTTCACTATTTGTACATTAAATTACATTTACTATACCTATACTTCGTACAACGAGAAATTGAAAGGGGAATGTTTACTCAGGATCTGTAGACCATCTGATTGTGTTTGAAGTGATTTCCTTTTGAAACAAAGTGGAGGCGAGCCTCATGCGGCCGATGGAACCTAATTGAAACGATGTTAACAGATTCAATTCGGGATTGATTAAGCCAGAAATTGTGGATTCAAGAAAATGTGTACATGAAGTTGTGGAATCGGGGAAAGCTTCTCCCCATTGCGTATAGGATCGGGAATAAATTAAGGAGGAGTCGAGGAGTGGGGAGAGTTTTAATACACGAAATGGGAGTGATGTGGTGGGAGGAGTGGCACTAAACATTAGAAACAGAGCTATAAAAAGTCGATAGAGTCTGGCCGGCCGAAATGAATGAACGCAGTCTCTGCGTGCTACCAGGGCTGACTCTGTCGTCTCGCCAGACCGTAAAATTGATGGGATGGCTGCTACGATCCCATCGCGAGACTTTCCACATACCCTTGCCACTCTACACCAGCCTTGCCAATCTTATAAGGGGTTAGGTACAGCTTACAGCAGTAAAACTTTGGAAATATTCAACATTTTTTCCCTCCATTATTGTATCTTGTACAATAATTAAAATTAGTATGTGTAAAACACTGTCCTTCTGCTATACGAAAAAAAATTCCGATTTAAAAAATATTTATATATAATTTTTTTTTTTTCAAAAATTCAAAATAGTGGCAGTTCACTGTGCAGTGATGAAGCGTTTCCCTCATAACCAAAAAACTATCCAATATTCTGTGATGAATTTTTTTGTGCGTATTTATACATGTCATACCTACAAAATGATGCAAAATCACTTCTCTACCTTTGATAGATTGTCTGATAAAAAATAAATTCATTTAAAAAATGGACAAATATCGGTATTTTCTTCTAACACAAAATTAAAAATATATATAAAACAGCAGTAAAATTTGGAAATATTCAACATTTTTTCCTCCATTATTGTTTCTTGTACAATAATTAATTAAAATTAGTATCTGATTTACCCGCCCTGGTATGTGTAAAACACTGTCCTTCTGCTATATGAAAAATATATATATATATTTTTACGATTAAAACAAATATTTACATTTTTTTTTCAAAATTCAAAATGGTGGCAGTTCACTGTGCAGTGATGAAGCCTTTCCCACATAACTCAAAATCTATCCAACAATCTGTTATGAAATGTTTTGTGTGTATTTATGCATGTCATACTTACAAAATGATGCAAAATCACTTCTCTACCTTTGATAGATTGTCTGATAAAAATAAATTCATTAAAAAAATGGACAGATTTCGGTATTTTTTTCTAAAACAAAATTTATATATATATATATATATATATATATATATACAGCAGTAAAATTTTGGATATATTCAACATTTTTTCCTGCATTATTGTATCTTGTACAATAATTAAAATTAGTATATGATTTACCCGCCCTGGTATGTGTAAAATATTGTCCTTGTGTTATATGCAGGGAAAGGATTTATATGTAAATACATATTTACTTATAAAGCTAATATAATTTATATTTTGCATTATCTTTATGTTTCACAATGTGTAGGGTTGAAAAATCCTACTTTTATTTTCCATATTTTTCCATATTTTAGAGTTTAGTACATATTTTCGTTAATTTCCATATATTTTCCATATTTCATATAAAACAGTCCATATTATATTAGGTTTAACAATAAAAACAAAACAAAATTCCATTAACTTTTAAAAATACATTTCAACAATAGAGATTTAAACACATGTTCAGTAATCCCTTTAACATCAGAGTTATTTGAAAATTAGCAGTCCTATCAACAATGGGAAAGTAAGTTACAAAACTGTATTAATTTAATTTAAAATTTTTAACAGACTTCAGTTGTGCAGCTCAACAGTTAAATGCCAGTCAGAGTACACATAGGTTCAGTTTTGTAAATCATACTATAAAGACGGTAAATATGCCAAAAGTACGTCATTCAGTCAATTTAAAATCAAAACTAACAAGTTACATTTCAGAATTTAAAGAAGATGGTTTATCAACTGACAATAAAATATTATTTTGTAATTTGTGTCAGTGTGCAGTATCATCTACACAAAAGTTCCTGGTGCAACAACACATTACAACTAGTAAACATCAGGCCAACAAACAACTAAATTCCAAGCAGAGACAATTGTTTTTAACACAACCAACAACATCGAATGTAAGATCTGAGTTTAACATCGACCTGTGCCGTTCTCTCATCTCTGCTGATATTCCTCTCTACAAACTAAAGAATAAGGTCTTCAGGGAATTCCTTGAAAATATACTCAACATACAATCCCGGATGAGTCAACACTTAGGAAGACGTATGCTCCATCCATCTACGATGAGACAATACAGAAGATAAGAGATGAAATTAAAGATAGTTCAATTTGGGTTTCCATTGATGAGACTCCCGACAAAGAAGGTAGACTTGTTGGTAATGTAGTTATCGGTTTGTTAAGTGAACAATATTCTGAACGAATTCTTTTACATTGTGATGTTCTAGAAAAGTGCAATAACAAAACTATAGTTAAACTGTTCAACGAAGCTATGGGTATCCTGTGGCCAAAGGTATTATGTACGATAATGTGTTATTCTTTATTAGCGATGCTGCCCTTATATGGTCAAAGCTGGACAAGCATTATCTGTTGTATATCCTAAATTGACTCATTTTACTTGTGTGGCGCATGCATTTCATCGTGTGGCAGAAGTGGTCAGAGACAATTTCCTAAAGTAGATTTGTTGATTTCATCAGTGAAAAAGTATTTTCAAAGCTCCCAGTAGAGTTAACGTGTTGAAAGAAATGTACCCTGAAATTCCATTGCCACCAAAGCCAATTTTAACTAGATGGGGTACATGGCTAGAAGCAGTTGAATATTATGCCGAACATATAGACTCTATTAACAATGTTCTCCTTGCATTGGACTCTGAAGATGCAGTCTCAATTGATACTGCGAAAACAGTTACCTGTGACATAAGTGTGAAGAATGACTTAGCTCACATTCAGCATACATTTTCATGCATCATAAAAACGCTCAAAAGTCTCCAAAATAGGCACCTTTCACTATCTGAAAGTTTTGAAATTATAAATAGTACTGTGGAACAACTGAATCGTGGTAGAGGTAAAGTTGCAGATGCAGTAAGAGCTAAAGGTGGACACTGTACTTTCAAAAACCCTGGATATGAAGAACTACAAAAGGTTGTTGCTGTGATGAGTGGTGAATCAACAGTGAAGATTAACTTGGACTTATCCCCAGCAGACATTGTGAAATTGAATTATGTACCAGTTACTTCTTGTGACGTCGAACGCTCTTTTAGTCAGTATAAATCTATCCTCAGAGACAATAGAAGAAGATTCACTTTTCAGCACTTGAAAGAAATGTTTGTAACCTATTGTTATGGTAACAGACAATAAAAATTGTGTTTTGTTGAAACTACATTGGAAGATAAGGTACGTCCATTATATTTTTTGTTTAGTTTGATTAAAATGTACCAATATTTAACGTACATAGTCATTTTTTTATAATTTTAAGTCCATATTTAATTCCATATTTTGGTAAAAATCCATATTTAATTCCATATTTTGGTAAAAATAACTACATATATATTTACATATTTCATATATTTTTAGTCCATATAAATCCGTTCCCTGGTTATATGACAAAAAAAATATATTTTACGATTAAAAATATTTACACATTTTTTTTCAAAAAATCCAAAATGGTGGCAGTTCACTGTTTCCCTCATAACTCAAAAACTATCCAATATTCTGTGATGAAATTTTTGTGTGTATTTATGCATGTCATACTTACAAAATGATGCAAAATCACTTTTCTACCTTTGATAGATTGTCTGATAAAAACAAATTCTTTAAAAAATGGACAAATATCGGTATTTTCTTCTAAAACAATACATATATATTACAGTAGTAAAATTTTGAAAATATTCAACATTTTTTTCCTCCATTACTGTATCTTGTAGAATAATGAAAATTAGTACGGTATATGTAAAACACTGTCCCTTCTGCTACATGAAAAAAATATATATATATTTTTACGATTAAAAAAATATTTACATATATTTTTTCAAAATTCAAAATGGTGGCAGTTCACTGTGCAGTGATGAAGCGTTTCCCTCATAACTCATAAACTTGTTAACTTTTTCATGGTCTCTCTCTTTTAATTTATTGCTGAAACTCATGTTTACAATATCTTGCTCTTTCAACTACATTCCTTAATAAATAATATTTTCTGTTATTTTGTTTTAGAAGAAAATACTGATATATGACCATTTTTAAACGAATTTATTTTTTGTCAGACAATCTATCAAAGGTAGAAAAGTGATCTTGCATCAAGTTGTAGATATTACATGCATAAATACACACAAAAAAATTCATCACAGAATGTTGATAGTTTTTTAGTTATGTGGGAAATACTTCTCCACTCCACAGTGAATGGAATTTGGGGGGGGGAATGTAAATAATTTTTTTAATCGTAAAAATATTTTTTTTTCATATAGCAGAAGGACAGTGTTTTACTGTACTCCAACCAGGAGAAAGTCTTTGGGGACTGAGACGAAGCGGGGTAATGCTGTGAATGAATGTTGATGTCATAAGATATCATAAGGTCACACACGTGGGTACTCGTATCTGTATTGGCTAGCTCTCACAGCACAAACAATAACGTTGATACACACATATTGATACTACCCTAGTTACAAAATTCGATCACTGTCAATCTCCTGATCTTTTAATCTCTTCATACAGGAAATAACATATGCAGGAGAGCGCATGGTTTTTAAACTGACGTTATAACGGTAATATTATCTATCTACTTCACGCCAATAGATGACGCAATAGTAAGGACATTCTTTTTACGGTTGATCTCCTGGTTGGAGAACAGTACACATAGTAATTTTCATTATTGTACAAGATACAGTAATGGAGGAAAAGAATGTTGAATATTTCCAAAAATTACGTAGGCCTACTGTAAGCTGTACCTAACCCCTTAATGTAACTGCAAATAACTGCTGCTTACTTGTAAAATGACGTCACGGGAGTTGTAAGGCGCCTCTTATCATGCAAGTGTACGATGAAATTTTATGAAACAGAAGTTACAAGAACTTGTTGCTTGTATGCTTTACACTATCAACATGTTGCTTGTAGCTTTGTAACTTTTATTAAACAGGTCCCAGAACCGAACATTGGTTCCCCTAGTGAGGTTTGCCGGCTGACTGAGCTACAAAAGGATTTTTCTTTTCGCGAAACAAGGGCTTAATTAGAAGGTGCGTGCAATGTATGATAAATGTGCCGCTGGTCTCTTAATTTAATAAGCAAGACAGCCACAAAGACAGAATCACCTGGCCGTGGCACGTTGCAGACCGGGCCGGGGGTTTGTTGATGCGTGACGTGTGACGAGGATCCTCAAGTGTTACGTCAACCAGCACAAACAGTAAATAGAGTTTAATTAAACAGCGCCTCAGCAGTGTTCATTACAAAACTCGGCTCGCAGCCGCCAGGTGGCTCTGGCGTTCATGCGATTTATACTGCGACGAGCGGCGGCAGGAAGGGGAGAGATAACAGTTCCACGGAGAAGTTTGAATCTCTGGAACAACAGGGAGTGCACGAAGTCCGCGCCACGCACCTTCCACTGTACTTCCAATAACTTCTGCTGACAAATTTTTATCAAAACTTCAAATGGAAGATAATACAGGGACATCACTTTATTGTTACGAACATTTTTAACATTAACCTGGCTATACTCGGAAACTAGAGTTGGGTCGATTCATGAACGAATCGTTCATTCGAACGACTAATAATAAAGAATCGTAAGAATCGATTCGTGGTATCAAGGAATCGTCGTTCAAAAGAATCGTAACGAATCGTCGTTCAAAAGAATAGTAACGAATCGGCATGGTATCGTAACCCACGATTCTATTAGTTGTTTGATGTAACCTGTCAACGGACATTTCCGAACCGTGTCGAATGCTCCCGAGCGAGAGTGAAATCAAAATATGTACTGCATTTGTTAAGTATGGAAAATAATGAACACAAACCTGAAATTTGCATAGTTAAAAAGAGATGTAATGCAAAAAATGTACGTCATAATAAGGTTCAGTTGATAAATTATAATTTAGAGACATTATCTTGGGTAATTTTGTAGACTAATGGAGGTCATACTGAATGGTTCCAGCCAATGAGAAAGAGACAATCCAATGTCTCGCCTCTTATGCCATCTATGCGAGAGATGTAGAACGTTTTTGTTCTACGCGTGGTTTGCAAAGGAAAGTGTCTTGCGACGATTCAAAAGAATAGTTGGAATCGCAGACTGGGAAGAATCGTGAACGAATCGTTAGAATCGATTCGTAATGTGTGATTGAATCGTTGGAATCGACTTCTGAAAAAGAATCGTGTTGCCCAACTCTATCGGAAACACTGTTGCCCCCTTCCATTACAGGAGTTTGGTGTTACTAGTGCAATATGTAAACAAATCATTTTACTAGGTATAGGAGGAGAGAAAAGTAGTGTATCCATTTATGTTGTAGGGAAATACGATATTACGATTTTCAGTTTGATCATCACTTTTATGGAATTTATCAAAATACAGTAGAGTAGTAAAATTAAAAAAAAAAAAAAAAACTCAACTTTTCAGGCGGCTATGTTCATTGTGTAATGTCTACTTTATTTAGCATATTAATTATTGGTGTTAACGTACAATATAGAGAGTGCATTTAAATTGAGGGGGACATAAGTAAAGGGCTGTAAGTGCACTTAAGTTACTTTTGAGAAAATGGGGTTTAAATATTTAAGCTTTCGTAAAATCGGTCAAATTTTTATTTAAATTTTAATGTGTGATGAGATTAAAGTATCCCTCTGCCACTAAAATTTTAGATACTTTAGCTTACACTGGATGCACTTAACTCATGTTATTACAAATGTCACTAGCATTCCTTTGCTTCTAGCCACCTCAATTCAAAATAAGCTAATCTGAATTTTTAAACAAGTTGCTGAAAATGGTTGCCGTTCATTACAATGCAGGCTTCAATTCTTTACGCATATTATTAAAAACATTTTGAAGCATATTCTCTGAAATTGAATTTATCGTTTCTTGAATATAATTTTTTAGTACCATATTATTAATATAGGTTCTTTCTTCTATAGAAAACGCAACCATATTTCTGAAACACACTATACACTGCAGTGTTTACTTCACTGCTTGAAGACTTCGAATGCAACAGCGGCCGTAAGTTTGTGTGTCTGACGGGAGCAAGGACATTAGTGAAGGGGTGGGAGTGAAGTACATTCAGAAATTCAGGTACAATAAAAATGCAAGTAAAAATAAAATGATGTCCCTGTACAAAATGTAAAGATCTGATAGTTCAGTCTTTGACTTATTTCTTCTTCTTCTTCTTCTTCTTCTTCTTCTTCTTCAGGCATTAGACCTCTCGGTCTGTTGCGTCTTTGATCCAACCATCTTCTTTTGGGTCTTCCAATGTCCCTTTTACCTTTCGGTTTATAATTTAGAATCTTCTTAGGTAGTCTTTCATTGTTCATTCTGTTTACGTGGTCTTTCCATGTTTGTCTATAATCATCTACTTTATTATTCAATTCGTATACTCCTAGAAGATTTCGGATGTCCTCATTACGTAGTCTATCCCTTTTTGTGACTCCTAGGCATCCTCTCAGAAATTTCATCTCAGCTGCTTGTATTTTACTACGTGTTTTTGTATCAAGGGTCCAAGTTTCACTGCCATATAATCCGCATGGCACTGCCATTGTTTTATAGAATTTCATGTATGTTTCCTTTCTAACTTTACCTTTTAGAGTTCTCCTAATAGTTCCACAAATTCGATTAAATTTTTCTATCTTCTTTTCTGCATATATCTCTCCCATATATGATAGATCACACTTCAAAAATTTAAAGGAACTTACTTGTTCAATTCTTTGATTTTTGTATTAATAATTTACATCTAAGAGGAAATTTTCCCTGAAACGCCATCGACTTAGTTTTCTGGACAGATATTTCTAAGTTATATTCTCCAGCAATTGTTTGTAATTCAAAAATTGATCTTTGTAAGATATCTTCATTATCTGATATAAGAACTTGATCATCTGCAAATAGAAGTGTACTTATAAAATTTTTTATATTAAAATTATCTTGAAAGTTTAATTCAGTCATTGTCTGTTTCAATCTTCTTATTGCATCGTCAAGATAAATATTAAAAGTGTGGGCGATATACAACACCCTCGATTTATTTATTATAGCAAATATCAAAAACTTTTTTGCTAATACATCTTAGTGAACGTATCGCCCTTATTATGAGGATAATCAGACTAATGAGTATAAATAAATCCATATTAAACATATTGCAAAAAAAAGTTTAAAAACTTTAAAAACAACCATGAAATGGAAAAATAAATGATTAAAAATAATAAACGTTCTAAAAATTGTCTATATGAGATAAGAAATTTTACGAAATAATTCTTTTCCATCTTCGCTATGTTGGTCATGGGCAGATCATTGAATATGCACTTTATGCAGTAATTGTATGAATGTGGAAAAAAAAAAAAACTGTAAGTAACCACTTATTTATCTTGTTTATTTGGCAATGGGGATTTTAAAAAGTATAATAAACGCATTGTTATGCATTATAAAACTTTATTGAAAGTAGTGTTATGTATAAAATAACCTACCGAACGCACTATGCATAAATGAACCCATTTAAAGCACTTTTATGTATTACAGGACTTAACGAACACAATGTTATGTATTAAAGAACATACTGAAAGCAATGCTTATTAATGAATCTACTGAACATATTACTATGTATTAAATAAAATTGTCGAATGTTAATATACAGACGTGGACAAATTATTAGGCTAAATTAATTGTATGTGCAACGAAGCTGTATTTATTGGTAGAAATAATGATCAAAAATGTACTTTGTACAGATATAATGAACAGAAAATTGAGTCTTGAGGTTACTAATATTTTGTGAACATTCCCTTATTCTTTATTAACACGTTGATTCTGTCAGGGATGCTGGAAACCAAAGCTTGACACTTTCTTTGAATATCAGCATCATTTAGCCAGATATCAGACAGTGCTTAAATGAGTCCATGTTTTGTTGTAAGCCTCTTTTTGTTCACTTTCTTCTTCAGTATAGATCACATATTTTCAATTTCGTTCATGTCCGGTCTTCTTCGGGCCATGGGAGAATATCTTCTGCAGTATATAATTAAATCACAACATATAGTACCAACATAGCCAGAAAAAGATACTTAACCATTGGAAAAATATAACAGGAAATGTAAACAATCATATTTACAACAATAGAGACTCTGTGAATTATACTGATAGTTGATATGACGAATTATATTGTGTTTCCAAGAAAATGTTTCAGTCTAATAATTTGTCCACGTCTGTATTATAAAAACTAACACAGGCATTGCCATGTATTGCTCAACTTATTGAATGCAAGAACAGCGTCAGTGATAGTTGATATGACGAATTATATTGTTTTTCCAAGAAAATGTTTTAGTCTAATAATTTGTCCACGTCTGTATTATAAAAACTAACACAGGCATTGTCATGTATTGCTCAACTTACTGAATGCAAGAACAGCGTCAGTGATAGTTGATATGACGAATTATATTGTTTTTCCAAGAAAATGTTTTAGTCTAATAATTTGTCCACGTCTGTATTATAAAAACTAACACAGGCATTGTCATGTATTGCTCAACTTACTGAATGCAAGAACAGCGTCAGTGATAGTTGATATGACGAATTATATTGTTTTTCCAAGAAAATGTTTTAGTCTAATAATTTGTCCACGTCTGTATTATAAAAACTAACACAGGCATTGTCATGTATTGCTCAACTTACTGAATGCAAGAACAGCGTCAGTGATAGTTGATATGACGAATTATATTGTTTTTCCAAGAAAATGTTTTAGTCTAATAATTTGTCCACGTCTGTATTATAAAAACTAACACAGGCATTGCCATGCATTGCTCAACTTACTGAATGCAAGAACAGCGTCACGTGTTCGAAATCATCTGCCGCCACACAGACACAGTTCTTACCTGAAACAAAAACATATTCGAGATCAGAAACAGACAGCAGCTTTTATCATGATAGCCTATGGGTGAATAATGAAAAGTCAAGTACCCGCCATTAGTTTAAAAACTGATGATAAATGATTCATAAGCTACTTTCATTCAATATGTATCTGGTGACGTCAGAAGAAGCGATCTACTTTTGACAAGGTACACAATACTGCTGCATTAAAGCAATTGAAGAACTTATGCTTACTGCTTCCTACTCCCATGTTTATTCTAGTTTACAAACAAGGATACAGGGTGTACCTCATATGGTGCAGTGTTCATGAGCTAGAGTTTTTGACATATGTGACTAAGCTTGGATGCGAGTTTGTCCACCAAGTTCATATCAGCCGCTGGAAAAGATTTTCATTCATAAAAAGTGAAGATTCTTCACTGGAAACACAGAATTCTCCTTTCCTCTTTACCACCTACTTTTCGTCTCTACATAATAATAATAATAATAATAATAATAATAATAATAATAATAATAATAATAAAGTTTTATTTTCGCTGGCAGAGTTAAGGCCATTCAACCAGCCTTAATCAATACAATACATAAATTTAAATTGCAAATATTTACACTACACTTAAAAGGTTCTTCAGCAATATTCTTCACTACACATTTATTTAAATTTAGATAAATCTATAAGGTAAAGTAGCAACTTAATTTATGAGCTAATTTAATTCAATGAATTATAATTAATTTAATATTTGAGAGAGCTAGTAAAAGACCTTTAGGGAGGGAAAAAGACCTTTAGGGAGGCCGAGACGTAGATGGGAGGAAAATATTAAAATGGATTTGAGGGAGGTGGGGTATGATGATAGAGACTGGATTAATCTTGCACAGGATAGGGACCGCTGGCGGGCTTATGTGAGGGCGGCAATGAACCTTCGGGTTCCTTAAAAGCCATTTGTAAGTAAGTAAGCTAGTAAAATGATGAAAATTAATTTAATATAAGCTTACTAGGACTATTTTACAGGGAGAATATACATATTTCTATTTCTATAATGAGAATATTAATGTAATTACCATTAGAGGTTTTGTAAATCTATTTAGAGAAATTAATGATAATAATAATAATAATAATAATAATAATAATAATAATAATAATAATAATAATAATAATAAGAATGGACAGATGTTAGTTTCAATATAAGTAACAAATATTAATCAGCAATTAATCTGTTAAGTAAGAATTTATGTAATTTTGACCTAAATGAAGTTATTGTCCAACAACCCCTTATATCACTCGGAAGCGAGTTCTATACGACATACGACCTCTATATTTTAATGTTGTCTATCACCTGATGTCTTCTTCTTCCCCGTTCACCATTCCTTCCAGTGCATCCTTTGGTAGGTAGTTTATTCTTAGCCAGTGGCCCAGCCAATTTTTTTTCTCTTTCTGATCATTTTCAGCATTATTCTCTCTTCACCCAATCTTTCTATTTTGTTTGTCCATTTCACATGCTCCTTGCTTCTCCATATCTACATTTCAAATGCTTCCAGTCGTTTCTCTTCACTTCATGTCCATGTTTCTGCAACCATAAATGCCACACTCCACACGAAATACTTCATTAGTCTCACTTCTTTTCCAGAGGTCCGCAGAAGATGCTCCTTTTTCTATTAAAACCTTCCTTGGCCATTGCTGTCCTCCGTTTGACTTCCTGGCTGCAGTTCATGGTACTGCTTATAGTACACCCCAAGTATTTGAAGCTGTCCACTTACTCTACTACCTCATTTAGAATTCGTAAATTTACCTTTTTCACTTTTCTTCCGATAACCATGGTCTTCGTCTTGTTTGCATTTATCGTCATCCCATACTGCTCACAGCTGTCATTTAACTCCAGTAGCATATCCTTTGGTATCATCTCTTCTTCTGCTAACAACGCCGTATCATCAGCAAAAATCTTATGCACTTTATTCTTCTTCTTCCTACTATCATTCCTCCCACGATCTGAAAACAGTTCTTCACTAAATCCTTCAAGCAGATGTTGAACAGGGTAGGTGATAAAAGACATTCTTGTCGTACTGCTCTCCCTATTCCACTTTCCTTTGACATTTATTCTCCCATTTTGACTTTGACTCGTTGTTTCATGTAGCCTCCTGAGTCCTGAAAGTATATTATACTATACTATACTTCATACATGATTATGATATAGGATGTATGTGTAAAGATCCGACGTATAGTATAATATACCTGCATTTGTGCCGTAACTGTAACTTGCAGAATTTTTTAAGCATTTTTCATGTCAGTACTTTTTTTGAAGTGTAGAATTTATTGAACTTCAAAAACAACAAATGTCTCAGGACTCAGGAAAATAAAGATTACTGAATAGCCTCCTCTCTTTCCAATCCACACAAATTTTCAGAATACCCCATAAATTTATTCCAATCCACAATGTCGAAAACTTTTCCAGATCCTGGTCCACACATACAACTGTCTGTCCGAGTGTTTATGTCGCATCCCGGTATCCCATTCCTGTTTCTGCTGGCCTCTCTATAAAGGCTTGTAGCTGGACTGTCTTAGATCTTTCCTGAAAATATTTGCAGTTCGTAATATTGGACTTCCACGCAATATTATACAACTGTTTACAGTAACTTGTCCCGTGCCGTGGCGTCGTGGTCTAAGGCATCCTGTCTAGGACTCCCATTACGGAATGCGCGCTGGTTCGAGTCCTCATGGGGGAAGAAATTTTCTCATGAAATTTCGGCCAGTGTATGGGACGGGTCTCCACCCAGCATCGTGATGCACTTGGGAAGCTACGATAGGTAGCGAAATCCAGTTGCGAATGCCAGCTATAACGGCTGGGGGGCTCATCGTGCTAACCACACGATACATCCATTCTGGTTGGATGATCGTCCACCTCTGGTTCGGCATGTGGGTGTGAGGCCAGCAGCCGGCTGGTCGGTCTAGGCCCTTCACGGGCTGTAGCGCCACGGCTTTTATTATTATTAAAGTAACTTAAAGAAAAGGGCCCAGTTATATAACTGCACATGATTTGTAAAGTTTCGATGGCCCTATGACATAACCACTCGGACGAACGGTACATACATGCGAAGTACAGTTACGTGAAAATCATAGGAGCTTTCTTGTGTGTACCTAATAAGACTGGCAAAGCTCGGATGGGATTAATTTCAAAGTGGAAAAAAGCAAGCAAATCCACCCCCCGTCACAAGTCGCCGCACCCCACGAGATGATACAAATTAATTCCATTCGAGCTTTATCAATCTTATTAAGGTATATGTACACCTAAATTTTGTTTTGCACAATTTTGCTCTGTAACATTTTTATACAATTGAGAATTGTACCAGAAAGAGAGTGACGTGAACAGATCCCTTGAAATTATGTCTAAATTGTTTATAAAAATTATTTTGTTAATAATTTTGACATATACAACTTGAAACATGATAGCTCATGTAGTTTTTAAGATAGAGCCACAGTTTCTTCACTGTTTTATAGCTAAAACTATTCTTGAGTGCCTGACATAGAGCTATTTTTTATTTTCATTTACATTAATTAAATAATTATTATATCAAATTAAAGGGGAGAAAATTCTCCATTAAATTAGTTATATTTTGAAAATTCTAATCTTTCATCATGCTTTGGGTTTTGTGGGTGTACATATATCTTAAGTACACAGAAGATGCCTTTCTTGTAAATAACGAAACCTCGTTTATTGTAGGATTCTTTTATTTTCACAACTGTACTTGGCATTGGAAAGAGTCGTAATGTACCCCTTCTAAAAAGGCTCGATTTTCTTGGGAATTTCTGCTGTGAGTCGCCGTGCACTCTGACTATGAGATCACTCACTACTGGTCTGTCACCTCGCGCCACAGTTCAGCTGTCGTGTGACTCCTGATGCACATGATGTCATTCAAATTCGTTATCAGAGATCGGAAACATCTCTGTATAATAGCTAATATACCTTCATTTGTGATCTAACTGCAAAACCTGCAAAATTTTTAGAAAATTTTTCATAATTTAAGTAACTATTTTTTTAAGTTTAGAATTATGTTTAACTTTAAAAATAAAACAAAAAATGTCTCAGGACTCAGGACGTTGCATAACTTTTCGCAGCACGCCTCCAAACGCAGGAGATAGACCTGACTCTATTGTAGCTTATACAAGTTCGGAAAGCAAACAGCAACCATACTTTCTCCTTCAAGCAGAAATATGCCTGGCAAAGATCAAACTTCCAGATGGGTCCACCTGCACACCATTCCTTCTGTATAAACAACCATCACAAACCCCTGCTGCGTACTTGGGATGAAAGAGAAGCCATCTTCGCCTGCCTATAAGCCAGCGCGGGGAAAAATTCCTAAATTACAATATGCAAGCTTTGAGGAAAAGTGTGCGTGAGGCGGAATGTGGTAGGGAAAGGTTAGGAGACTTAACACCCCCCCCCACCCTCACGAAGAGTTGCGACAGGTGTCCGCGGGGTGCTGCAATATTATCAAGTTAAAACACACGGCAAGGCCACGCCAAACCGAATTACGGCCTAAATATACAACAGAGACTCTTCCTCCTGTTTCCATAGTTGCAAACGTGTTTTACAGTGTGTGCTCGGAATGTCTGCACCCATGTAGACCAAATGACAATTCCTCAAAAAATAGGGTTAGGTTTCGATTGCGTAATAGTTGCTTACTCGGTTAAGAGAGAAGTTTTATATAATATTCTTATTGAATTTGGTATTCCCAAGAAGCTAGTTCGATTAATTAAAATGTGTCTCAATGAAACGTACAGCAGAGTCAGTATAGCCCAGTTTCTGTTGACGCTTTTCCAATTCACTGCGGGCTAAACCAAGGAGATGTACTATCACCTTTACTTTTTAACTTCGCTCTAGAATATGCCATTAGGAAAGTCCAGGGTAACAGTGAGGGTTTGGAATTGAACGGGTTACATCAGCTGCTTGTCTATGCTGATGACGTGAATACGTCAGAAGAAAATCCACAACGATTAGGGAAAACACGGAAATTTAACTTGAAGCAAGTAAAGCGATAGGTTTGGAAGTAAATCCCGAAAAGAAAAAGTATATGATTATGTCTCGTGACCAGAACATAGTGCGAAATGGATATATAAAAATTGGAAATTTATGCTTTCAAGAGGTGGAAAAAGTCAAATATCTTGAAGCAACAGTAACAAATATAAATGGCACTCGGGAGGAAATTAAATGCAAATAAATATGGGAAACGTCTGCTATTATTCTGCTGAGAAGCTTTTGTCATCCAGTCTGCTCTCAAGAAAGGTGAAAGTTAGAATTTATAAAACAGTTACATTACTGGTTCTGAAACTTAGACTCTCACTTTTGAAAGAGGAACAGAGACTAAGGGTATTTGAGAATAAAGTGCTTAGGAAAATATTTGGGTCCATACCGGTGGAGTAATGGTTAGCGTGTCTGGCCGCGAAACCAAGTGGACCGGGTTCGAAATGAAAATAGAGTGCTAGTTGGGAGACCGGAGGGAAAAAGACGTTTGGGGAGGCTGGGACGTAAATGGGAGGACAATGTTAAAATGGATTTGTGGGAGGTGGGATATCATGTAGGGACTGGATTAATCTTGCTCAGGATAGGGACCGATGGCGGTCTTATGTGAGGGCGACAATGAACCTCTGAGTTCTCTAAAAGCTATTTGTAAGTAATAGTTACTTACTAATGGCTTTTAGCCCTCCATCCATCCATCCATCCATCCATCCATCCATCCATCCATCCATCCATCCATCCATCCATCCATCCATCCATCCATCCATCCATCCATCCATCCCATCCCGTCCCTATAGGGTAAAATGTGCCTAATTACGTGATACCCCTAATCCCGTGATTAATTTCAAACTGCCATGGAGTTGTGGTCTCTGACTTTTAAGTTTTTGAAATACCTAACAGATGCCTGGAGATGTCTTCTTTTCAATTCTATTGACTACCCGCCTTTTGAATAGAAGCAATCGACTGCAGAAGCTTTTGTTCAGTGAAAGGTGGTTGACCAGTAAGTTTTTCTTTCTCTTGTGACCGCTCCTGAAGAAACATTTTATATTTGAGGTAAGAATTAATATAGCGTTATAAAAATGATATATTACTGTAGATTAAAATCAGCTGAATCAATGTATATGATTATTTAAACATTGTGAGACAATAACAATGCTATAGGAGCTTTCCCATTTTCGGATTTATTTTCATATTCTCCTTCCTGGCTCACTCGACCAGTGATGCCAACGTTAAATTGTTAAAATTAATGCATATGAAAGCAAATAGTTCGTGTGAATAATAATAGAAATAAGTTATAGAAAACATCAATTATAATTATAATAAAATAATAGGGCATATGTTTAACTTAATCACTGCTGTTGTTAGGAATATAAATAATGAGAAATAATTGTGTTATAATTTAATTTATTGAAATTTAATTTTGTATTCAATTTAACTTTCAGTTTATTTTGTTTATAATAAATTAATGTGTAATATATATTCCTGTAGTTACACAAGTATTTTCTATGAAATTTGTCGCATAAGCCCTTTTTCTATGTTGCAATTTATTGCTTAATCCATATTAAAACAATATACCATGACTTTAAAGTATTTTTCCAAATACACGTTTGTTTTCTGAGCAGTTATTGAGGATTATTATATCACGGAATTAGGAAACCACTATCACGGAATTTGGATCCCTGTCACGGATTTAGGAGTCACTGTATAGCAGTGAAGAATCATATATTATATACCAAACTTGTGACACTGTTGACACTGAATGTTGTAAAAACTGTAGCTAAAGGTCCAAATAACGTCATTTAGGTGTTATTTGAAAATTTTTAGTACAATTTCGGCATAAATATAGACTTTATTAAATATGTCACGGAATTATCCATCCATCCCTATACATACTAGTACACTGATACAGTTACGCATGTGTTACATTTTCGTGTGCTGGGTTTTTGGTGCTTTCTATTACACGTCATCTTCTTGCTTTCCACAGCACCTCTACCAGAGAAGGTAAATGCTGCCCTCTAATCAACTCAGCCACTCGGCGAGCGTTCTCAACGGGGTGTATGAGTTATTAGCAATTTCTGACGCTCTCGTCTAGTCACATTATGCGGTAATCCTACAAATAATTCCGGACTATTTTGTGGCTGGCCAGCTATAACCACACCCACAAGCGTGTTCTGGTCTGTGGTTAGTCATGGTAACCAAATTATTTTCCTTCGACAAAAACATATGCAGGTCGTACATTTATGAGTGATTAATTGATATTCGTAAATTATGACACACGACAGATGTAACAGCCTAGGTGACGTTATGTTTAACACATTGTAAATTGTAGAGATAGACTTGTATCCTTCAAAATTAAATGTTGACCTCCATAACAAATTGTAATGGCCTAGAAGCAGCCAAAAATTTAAAACAAAATTGTAATTATGTTATGAAGATACATTACTTACTTACTTGCTGGCTTTTAAGGAACCAGAAGGTTCATTTCCGACCTCACATAAGCCCGCCAAGAGCAAGATTAATCCAGTCTCTACCATCATATCCCACCTCCCACAAATCCATTTTAATATTATGTTCCCACTTACATCTCGGTCTCCCCAAAGGACTTTTTCCCTCCGGCCTCTCAACTAACACTATATATGCATTTCTGGATTCGCCCATACGTGCTACATGCCCTGCCCATCTCAAACGTCTGGATTTAATGTTCCTAATTATGTCAGGTGAGGAATACAATGCGTGCAGTTCTGCGTTGTGTAACTTTCTCCATTCTCCTGTAACTTCATCCCTCTTAGCCCCAAATATTTTTAAGCACCTTGTTCTCAAACACCCTTAACCTATGTTCCTCTCTCAAAGTGAGAGTCAAAGTTTCACAACCATACAGAACAACCGGTAATATAAGTGTTTTATAAATTCTAACTTTAAGATTTTTTGAAAGCAGAGTGGATGATAAAAGCTTCTCAACCGAATAATAGCAGGCATTTCCCATATTTATTCTGTGTTTAATTTCCTCCAGAGTATCATTTATATTACTGTTGCTCCCAGGTATTTGAATCTTTCTACCTCTTCAAAGGATAAATTTCCAATTTTTATATTTTCATTTCGTACAATATTCCCATCACGAGACATAATCATATACTTTGTCTTTTCGGGACTTACTTCCAAAATTATCTCTTCACTTGCTTCAAGTAAAATTCCCGTATTTTCCATAGGCCTAATCGTTTTGGATTTTTTTCCTAACATATTTCATCCGCATAGACAAGAAGCTTTAACCCGTTCAATTCCAAACCATCTCTGTTATCTGGACTTTTTGGCAAACTCTAGAGCAAAGTTAAAAGTAAAGGTGATAGTGCATCTCCTTGCTTTAGCCCACAGTGAATTGGAAACGCATCTAGAAACTGCCTATACGACTCTGCTGTATTTTCACTGACATTTTAATTAATGGAACTAGTTTCTTGGGAATTCCAAATTCAATAAGAATATCATATAAAACTTCTCTCTTAACCAAGTCATATGCCTTTTTGAAATCTATGAATAACTGATGTACTGTACCCTTATACTGCCATTTTTTCTCCATTATCTGTCGAATACAAAATATCTGGCCAATAGTTGATCTATTACACCTAAAACCACACTGATGATCCCCAATAATTTCATCTACATATGGAGTTAATCTTCTCAAAATAATATTGGACAAAATTTTGTAAGACGTCAAGAAAAGTGATATTCCTCGAAAGTTACTACTCTGAAGATACATTATAACCTAAAAATTAAAAAAAAAAAAAAATACTGAAATAAAATGAAATATACAAAATTTGTTTCTTGTGAGAAACAATTTAACAGTAGGTAGAGTAGCTAATTTTACAGACGAGACCAAACATAAAATGAAAGCTACCTGTAACAATTTATTCAAACTTGTTAATTTTTCATAAATAATTAAATGTGTAAATTACTCAGTAACTGTGGTGTTGTGTGAAATTAAGAGTTCTCAGAAATACGTTTCCACCATTTACAGAAAGGATATTTACATAAATTATGTTCCTCACATATATTTAAATAAAAACTTTTAAGAAAATCGCTACTAATCCACTTACTTTATAAAAACGTCATTGGACTTATGTTTGGTGCGCGAGGAACAATTCCTAAATTTACATAGGAGATCCTCAGAAAATTAAAGGTTCCTGATAAGACTCTTCAGACAATTGCATCAACCATTCTAAAATCATTGAACATCATCAATCACCATCTCTATTCATCTTTATAATATTCAATGTATATTATTTATTTTCACTAAATTTTTATCGTTTTGATAGCTACCACATCTTGTCGCAGAATATTCTTTTTTAAAATTTCATTATGTATTTTTTAACATTAATTTACATTTTCTTTTTGTTCATTTGAATTGATTATGATGCCGATATTTTAAATCCAAGATTTGGACGGCTATCATTTCGATGATATTCTCTCTCCTTACACAACATACATAAATTACAAAAGTTTTATAGGACAATATTCCGGAGTTGCAATGAATAGTGAGTGAATACCTTGTGCAGCATGAAATGAAAATGATTATTTTTTTCAGCCAACAAAAAATTATATCATGAATTTATTGTCTCTTTACTAATGATGGCATATACAGTACATTTTTAAAATTATTGTGAGTTTTTACAGTTATATTTCCTGTGTTTCAATGTTCCAAAATACAAGAGGATATGATCCAAGGTACACGAACCTGTTGTACCATGGATCACTTTACATATCCCTTCATTTTATTTTTTTCATCCTTAATAGATCTGTAAAACACGAAAATATCTGTAGGAAGTTGTAAAGGTATCTGCAATAATTATTTCAAGCATTTTTTTAATTTTAAACATTTCTTTTCCGGAAATTAAAAAAAAAAATAAAATAAAATGTGAAAAGTGATTCAAGGTACAACAGTCTGTCCTACTATAAAACATAAAACATAGTTTTGTGTAAAAATGGTGTGTGATGTGCCATATTTGAGGTCATTTCAGGCTTCAGGACACAAAAATACATAAAGGGGAGCTAAAATTTTTAAAAAAGTTTTTTCATCGCAGGCCTGTGTTACTGTTATCCTGGTATAACTGTTTTAAGTCCCAATGAACGGTGGAAAGACGAAAACTTTTAATTACCGTGTAAGTATAAAATCCCACAGAGGAGCATCCGGAGCCGAAAATCAGAACGAAACAAATTAATCACCGGCTGGTTTAATTTTAGACAGACAATATGAAACCACATCACAACAATTTGGAGGGTTTCGTGTGTGATTCCACGTAACGTTCATCGAGCATGGCCTGCAGTATATGCAACTCGCTAAACGAGCGGCATGGGTATACAAATTACTAGCGCGTTGAATTTGTATTTACAATAGAGTTCTCCGAAATGCTAATTATATTGAAATACAACGCGTTTGTGAGGGGAGCTTCATGTATCATAGCAACTAATCATACGTACACATTATGAATAGTCCACAAATGTTTGAGTGTATAACTGGCAAGTGCAGAAATGGTACAATTTATATAGTCCTGGCTTCATCACGGGCATTGCAAAACAGGGAATAAATATTAAACACTATAATCGAAAAGGTAGCATTCTGAAGATAGCGGTTTTATTTTCAAAACAACTACTCCAACCACATTTAATTTGAATCGTTGCACAGTGTGCAAAACGAAAATCAAGCTGGACAAAATAACTTCTCTACATTCCAAAGAATTTTTATGAAACTTTGTATAGACCTTATGAATAGCACATAATTTTTGTCTACTAACTCTATGTTTGTATACGAGGAACTACCCTTTTATAGGGTAGTTTTAGACTAAAATAATAACTTCTCTATCTAATAGATTTTTATGAAACACTGTATGGAAGTTACAGGTAGAATATATTTTTTGTGTAAAAACTATATTTACGGTTTGAATTTTGAATTCATTTTTGTATTTGTTCCAGTAAGTCCTATGAAGTTTTGATATTTCAGTCTTTGACTTATTTACAGCAAAATATATCCACAAAGTTATTTTTTGCTCATACAACTTAATTAAAGATTTCGCCTCTGATTGTGGGCATCATCAGACTAATGTAAAGGATATATATATATATATATATATATATATATATATATATATATATATATACACACACACAAATACGAAATACAAAAAGCCTGAAATCCCATAAGGGCAACGGCCTCCTACAGGAGAGTGTAGGGTGAGCTGAAGGTCTACTACACTTGGGGAGCCAGTCCAAGAGAGCTTACACTTTACACTTACAAACTAAACACATACATAGTCTTAACTCACACACAAACTAAATACACAAAAACTATACAAAAATATATAAAAATATATATATACAAATATATATATATATATATATATGGTAACAAATCCATATTACATATTGCAAAAGTTTAAAAATTTAAAAAAGACGACCTTCAGATTAAAAAAGATTAAAAATAATTAACAAGGATTACATATATAAAATGTAATTGAAAATATGCATATTTAATATTAACATACTGAAATTATCTATGAGATGGAAGATTTTACTATATACATGCTTTTATGTCTTCACTATGTTTGTTATGTGTGGATTGTTGAGTATGTACTTTACGCAGTGACTATTTGAATGTAGAACGACCTCTAAGTAATCACTTGTTTATCTTGTTTTTAGTGATATAGAAAATAATTAAATAAATTAAATTAAATTAATTTAAAAGTTTGTATTATATTTACGGTTCCATAAGAGGAAGTACCCCTTTACAGGGAGTGCATTATTTAGGGCCAAATTAAAGAAGTACCTAATTTCTCACGCCTTCTATTTTGTAGGTGAATTCATGACATTCAATAACACTTCATGAAATTGATAATAAAACTTTGTGTTGTACTAGTAGACTATATTGTAAATCTCGTCTGTATATATTTCATCTAGACTGTGACTATACAGTAAATTAAGATTTTATAATAGTATTAAGTTTTTTGACTTGTTCCATATTCCAGCTGTAAAGCAATGTATGAATACCATGGAATGTTAATAAATACAATACAATACAATGAAAAATTAACTTCTCTCCTACATAACAGGTTTTTATGAAATTTTGTACAGGAGTTACAGGTAGCATATATTTCTGTGTACAAACTCTGATTACATCTGTATGCTACCTGTAGGCCTAATTGTTGTATAAAGTTTGATAAAAATATATTATATAGGAGAGAAGTTATTTTGTCTAAATGCACCACTGTAAAGGAGCAGTTCCTCTTCTAAACATAATTGGACTTTGTAGACAAAAAATATATTTCACCTGTAACGTCTGTATGAAGTTCCATAAAAATCTGTTAGATAAGAGAGAAGTTATTAATTTTGTTTAAATGCACCCGCTATAAAGGGGTAATTTTTCTTGTACAAACGTAATCAGAGTTTGTACACAAAACATGTGTACCACCTGTAAGGCAAGTACAAAGTTTCATGACAATCTGTTAGAATGCAGAGAAGTTATTATGTCCTGCTAGTGATTTGCGTTCTGATTCACTGTACGTTTGTTAAGGTTAGATAACCTTTTGCTCGATGTATTGTCAATAATTCTGCAGGCCTAAAACACTCACACAGTGATTAGAAACTTCCTTATTCCATGATTCTTTCTTGTTGTTAAGCCAAATATGAAACAGTTATCGTATGCCCCACCACTGAAAAAAATTAATTACCGGTAAATGCGCAAGAACGCG
Source organism: Periplaneta americana (assembly GCA_025594305.2). Taxonomy (NCBI): domain Eukaryota; kingdom Metazoa; phylum Arthropoda; class Insecta; order Blattodea; family Blattidae; genus Periplaneta; species Periplaneta americana. Next base: position 31,546,160 of record JAJSOF020000021.1, read on the forward strand.
CAAACTTTAAGACAGGGATTCAACATACTAAATGATGCTGTATTGAATGGTAAAAGAATTGTTGTAACCGAACGTGACGGTTATACTAAAACTCACATTATATTTGGAGAATTTTAAAATAATATATATATTTTTTCAATTGTAATGTTTAAACCCCTCTGTAAGAAGAAAAATACTTTACTAACTTGTAATTGAAGTTACATTAGTAAGAACGTACCATTATGAACAGATTCCATGTCTCACAACACAATAAATCACTAACAATTGGCTTTTTTTCACCCACATAGAGAGCCTCAGGCAGGCAAGCGCCTTAACCGACTGAGCCACGCCGGTGACGGAGAACCCTTGCCTGGCCACCTAGGTCACCCGACTTGACGCCCAATGACCTTTTTCTGGGGCTTTATGACGAATGTTGTGCACCAACGTGGTACAGTTGACACTTTGAAAAAACTGAATCAACGCACTATAAATGCAGCTGCGCTAATCATTCCACAAATGTTATGGAACACTTGGCAGACGGTTGAGTATCTTTTAGATGTCTTCAGGGTAGCTCGAGACGCACACATCGAGTTGCACTGACCATTCTCCGAAACTCGGAGAGTTTTTACATCAAGTTGTACAAAAAGTTATGTTATAAAACCACTATTTATACTTTAAATTAGCACTTATTTCTCGATCCCTCTAAGCGGGACAAGGTGTACTATATTAATCAATCATATTATGAATTAAATTAAGAAATACAGTAGAACTTGGTTATAAAGATATCCAAGGGACCTTAAACATTATGCTGTTATAAACGAGTGTCGTAGTAACCGAGATTCACATTAGCAATCTAGTGAGGTGGAAAATTAAAAATAACAAACTTAATTAGACTTATTTTAGATTTATGTATTGACTTTTAAGCCTACAATGAACATAATAAAATCCACGTAGGCGTACAATTATAAATACAGTATTCTGTATTAAAACAGTTTGTTTAGTACTCACCAAACTACTTTACTTAGAAGTGAAGTAATCAGTCATTTTACTTTGTTGTCTTCTACTTGGCCAATACACACTTTCTAGGGCTAAATTACGTTCTATGTTCATAATTTCAGTTGCAATTTCACTGCTCCCTTCCCTAGCTTCATAGAACATGTTCATAATTCTAATGACTTCTAAAGCGTCACTCACTTCTTTTAGTGGCCATACTGCATTAAAGTGCGTGTACTTAGTGAAAACTTCCTGTCGAAACTGAACTAATACCGCATTGAATTTGGGCAGGTTACAGTGGGGTGGGGATTCCACCTGCATTCCAGAGGTCTATGACAGAAGGGGACTGTAAAGAATTTGTCAGGGTCAGATTTCAACAAAATATTTCTTAAAATACTTTGGTTCTTAGAAAATCTTATTCCAAACTGAAGTTGAAAATGACGTTATACGCGAGGTAGACGCATATGCGTTTGTCGTATTAAGCAAGGTAGAAAAGCATATGTCTTATGGGGAATTAGTTGGGACCACAGAATATTTGACGTTATAGGCGAGGTGTGCACAAAACGAGGTCGCTATAACCAAGTTCTACTGTATTTGAATGAATCAATAAATATTGTTACAATACATAGCATCGTGATTTTACTGCTTCGTTGATACCTGGTAACAGTTGGCAACATTGAAACGATGACCATATAAGCTTTTTAGGAATTAATTTTCCGTGAAACTCACTATAGGTGAATATCATACGATGTTACAGATGATAAATTGTTAATGAAATATCATATCTGGTTTTGAGTCGCAAATTTCAGTGTTAGTGGGTTGACAGCACTGCGTCCGTGAAGTGCAGGGAGCTGAGCGCGAGACCAACGGAGCGGCTTAAGACCCCAGGGACTGCAGAGAGGTGACAGCGTAAAGACAGGCCCCACCTGGCGGAGTGCAGATAGTGTTAATTAACAGGGTAGATCTGCTAATGGGGATTCCACAACTAGAAACCCCGGGGTTGCATCAAACAGCAGGAATATTCGTTGATGCAGACATCATCTGACGGCACGGCTAATAACCGATGCCTTTCCATCAAAGAGAGATGCCAACCAAGTCCTGTGAGTCTATTGGAAGATGGAACGAAATCACGCAGGTATTGATTTAATGGCGGTCAACATCCACGGTCACTAACAGGAGAAGACAACGTAAGAATTTTGTCAGAAATCAGCTGAAAATGAGTACAGGGTGTGACATCATGATGTGATATTTGCTTGTGGAAATTTTTTAACTAGCAGATCATCATCATCAATAGCTATCAGGGTTTAGTACATCTGGCCTGTTCCGTCTCAGGTGAAAAGCTGGTCTCTCCATCGCTTCTTCGGGCGTCCACGATCTCGGTATCCAAGGGGTCTTTAATTTAATAATCTCCTGGGTAGTCTATCATTTGGCATCCGTAGAACATGCTCATGCCAGTTGCTCCGATACTTGTGGATTGTCTCTGTAATGGCTGCGATATTTAGTTCTTGTCGGATGTCTTCATTATATTTATGGTCATAGAGAGTGCAGCCTGCTAGCGGTCTTAGTAATCTCATCTCAGCTGCTTCTATTCTTTTCAGTTGACTAGTTGTTAGAGTCCAAGTTTCTGATCCATATAGCAAAGTTGGAATTAGAGATGGGTAAAAAATAACACAACAGTTATTTTGGAACTGTTCCGGTCTCGGAACTGTTGCAAAAATGAACAGTATGTCGGAACCTCCTGTTCCGAAATAACAGTGTTCCGACTCCGAGCTGCTCACTTGCCAACTGTTGCGGCCTCGCAGTACCGCGTGGCACAAGGTATGTTCCGACTCCCTCGGAACTGTTGCAAAAATGAACAGTAGGTCGGAACCTCCTGTTCCGAAATAACAGTGTTCCGACTCCGAGCTGCTCACTTGCCCAGCTGTTGCGGGCTCGCAGTACCGCGTTGCACAAGGTATGTTCCGACTCCGGTATAACAGTCGGAACGTCGGAGCTTGTTCCGATGAACCAACGACAGCTGCAGTTACACTGTATTGAAACTCTCACGTGGTTGGAGGGGGCGCATGGACATTGAAATCCTTGCGGTGGCGCGAACTTTAATATCAACATTTGTAAGACTGGCCAATCATCTGTAATGTTATAGTAAGTATTCAATAATCTGTAATATTGATTCCCGCTTTATGGTTTATTTCACCATTAGTTGACTAATTCTGTTTTATAAACATTCTACAAAGTCATAAAGTACGCATACTATTATTAATTAATTGATCAGCTGATTCTATACAAAGGTTAAAGTCGTAAATGGTAATGAGTGGTTTAGTTACAATGTCTGTATGTCGTTTGTTGAGGTTAAGTCTGACAAGCACAAGTTTTTGTGCTATCTTCTCTGTTATCAAAGAACGACAAAAATGTTGTAGCATTATTTGTTGGAAACTACCCATATAAGTACTGATTTGGAGAGCGAGGTTTAATGCGAAGTTTAAATTACACTTTGGTAAAGATGCGATTCCAACATTTTACTAACCCACTGCGGGGTTTCCAGGTTTCAGTACTGCCAATATATATCTTTTTTATTTATGAAATTGTAATATTTATTATTATTATTATTATTATTATTATTATTATTATTATAACTGTGCATTAAGAAAAGTAAAATTAAAAATTAATGATTTGTTTTTTTATTATGTAATAGAGAGAACAGAAATTACATACCATATGTTTTAAATGTTATGTTATTTTTTTTTACTTGGCTACCATGTCTTTATAACTTTATGTACGAAAACAAAGTGTTGTATTCTGTCCTTGTAGTCAACAGCTGTGTAATTACTAACATTAAGCTTTTGAGTTCTGTCCGCATGCACAGCAATTTTCCAAAATCGATTCGAATGTGCATTGCAGTGCCATCTATAGATAAGAATGTGTACTATGTCATGCCTGTGAGTGCTCCAGTGTGAGCTGCATGGTGTTATTTGTCTATGGTGAAGAGGGAGGGTACTGTACCGTTCGTTTGAACGACTCAACGACTCCGACTCATCACCACTGGTGACTGTTATTTCGGAACTGTTATTTGGAACATAGTATTTTTTCGGAACCGGAACAGTCGGAACTGTTCTGGGAAAAGAACAACTTCGCCCATCACTAGTTGGAATGGCCATTATTTTGTAGAATTTCAAAATTGTGTCTTGCCGGACCCCTCCTAAACATGGTATTTCTAATTGTTCTTAGCAGCTGTTGAAATTTGGCTAATTTATTATCTATATCTCGAGAATGAATATACGAGAGATTACAGCCAAGCTAAGTAAAAGAATTTACTTATTCTACTCCAAAGTTATTGATAACTATTTTAGTTCTCATAGAATTTTTACCAATAAAGGCCATGGTTTTTGTTTTTCTTTTTTTGTATAGAAATTTCTAAATTGTACTCTTTTGCTTTTGATATAGCCTATGAATTGCCATTTGTAAGTTGTATTCGGTGTTAGCTAATATAATTAAATCATCTGCGTAGAGCAGAGTATTAAGGGGTTTGTTATCGATCATAAAATGTGTGGCCAAATCAATTTGCCAGTCCTTAATAAGTGCATTAATACATATATATATATATATATATATATATATATATTAAATAAACAAGGAGACAGCGGACAACCCTGTTTTACGCCTTGATTTGTTATCCTAGTCGTTAAACTAATCTTGTTGTTAATTTTAATTTTAATCTTAATGTTTCTGTACATGCTTTGAATGACATAAATTAAATTTTGAGGTATCCCTTGTTTCTTTAAAATGTTCCAAAGTGTTGATCTATTTACAGTATCAAATGCTTTTTGGAAATCAATAAATGTTATGTGTGTTGGAATATTACACTCTCGATGTTTCTCAATAAGTTGGGCCAATGTAAAAACTCCATCAATAACTAGCACATAAAACCTAATATTACTATTTCATACTATAAATTACTATTTCAATAAAGAAGTAGATTTTTTCGGCACAGGAGCGAAATTTTTGTTAGGTAATTCTGAATTTTTCGTTAAAACGAAATGAAATTGAAATATTCTAGCATTAAATTGTATGGGAAAAAGGCAGGGGAAACGAAATTTTACTATATGTACTATAAATAAAAACAAAGACCACCTGCTTTCATTAAGGAAAAAAATCAAGATCAAAGATTGAAACACTTAGACTACGTATAACATGTAGTAATGTCTTTAAAAAATATTCCTTAGTTATCTCATCAGTATCAAAATTCCCTAAATCTAGGAACAGTCCTCTAAAGTTGGCAGCGTTGACTGCGATTTGCATTGCATGTGGCCCAGAAAATTCTTCTTTGTTATTGATTACACCGAAACGCTGATTGTTATTCAGCTGTTATAGCCTTCAATACAGAGTGACAACAGCGTAATTGCAGCTGCAAGCAGCGCTAGCCGTGCGCATGCGTAAATAGCAATAGTCTGTCACATAATTAATTAACCTCACTGACTAAGATAAGAGGCAGTTTGACGCACACTGAAACTGCTTCTGATATGATTAACCCGAGAGATAAAATTAACTTTAAACAGTAACTCCACAGCAAAATTTTACATAATAGCGGTGCAAAACTGAATATAAACAAAACTCCTCCAATAGTTTACTAGAAATCGCTGTACACAGACAGACTAGTACTAAAATTATTATATTTCATGTACATCATTCCCTGATGAATTGACTCGTAGATACTGAATATGAACAAAATCCGTCCAATAGTTTAGTAGAAATCGCTGTACACAGACAGACTAGTACTAAAATTATTATATTTCATGTACATCATTCCGTGATAAATTGACTTGTAGATACTGAATATGTACTAAAAATTTATTATATCATTCCCTGATAAATTGACGTGCTGAATATATGAACAAAATCCGTCCAATAGTTTAGTAGAAATCGCTGTACACAGACAGACTAGTACTAAAATTATTATATTTCATGTACATCATTCCCTGATAAATTGACTTGTAGATACTGAATATGAACAAAATCCGTCCAATAGTTTAGTAGAAATCGCTGTACACAGACAGACTAGTACTAAAATTATTATATTTCATGTACATCATTCCCTGATAAATTGACTTGTAGATACTGAATATGAACAAAATCCGTCCTATAGTTTAGTAGAAATCGCTGTACACAGACAGACTAGTACTAAAATTATTATATTTCATGTACATCATTCCCTGATAAATTGACTTGTTTAGATACTGAATATGTACATCACAAAATCCTGAATATGAACAATAGTTTAGTAGAAATCGCTGTACACAGACAGACTAGTACTAAAATTATTATATTTCATGTACATCATTCCCTGATAAATTGACTCGTAGATACTGAATATGAACAAAATCCGTCCTATAGTTTAGTAGAAATCGCTGTACACAGACAGACTAGTACTAAAATTATTATATTTCATGTACATCATTCCCTGATAAATTGACTTGTAGATACTGAATATGAACAAAATCCGTCCAATAGTTTAGTAGAAATCGCTGTACACAGACAGACTAGTACTAAAATTATTATATTTCATGTACATCATTCCCTGATAAATTGACTTGTAGATACTGAATATGAACAAAACAAAATCCGTCCAATAGTTTAGATAGAAATCGCTGTACACAAACAGACTAGTACTAAAATTATTATATTTCATGTACATCATTCTGTGATAAATTGACTCGTAGATATAGAATATGAACAAAATCCGTCCAATAGTTTAGTAGAAATCGCTGTACACAGACAGACTAGTACTAAAATTATTATATTTCATGTACATCATTCCCTGATAAATTGACTTGTAGATACTGAATATGAACAAAATCCGTCCTATAGTTTAGTAGAAATCGCTCTACACAGACAGACTAGTACTAAAATTATTATATTTCATGTACATCATTCCCTGATAAATTGACTCGTAGATACTGAATATGAACACAATCCGTATAGTAAAAGATATTGGCTACAGTGGACACTTTTTATGACCCTTGCATTAATATCTGCTTTGAATTTTTATAAAATAATGATATTACTGCTTATATAATTCAGTACATCGTATTTATAAATTTCGTAACTATAGCAACCTTGGTTTCTGACATTCCCTTGCGTATTTCTTCCATCGCATGCAGTTACGTACGTCTTGTCGTCACACAGAACTGGCGTCGCGCGAGAAACGTAAGGAAGCGGGAGAGTGATAAAACAGACTTGTGACAACTACAATGCAGATCTCTAGACTTGACACGTGTCACAGCTGATAGCACATTCAGCTTCTGTATCCACCGCCAACTGCTACAGACAGGGAGATGGACCTCTATCAGAAGGCTTTGCACTACGTCATTCTGAGACAAGAAGACCAGTTCTGGACTAGACACTTCATTCCGAATTACGACTACCGGAATAAAATTGTATTTCGTAGCTTTATACTATGGATAAAGCTGAAAGTTTCTACAAAATTATATATTGTTGTTTACACTAACAATGCATGACCCATGAGGCAACCAAGCCAGGAGATAATAGGGCAGGGTGGCCAATTCCTTTCCCCCTACAGTGATGTGTAGGGCTCGGATTTTTAGGTGCTAAATATCGGGAAAATATTTATTTTTTATGCGCTAAAAATCGAAAAAATGTGACAAAAAAACGAAAGATATTTAATTAAATTTCAATTATTTTATGTGAATATAAACAACACGCAGTATTCACAAGTATAAATTATGCTGTCTCGCCAACTGCTAAATTATTGCAGTACACAATGAGATTCATCCTCACGTTGTGCATCAGAAGTGACTGAAGATTATCGCGGAACACTGCCATATAGTGAGAAAAAGAGCGCCCTGGCCATTGGCAAACAACATGCACTCCTTAGAGACACTTTTATGATTGGAAACGAAAACAAAGGCAGTTGATGTTTATGAAATTATAATTGCTCCCTGAATCAGCGTTATAACTTACAAGGTACTCCTAAATGACACATCAATGTTTATGTGTGTTAGTTACAGTACAAATTTTTAGTGGTGACCGCTCTTATCGCTTGTGGTGAGAGAACAGACTGCAGTTCCGCAAGAATACAGATAGGCAATTCCGAGATAGATACCAACTGTCACATTTAAACAACTGCACTGAACGTTCGTATGATGATTAATTTGAAATGGGACTTTTGTAGAAAATTATCTGATGAAACCTTAATTTTTATGTGTTTTATATGAATATTTGAAAATATGTATTTACATTAAAAATGTCAGAAGGAAGTGAAATTGGGAGAGGAGTACGTCAAGGATGTCCTTTAGCACCTAACCTGTTTAACATCTACATGGAGGATTTAGTAAATAACTGTTTTCAGAACATTGGAGGAGTGATAGTAGGAGGAAGAATAAAGTGTATAAGATTTGCTGATGATATTGGCGTTGTTAGCAGAAGAGGAAATGATACTAAGGGATATGCTACTAGAGCTAAATGACAGCTGTGAGCAGTATGGAATGAATATAAATGCAAATAAAAAAAAAATCAGAAGATAAGCTTCGAATTCTAGATAAGGCAGTAGAGCAAGTGGACAACTTCAAATACTTGGGCTGTACTATAAGCAGTAACATGAGCTGCTGCCAGGAAGTCAAAAGGAGGATAGCAATGGCAAAGGAAGCTTTTAATAGAAAAAGGAGCATCTTCTGCGAACCTCTGAAAAAATAACTAAGGAAGATAGGCCTACTAGTGAAGTGCTTTGTTTGGAGTGTGGCACTGTATGGAGTAGAAACATGGACATTACGACGAAGTGAAGAGAAACGAATAGAAGCATTTGAAATATGGATATGGAAAAGGATGAGGCGTGTGAAGTGGACAGACAGAATAAGAATTGAAGCTGTGTTGGAAATAGTGAGTGAAGAAAGAATGATTCTGAAACTGATCAGGAAGAGGAAAAGGAATTGGTTGGGTCACTGGCTGAGCAGAAACTGCCTACTGAAGGATGCACTGGAAAGAATGGTGAACGGGAGAAGAGTTCGGGGCAGAAGAAGATATCAGATGATAGACGACATTAAGATATATGGATCATATGCGGAGACTAAGAGGAAGGCAGAAAATAGAAAAGACTGGAGAAAGCTGGGTTTGCAGTGAAAGACCTGCCCTTGGGCAGAACACAAAATAAAAATGAAAAATAGGGAATATAATTAGCGACATCTAGGGAGGAAGGTATCAAAGTAGATGTCTCTGAAGGAAAGAGAAATTTGATTATTACATGTGACGAGCAAAACTGAGTTTGTTATTCGTATCTCACAATCAGAAACAATAGCAATATAGCAATAATTCTAAAATGTTTTGGCAAACTGTGCGAGAAGCGGCAAATATTGAAGTAAATAAAAAAGAACAATTTACTGAGATTGTTTCTCGAAATGGTTTAATCTTAAGTGATAAAAACATATTGCAACAGAATTTAACTCGTATTTTACAAACATTGGCTTGGATATTGTATCGTCTATAAAAAAATAACAATTTTCTTAGCAATGTAACTTCAGTAAATGTTTGTATGTATCTTTACCCCGTAACAGATGACGAAATAATCCTTATAGCCAAAACTTAAAAAAATAATGTATCACCTGGTCCTGATAACATAAGTGCTAAAATACTTAAGATGGTTATAAATTATATTGCCAAACCTCCAACTCATATTTTTAATTTATGTTTTCTAAATGGCAAATTCCCAAATAAATTAAAAAATGCAATTGTGAAACCTATTTTTAAAACAGGAGACAAAAGAAATATGAACAATTATAGACCAATATCATTACTTTCATATATTTCAAAATTACTAGAAAAATGTATTAAAGTTCGATTAATGAATTATCTTGATAAACGTAATATATTAAGTGATAATCAATTTGGTTTTCGAAAAAAAAAATCAGTACAGATAATGCAATATATCAAGTTACTAAAAAAATTGTTAGAGAATTTGATCAAGGTAACAAATGTATTGGTATTTTCCTGGACATAAGAAAAGCATTTGATGCAGTGAAACATGATATCTTAATTGAGAAATTAGACTTATTAGGAATCAAAGGTAATGCTTTAAACTTAATAAAATCGTATCTTAACGACAGAATTCAAATAACGAAAATTGGCAATTATTCAAGTGAACCTTCAATTATTAATATAGGTGTTCCCCAAGGTACAGTTCTAGGCCCTATTCTATTTTAATATATATTAATGACTTATTAAAAATTGACTTACAACAATACAATGGTGTTCACTATTCTTATGCAGATGACACAGTTTTAGTTTTTGGTGGAAAAACTTGGTATGATGCATTAATAATTCAAATAATAGACTTAAATTAATAAAAAAATGGTTTGACATACAGTAAACTTACCTTTCTATCAACGAAAATAAAACCATAATTATTCCATTCTCATTATCTGAAAAATGTAACAAACCTCCTACATCTATATTAATTATTAAATTGCATAATTCTGATTGTTGTCTTATACAGTGTAAATGTCCGATTATTAAAGAGTCCTCTGAAGTTAAGTATTTAGGCATAATTTTCGATAATCATTTAAAATGGAACCAACACATTAATTACCATTGAAATAAATTACGTGAAATACTATATTATTTTGTTTTCTTGAGGAAATACTTGTCAATAAGTTTATTTCGCACAATACATTTAACTTTATTTCAATCGGTAATTATGTATGGAATTATAGGATGGGGTAGCTCATTTAAATCCAATTTTAATCCACTTTATTTATTACAGAAGAAAATAATTAAAATATGTCTTCATAAACCTATTGATTTTCCATCTCAAAATTTGTTTTTAGACTTTAATGTACTTAACGTAAGACAAATTTATTATATTGTATTAATAAAATTCATACATAAAAATCGAAACAATTTTGATTTGTATTCTCATAGTTATGAAACAAAAGGTATGAATTCTTTAAGATTGTTTGAACCAAAATGCAACACTGCTACAGTATTTAATCATAGTAGTAATTTAGGCCCAAGAATATATAACAAATTTATATTTAAATATCCTAATCTTGTCAATTCGAATAGTTCTAGTATTGAATTAAAAAGTTATGTATGGATTTTATAAAATTGAAAAATTGTAAATTTAAATTTATATACTATAATTGCATAGTAGACACAAGACAAATCGTATTGTATACTTATTAATTTCAATTCAGGAATCCGCCCCTGAGCACGAATTCTACTCTTTCAGGGGCGAGCTAAAGTTTTTTCTACATGTAATATATTTTATGTTATAATTATTAGCAAAATAAATAAATAAATAAATAAATAAATAAATAAATAAATAAATAAATAAATAAATAAATAAGTAAATAAATAAATAAATAAATAAATAAATAAATAAATAAATAAATAAATAAATAACTGACGGAGGAAATGCCTGCCTTTTCGAGCTTATGACGTCCTTACCACGACGCGTACAGCTTTATACTGAAGTCAGTGGCCGTAGTCTTGCATTATCTTCTGTAGTGTGCCATAGCATGAATAAAACAAACTTCATCTTACGATATCCACTCAATAAAACATAGTTCATACTGTTTCAGTGGCTATTTGTTATCATCACAGTTCGCAGTAAACGACAATTTTTTCATTTTGTAACGCTAGATAATGGTAGGTTATTTATAAATGTTGCTTGTGACATTCTGGCTATAAAAACGTATGACTAATGTGTCAATTTTAGTCATTTTTTCTGTTTTTCAAATCTAGGTCATTTTGTATCTTTTTACATCACTATTATGTCTTTTTTTTAGTTTTATAGAACTCATTTGTCATTCTTTTGTAATTTAACGCTTCAATTTCAACCTGTGTTTCGTTTTTCAGCGGACGTACGTCAGAAAGAAGTTGTAACAAAGGGCAAAGCACTCTACAATACAGGGCTTTCATTTCAAAACTTTCCAGTCTAAAACCAGGCTTAATTGCATTTTAGATTTAACCCCCACCCCCAACCACCCCCTTTTAGAAATTTCAAATAACACCCCTACATTTTTATACTTAAATATGAAAGAGCATTCAATTATTTATACACCTCTTCATTTGTTTTCGCATCTTTTGTTTTCTATCGTTGCCTGGCAACCTGTATTTTTGTTATTATCAGTTGATTGTAGGATGAAAACACAGCTTATTTTGTGTAATTTCATAAATTTAATCAATAAGAATAATTTATGTTCTCTCTTGAAGGGTATACACCATTTTAATAGTAATATGCGTTACAAGAGCGGTATGTTGATGTTTTCATGTTCGAGTAAAAGATTGAAAAAGCGAAACGTAGTTGAGCTTTTTTAATTTCCGAGAACATGAAAACAAACATACCGCTCGTGTATCGTACATTATTTTGTGCGAAGATCGTTTATTACATACCTGAACGACGAATTTCTAATTAGTTGCAATGAAATCTCCATCTTGGTTTCTGTTCAATGACGGCAACTTTTAAAAACTAAAATATCTATCTTCAACATTGTAGCTATAAAATGTTTTCTGTGTTTACTATATTCCAGCAGGCCGTGATATACGTATGTCTTTTTCTTTCCCCAGTCTATAAATGCGAACTTAAAACAAACGGTAAGGTTATGTAATGATTTATTTTTCATTTTAATATTTCAACAATATTATTTATATAACATATTGCAGTAATAACATCGGCATCTGGAATCTTGTTGATTTTTTCACGGCTTCCTTAATGTTACTTGCATTACAAATGCAATAACTTTTGTGGTGTTAGTAGAGTTTACTTAATTTTTGCATATATTTAAAAACAATAATTAACATTGCAATTTAGGTGAAATTGCAGTAGTAAGTTTCCAATTTATAATTATTACTATGTTAAACGTCTCTAAAAATAATATGTTAAAAGCCTAAAGCAGTAAAATGAATGTCGCGCTTAAGCGGTAAGAAGAGGGAAATTGTTATGTGTGTTACTTTGGGAATACTGAATGTGGTATTTCACACTTACCGCGTATTGGTTTTGTGCGGAAAGCAAGCAAATACGCACGATCTCGCACAAAATAATTTAATACATAAACACAACTATTACATGATATGCTCAATAAGTTTTTGTAGCTTTATTCTCTTCAGCTCTAATCAACAATAATAATAATCCAGGTTGCCAGGCGACGATAGAAAACAAAAGATGCGAAAACAAATGATTGAAGTGTATAAACAATTGAATGCTCTTTCATATTTAAGTATAAAAATATAGGGGTACCATTTGAAATTTAAAAGTGGGGTTGGCTGGGGATGGGGGTGAAATCTAAAATGCAATTAAGACTTCCCCTCAATATCTAAATTGCCGTGTTTTTTGTTTAAATTGAATTCAATTTAAATAGTTATTTAGACTGGGAAGTTTTGAAATGAAAGCCCTGTATATCTTACACCAATACAAAATTGCTATTTATAAAAGTAGATGAAAAGCTCTTAAAGTTCATAAATATGCAGATAGAGTCAGATGGAAATATTTTTTAATAAATTTATACAGTTCAACTAAATTTATGACTAATGTTCTTTAAAACTAAGACAGGACTATAATAACATTAAAATTAGTTATAAGTCTTTAGTTTCAATATGGACTCAGCAAATGACAAGAAATGAACTTGCTTTTAGTTTATAGTGGCTTTTCTGAAATCAGGATAGAATCAGTGAAAAGTTCCAACAGGAGTGAGTTGAAGCGAAATTCTTTGAAATTAAATGCTTCGTGGGTTTTAGTTCGATCTTAATTTTAAGATACAAATTAGAATATTTCAAATGTTATTTTAAGTGACCGTTTCATTTAATTTTGTATATTCCCTGTTGTTGTTGTTGTTGTTATTATTATTATTAGTATTAATTGTATTTTTAATTAATACGTTTATTATTGTCATTAGTGAGTGTAATTAGTTACCACTGCCACCGGGTATATACCCATTGCAGTGTGAATAAATACATACATACACATACATATTTATATTGCTACTTAACAGGTTTAACAACGATGTATCAACTACAGTTTTATCTTACGTCGTTGAAATTGGTAGTATGTGTTACTGAAATAGTGTTTTGAGAAGCTAAATTCACGAATTATATTACATTTACTTCAATAAGTGCAAGCGAGATTCGAACACAGACACAAGCGCTATCTGGAAGACGATGTTCCTAAAGTTACCTCAAGAACACACTGTATCATAATCACCTCCTGTTAATTCTGTTCATTTAAATTCTCAAATCACAGAATTCTGTTTTGGTTCAATAGTCAAAGTAAATTTCAATCTATACAGATATGCCCTCGGCTTGACTCTTCTAAAATTGGATCTGGGATGGAACTTATATTTGGTCCATTATACGATCTATACAGGGTGTACCGTAGATTGATGCCAATAATTTCAGGAAGTTATTTTTTTTTTTTTTAAATATTTCAAACAAAAAGTTTAACATAAATTATTTTGTTGTTTTTGTTTTCTTTTCGAGATAAAAATTGTTTTATATGAAACATTTCATAGCGTGTTTTGGGAACGCAATTAATTCCCAATATGCCAGTCAATTTAAGAGAGTAATGTATTATGATCAATATTAGGTCCCCTACTTTTTCTAGTGTTTATAAATGATCTTGCCCTCCTAATAAAAGCTACAGGTCATCCCATATTATTTGCAGATGACACAAGTATAGTAATTACAGCCAATAACTCCAACACATTGCAATCTTCAACAGAGGAAATTCTCTTCAAAATATGTGACTGGTTCTCCGTCAATAAATTGGTACTAAATTGTAACAAAACTAGCATAATTCAATTTAAATCCTGTGCAAATTCAACCTCGCAAATTTTTAGCCCAATAATTAACGACAGATCGCTATTAGAAACAACAACAACCAAATTTCTTGGCTTAAAAATCTATAATGTGTTAAATTGGAAAAATCATATTAAAGAAATTACCCCTAAACTAAATTCAGCTTGTTTTGCTATTAGATCTATGCAAAAGATAGTAAATATCAATACCGTAAAAACAATATACTTTGCATACTTCCACTCGGTAATGAGTTTTGGAATAATATTCTGGGGAAATTCCACAGATAGTAACAGTATATTTCTATTACAAAAAAGAGTAATTAGAATAATAGTAGATGCCAAATCTACGGAATCGTGTAGGACTATTAAAAAAAACTACAAATAATGCCCATGGCTTGTCAGTATATCTTTTCATTAATAGTCTTCCTCGTATGTAATCGTGAAAACTTTGTAACTAATTCAACAGTTTATAGCATAAATACACGTCAAAAAATAACTTTCATACTCCATCGGCAAGTCTATCGTGCTATCGAAAAGGAGTGCGTTATATGGCAGTAAAAATTTTTAATAGCCTCCCTATCGATATAAAAAATGAAACTCAAAACATAAGATTATTTAGGGCCAAATTAAAGACGTACCTAATTTCTCACGCCTTCTAATCTGTAGGTGAATTCATGACATTCAATAACACTTAATGAAATTGATACTAAAACTTTGTGTTGTACTAGTAGACTATATTGTAAATCTCGTCTGTATATATTTCATCTAGACTGTGACTATAAATTAAGACTTTATAATAGTATTAACTGTTTTGACTTGTTCCATATTCTAGCTATAAAACAATGTATGAATACCATGGAATGTTAATAAATACAATGCAATACAATAAATGATTGAAAGAATTTTAGTTTTGTCCTTTAAATGTGCAGAAATTTGATACGATCAAATATAACACTGTACAGCATGAAATTTGTCCTTTTTATAGAAATATGTGTATAAGATGTATTTTGTGACGGCAAAAACGACTCTGCAGTTTCTGTCCAGCACGTACTGTTTCTCCAAAATGAATAGTTATTTAATGTTTGTGAAATGATGCACTACTTTCACCTTATGAGATGCAACATGTCACTGAGAGTATACTTTCTTGACAGCCACCTGAACTTCTTACCAAAAAACCTTGGTGCTGTAAGCGATGAACACGGGGAGAGGTTTCACCAAGATATATCTACCTTCTAAAAGCGCTTCAGTGGAAGGTGGAATGCAAGCTGAACATTGCAGGTCACTCATCAAAGAGACTGCAGATGCTGTCTACAAACGTAAAAGATAAAAAAGACATTTTAATTTGTGAATTTTGGCCAAACAAAGGTTACTTTATGTGCTAGTTAACAAATTTGTGTAAATAAGAGAAGTGCGTGTAGCATAAAAATGGTATATGTTGGAAAATTCTGTCTTTCAGAAATGAACTCAGCACTTCTCATTTAGTTAAAATTACATAGTTTCATCTAAAGGACAGAAAAAAGTTTAAATTTGTTGTCCAGTGTAATTTTTCGTTTTTCAAAGGAATTTTGTGCGAGATCGTGCGTATTTGCTTGTTTTCCGCACAGAACCAATACGCGGTAAGTGTGAAATACCACATTCAGTATTCCCAACGTAACACACATAACAATTTCCCTCTTCTTACCGCTTAAGCGCGACATTCATTTTACTGCTTTAGGCTTTTAACATATTATTTTTAGAGGCGTTTAACATAGTAATAATTATAAATTGGAAACTTACCACTGCAATTTCACCTAAATTGCACTGTTAATTATTGTTTTTAAATATTTGCAAAAATTAAGTAAAGTCTACTACTCCACGAAACTTATTGCATTCCTGATACAAGCAACATTAAGGAAGCCGTGAAAAAATCAACAAGATTCCAGATGCCGATGTTATTATTGCAATATGTTATATAAATAATATTGTTAAAATATTAAAATGAAAAAAAATAAATCATTACATAACCTTACCGTTTGTTTTAAGTTCGCATTTATAGACTGGGGGAAAAAAAAGACAGACGTATATCACGGCCTGCTGGGGTATAGTAAACACAGAAAACATTTTATAGCAACAATGTTGAAGAAAGATATTTTGGTTTTCCGAAGTTACCGTCATTAAATAGAAACCAACATGGAGATTTCATTGCAACTAATTAGAAATTCGTCTTTCAGGTATGTAATAAACGATCTTCGCACAAAGTAATGTACGATACACGAGCGGTATGTTTGTTTTCATGTTCTCGGAAATTAAAAAAGCTCAACTACGTTTCGCTTTTTCAATCTTTTCCTCGACCATGAATACGTCAACATACCGCTCTTGTAACGTATATTACTATTACAATGCTAAAGTTCTGGTGTACATAGTGTAAATAATTTAAATTCTAAATCTTAGTGTAGTTGTTAAAGTGATCCATGTTTTGTTGTCTCACTTGACGAAACAATAGTTAATCTTTAGCATCCTGGGACAAAATACGGTCCTAGTCATTTTCAACGATGGCGAGATGGAAGATAATAAACTGGAGAAATAAATGCGTACTTTCGTACTGTGTATTAGAATGTAGCTACGGAAACCATGCGACAGAGGATCATTTTGTTATTCTGGACCCTGTTCGTGTGCATGGGAGCTCTAGTCCGCATCTCCAGGAGATGCTGATTCCAGCCGTCACCTCACGAATCCTGTGGGTTGAATAATTAACACCAAGGCCAGGACTGAAACCGCCGTGCCCCACATACATTATTGAAGTTCCGCTAAGACGACCCAAATCACAACTGGGTATTTGCATATCTGCATTGAGTAATGATTATTGTATGCAAGGGAAGATACCCATATTAATAAAATAAAGAGGTGAAATGAGACACTTAACATCGGTTATAGGGTGTTAAAGACGACATCGCTGTAATAAAGAAAAAAATATCAGTATAAGACTAAAGGCTGGTTCACAATAAACCGGGAACGGAAACGACAACAAGAACGAGAACGGAAATAATGTTAAAATAAATGTATTTAAATGTGAGCATTCACAATTAACTATTCTGAATGTTCACATTTAAATACATTTATTTTAACAATATTTCCGATTTCGCTCTCGTTGTCGTTTCCGTTCCGGTTTATTGTGAACCAGCCTTAATTGTAGCGGTGAGTTCCAAAACTCTATAAGTACACCTGACATTGTTTTTTTCGGGAAGCAAGACAAACTGGTTTTCTTTTTTACTAAACTAAAAAAATTCTTGTTACTGGAAGCAAGTAAAGAGATACAGTAGGTTTGGAAGTAAATCCCGAAAAGACAAAGTATATGATTATGTCTCGTGACCAGAATATTGTACGAAATGGAAATATGAAAACTGGAAATTTATCTTTTGAAGAGGTGGAGAAGCTCAAATATTTTGGAGCAACAGTAACAAATATAAATGATATTCGAGAGGAAATTAAACACAGAATAAATATGGGAAATGCATATTATTATTCGGTTGAGAAACTTTTATCATTCAGTCTGCTGTCAAAAAATCTGAAAGTTAGAATTTATAAAACAGTTATATTACCGGTTGTTGTTTATGGTTGTGAAACTTGGACTCTCACTTTGAGATAGGAACACAGGTTAAGGGTGATTGAGAATAAGGTGCTTAGGAACATATTTGGGGCTAAGAGGGATGAAGTTACAGGAGAATAGAGAGAGTTACAACACAGAACTGCACGCATTGTATTCTTCACCTGACATAATTAGGAACATTAAATCCAGACGTTTGAGATGGGCAGGGCATGTTGCACGTATGGGCGAATCCAGAAATGCATATAGAGTGTTAGTTGGGAGGCCGGAGGGAAAAAGACCTTTGGGAAGGCCGAGAAGTAGATGGGAGGATAATATTAAAATTGATTTGAGGGAGGTGGGATATGATGATAGAGAGTGGATTAATCTTGCTCAGGATAGGGACCAATGGCGGGCTTATGTGAGGGCGGCAATGAACCTCCGGGTTCCTTAAAAGCCAGTAAGTAATAAGTAAGTAATTAAGTACAAAAATTCTTGAATTGTTCACCACCAAAATGAAACAATTAGTTAATAAGAGCAAATTGAGAAAAAGAAGTTCATGATTTCCTAATACACTTTGACATAATAAGACACCGAATTACTTCAGTATCAAATTTTAATACAAAAGACCGAATATATCAAGTTTTTAACGGAATTATTTGCAAATATGAAACATAAAGTGTATAAGATTTGCTGATGATATAGCGTTGTTAGCTGAAGAGGAGTTGATATTAAGAGATATGCTAATGGAGCTAAATAACAGCTCTGAGCAGTATGGGATGAAGATAAATGCAAACAAGACGAAGACCATGATCGTAGTAAGACAAGTAAAGAAGATAAATTTGTCGAAGTATGTCTGAAACACCCTGTATATAGTTAATACCAAAAAAATCACATCCCTAAGTATGTCACATAAAATAATAAAATAAATTGTATTATGCATTAACCGGGAAGACGTACTAAAGACTGTCAAGATCATGTAATGTTAAATCTACGACTTAGTGACAGTTGAGGCTTTTATTCTAATTTCTAAATATTTTGAAATACTGTATCATGCAGAAATAAAACGGAAGAACCAGTTAATATTTTGTAGTGAAGTCCACTACACACAGGCCTACATACACACATTTTACCTGACTATAAATCAATGTTTAACAGAAAACAAATTAAAAGAATCGTTGCGTATTTTGCATCACTAATGTCCGGGCTACGAACGCACTATTAAGCCGAACACGATTTTACGCTGGAAATGTTTTCTGAGGGAACCGTAGATGTAAATCTCTCCCGCCCGCGGCGCTGTTTGTTTTGGTTACAATTTATCTTACTAATAATCGGATTACGCGCCTTTAAATTAACGACAGGGATACATCGCACATGTTCTCACCGGCCATGCAAATATTAAGCGGCCATTACGATATATCGAGTTAGCGGAGGGCGACTGTCGTTTGTCTGCATTGTTCTATAAATCACACGGCACGCATTAGTCCGTAATTCCAAGGTTATATCACGATAAAAATGCCGCATCTTTATAAAAAATGTAAAACTGCGGTTAAAATACTTCACAGTCTTTGCTGGTACAGTCCCCGGCAAAAAAATTGGTTGACCAGCGTTCGATTTTTCGTGTTGAAGTGCATAGTCATCTCCTTTACGAATGTCTCTCGTTTTGCTGCCCAAAGAGTCCTAATGGTGATTGTCTACTGTTTACCCAGAATACTATCCAAAACCGGGACGGAAAAAAAGATACTAAAACATTGTTGAATAATTATTGTGATGATATGATAATGATGGACGTAGCCACCGGTGTAGCTCATTCGGCGTGCGTGGTTTTGATTCCCGCTTGATTTTTCCCGAGGTTTTCCCCAACCGTAAGGAGAATGTCAGATAAATCAAAGGTGAATCCTCAACCACGTCTCTCCAAATACCATCTCGCTATCACCAATTCCATCGACGCTAAATAACCTAGTAATTGAAACAGCGTCGTTCAATAAATAACTAAAAAAATGGTTGTTTTGAGGAGGATGATGATGAACAGAAGATCTTCATGATATGATGTTAAAGAGATGTAGAAATGGTAAGTTATGATGTTGGAATCATGACGTTTATGATATGATACTCATACAGTATACTGTTGCATTGATTAATGATGTTTGGTGGTGCTATTCTGTTCATTAATGATGTTCGATGATGCTGTTTTATTGATTAATTATGTTTGATAATGCTGTTGTCTTGATACATTATGTTTGATGAAACTGTTATCTTGATTAATGACATTTGATGATGATGCTGTCTTGATTAATGATGTTTGATAATGCTGTTGTATTGATAAATGATGCTTGACGATGCTGTTGTCTTAATGTTTGACGATGCTGTTGTCTTGATTAATGATGTTTAATGATGCTGTTGTATTGATTAATGATGTTTGATGATGCCGTTGTGTTGATAAATAACGTATGACAATGCTGTTGTGTTGATAAATGATGTTTCATGATGCTCGTGTTGATAAATGATGTTTGATGATGCTGTTATCTTAAATAATTATGTTCGATGATGCTGTTGTATTGATAAATGATGTTTGATGATGCTGTTTTATTGATAAATGATGTTTGATTGATAAATGATGCACGATGCTGTTGTCTTAATGATAAATGATGTTTCATGATGTTCTTGTGTTGATAAATGATGTTTGATGATGCTGTTGTCTTAAATAATGATGTTTGATTATGCTGTTGTATTGATTAATGATGTCTGATGATGCCGTTGTATTGATAAATGATGCCTTACGATGCTATTGTCTTAATGTTTGACGATGATGTTGTCTTGATTACTGATGTTTAATGATGCTGTTGTATTGATAAATGATGCTTGACGATGCTGTTGTATTGATAAATGATGCTTGGCGATGCTATTGTCTTAATGTTTGACGATGCTGTTGTCTTGATTAATGATGTTTAATGATGCTGTTGTATTGATTAATGATGTTTAATGATGCCGTTGTGTTGATAAATAACGTATGACAATGCTGTTGCATTAATAAATGATGTTTGATGATGCTGTTTTATTGATAAATGATGTTTGATGAAGCTGTTGTGTTGATAAATGACGTTTCATGATGCTCTTGTGTTGATAAATGATGTTTGATGATGCTGTTGTCTTAAATAATGATGTTTGATGATGCTGTTGTATTGATTAATGATGCTTGACGATGCTGTTGTATTGATAAATGATGCTTGACGATGCTGTTGCATTGATAAATGATGTTTGATGATGCTGTTGTACTCATAAATGTTTGATGATACTGTTGTATTGATATATTATGTTCAACGATGTCATTGTATATATAAATGATGATTGGCGACATAGTAATATTGATAAATGTTTGATGATGCAACTGTATTAACAAAGTGGTGTATGACACCGTTGTATTGATAAATGATGTTTGATGATGTCGTTGCATTGATAAAAAAATGTTGCAGGAGGCCATGACACTGTTAAAAGATATTTGGATGACGCCATGATATTGATAAATGACGTTTGATAGTGCCATTATATTTAAAATATTGTGTAATGATGTCACGGCAGTAATTAAACGATATTTTATGTGTGATGCTATATTACTGATAAATTATATTTTATAATGCTATGATACGGACAAAAGTAATGTCTGATGATGTAGTGATAAAGAAACATGATGTTCATAACATGGCACGGACATAACACGAGGCTATTGATGATATCCTACCTTAGTATATCACTATAACGTAGGCGTTTCCCATTGAAGCGATCCGTGCTTCGATTTCCGGCGTAGACAGTGGAGATTCATCTTCCGTCCACAGGACTGGGTGGTTGTCCCTTGTCATGTGCTATCCTGTATTAAATCTGCGATGGCCTCATTCAATGTTGATCACAAAGCCAGGGAGATCTGTATTATAGATATGTCTAGTGTAGGTCCAAAATAATATCCTTCCCTACATCGCGTTGGTTTGTAAGTCGGTAACAATGCGGAAAATGAAAGATATAAAAAGTTCCTAGCTTATATTTCATAATTGAAACATTCTCTAACAGGTTCTCGTGTCCAGATTTACAGTTTTCTACTTGTGCACAAAGCAGGTGTTTTATAAGTGACCAGATATTTGAACAGACCACTGATAACAAGAAATGCAAATACAATTACAGCAATCCATTATAGTTTTGAGAGGGGTCTTTGAGTCCAGATGTTCGCTGCCTGCTATTCCAGGAGCTCCTGTAGCCTTGCCTGGCACATCCATCAAAGTCAGCCAGGTACGCGGCTCAATTGGGGCGTTATCGAGGGTGGGGTGCATTGTAGCGTGCGTTCCTTTACGGAAGCCAGTCAAGTGCTTCGTGGGCGCCCTCAAGCCACTCACGTTGCCTGATGTCATTTAACACAAGGATCGGATCTTGAAATCGACCTGCGAAGAGCATATACTTAATAGACTGAAACTTGAGTCGCACGTAATCCAGTCATGCAGTTCAGCCACGATTACAATCCTCTCTGATAAACATCTTCACTACAGTAAACCTTCGTTAAGACGGACCTGAAGGGCAAGTCTATCGTGCTATCAAAAAGGAGTGTGTTACATTATGTTTTATATGATATTCTTATTGAATTTGGTATTCCCAAGAAACTAGTTCGATTAATTAAAATGTGTCTCAGTGAAACGTACAGCAGAATTCGTATAGGTCAGTTTCTGTCAGATGCGTTTCCAATTCACTGCGGGCTAAAGCAAGGAGATGCACTACCACCTTTACTTTTTAACTTTGTTCTAGAGTATGCCATTAGGAAAGTCCAGGATAACAGAGAGGGTTTGAATTGAACGGGTTACATTACCTATTCTATGCAGATGACGTGAATATGTTAGGAGAAAATCCACAAACGATTAGGGAAAACACGGGAATTTTACTGGAAGCAAGTAAAGATGTAGGTTTGGAAGTAAATCCCGAAAAGACAAAGTATATTATTATGTCTCGTGACGAGAATATTGTACGAAATGGAAATATAAAAATTGGACATTTATCTTTTGAAGAGGTGGAGAAGTTCAAATATCTGGGAGCAACAATAACAAATATAAATGATACTCGGGAGGAAATTAAACACAGAATAAATATGGGAAACGCCTGTTATTATTCGGTTGAGAAACTTTTATCATCCAGTCTGCTGTCGAAAAATCTGAAAGTTAGAATTTATGAAACAGTTAGGCTATATTACCGGTTGTTCTGTATGGTTGTGAAACTTGGATTCTCACTTTGAAAGAGAATAAGGGTGTTTGAGAATAAGGTGCTAGGAAAATATTTGGAGCTAAGAGGTATGAAGTTACAGGAGAATGGAGAAAGTTATACAACACAGAACTGCAAGCATTGTATTCTTCACCTGACATAATTAGGAACATTAAATCCAGACGTATGAGATGGACAGGGCATGTAGCACGTATGGGCGAATCCGGAAATGCATATAGAGTGTTAGCTGGGAGGTCGGAGGGGAAAAGACCTTTAGGGAGGCCGAGACGTAGATGGGAAGATAATATTAAAATGGCTTTGAGGGAGGTGGGATATGTTGATAGAGAATGGATTAATCTTGCTCAGGATAGGGATCAATGGCGGGCAATGAACCTCCGGGTTCCTTAAAAGTAAGTAAGTAAGTAAGTAAGTAAGTAAGTAAGTAAGTAATTAAATAAGTAATAAGTAGTAAGTAAGTTATATTATGGCAGTAAACATTTTTAATAGCCTACCTATCGATATAAAAAATGAAGCTCAAAACATAAGATTATTTAGGGCCATATTAAAGAAGTATCTAATTTCTCACGCCTTCTATTCTGCAGGTGAATTCATGACATTCAATAACGCTTCCTGAAATTGATATTAAAAATTTGTGTTGTACTAGCAGACTCTATTGTAAACCTCGTCTCTCTCTCTCTCTCTCTCTCTGTATAAGTAGGGAAATATTATATAAATATATTTATATATATTTATATGGAATACGAATATATTTCATCTAGATTGTGACTATAAATAAAGACTTTGTATTAAGTTTTTTGACTTGTTCTATATTCTAGCTGTGAAACAATGCATGAATACCATGGAATGTTAATAAATACAATACAATACACTACACGCATAAACGTCGTGGTTCATTTGCGTGAAACTTGCTCGGTTTTACAATTTCTTTAACATGAAAACAAAACAAAGAAACATTCAGAATGGTATTTCATTAGAAAATATCACTGCATAAAATGTGAAGAGTTTGTTCAACATACATGAAACCTTTTGTTTATCTTAGTGAATTGTGATAAAAAAAAATTGTAGCTACTTGAAGTTACACTACACAAGGTGTGTTATCTGGAGAGTGGATCTGCATTAATTCGTGCTGGCGGTCACGCCTAGCCCACCCCTGTTTAGAGGTGTTCTACGGAGGTTAGTTTCACTTCTCAAAATCGCATTACCGCAAAACCTCCACAGAACCAGTTAGCGATTCAAATGTTTGCACTAAAATAGCAACAGAATTTTGCATCATATTCATGAAAATGAAACTTTTCAGGGAAGGTTTGCAAAGGAGTAAAAGAGAGGACAGGAGGAAGAGGGGTGGGGTAGAATGCCAACTAGTAGTGGTAATTGCAGGGGCTATGTAGCATTCGGTAATTCAGCGCCTTGAGAATATAATCCCGACAAACATTTCCTAAATAGAGCTTCCTTAAGACATTTAGGAATGGTTCCTCTCTAATTCCATTAATGTGTGCATAACCAGACCGCCCGTACCAAATGGCTGGCAGGGCTTTGCCAGCAGATCTCCATGGTTACAGCAATGGAAATTATACCCTAATGTTTTCTCTGCCGTGCTGCTAACGCATGTCGTCGCCTGAAAGTACAAATGATGATTTTATCTCTTACGTATATTTTTTTAATGAACAACCTCCAGAAACAAATAAAGGTATATCTCGTTAATTTACATTTTAATGGAATGTCGCAACGGGCAGAACGATGCGGAATAACCATTGTGTGAGCGGCGTCGAGGACATAAAGGTTTCCTAGGAAACATGTCGCTAACGGAATGGGTGCAGAAACCAAAACGAGGTGATGGTTTATCGTACTTAGCAAAAAGAGAATGAATGAATACATGACTATTAGTATTTAGTATTTATTTATTTAACCTGGTAGAGATAAGGCCGTCAGGCCTTCTCTGCCCCTCTACCAGGAGATTCCATCTATAATATGAACAATAAAATTACAATTAGTATTAAATTTACAATTACAATTACAATAGAAATCAAAGTACGAACAGATTACCTCGCTAATTAAATCTAGATACTTTATCATAGAAAAACAAAGAATATTTTATATTTACTGAATTACAAATTAAACCTAGAATAACAAAATTGTATAGTGATGAAATTACTGGATATTGAAATATTTTGTGATAGATTAAGGAAACTATTTACAAGAAATCAATTACTGACCAAGTGCCTAGTAAGTTTGCGTTTGAATTCAATTTTATTTCGACAGTCCCTGATGCTAGCAGGTAGCGAATTCCAGAGTCTTGGCAGGGCTATTGTGAAAGAGGATGAGTATGAGGAGGTGCGATGGGATGGTGTTGTTAGTATTGTTTCATGACGAGAGCGTGTGTTCAGATTATGGTGGGAAGAAAGGTAAGTGAAGCGAGACGACAGGAACGAAGGAATAGAAGATTACATGTATGTATGTATGTATGTATGTATGTATGTATGTATGTACGTACGTACGTACGTTTCTCCCGAGGTTTTCCCCAGCCGTGGGATTGAAGCCGGATGGTCTATGGCGAGTCCTCGGCATCACTTCTCACCCTTTTGATCTGATTACCTGGTTGGGATTTTTCCGAGGTTTTCCCCAACCAAAAGGCAAATGCCGGGTAATCTTTTGGCGAATCCTCGGACATCACCTCATCTCACTACATCTCGCCAAAATATTGTAAAAAATTGCACAAAATTGTAAAACTGTAAAAGTTGTAAAATATTGTATAAATTTGTAAAAATTGTAATTGTAATACTTTGACTTGTTCCACATCTTAAAGCTTCATTGCTCATGTAAGATCTATGGAATATAATGAATGATTGAATGAATGTAAATGTTATGTTTTATTTAACGACGTTCGCAACTGCAGAGGTTATATCAGCGTCGCCGGATGTGCCGGAATTTTGTCCCGCAGGAGTTCTTTTACATGCCAGTAAATCTACTGACATGAGCCTGTCGCATTTAAGCATACTTATGTATGTATGTATGTATGTATGTATGTATGTATGTATGTATGTATGTATGTATGTATGTATCATTTTCAAAAACGAATAAAAACTCTTTTTTTTTAAACTGGGCTGTTTTCAGAATTCCCTGATATTTTCCGGTTTTACCGTAATTTACAGAATTCCCTGATATTTTCCGATATTCGCTGTTGCTATTTTCTTAGCACTTTGTTCATCCAATGTTTTCTATTTCTTTTTAGATTTTAAATATAATGCACTGCCATTCCTTACGGCATGGACCATATATTTTTATTAATGAACAACTTTTCAATTCCTCCAATCTACACTAATAATAAATCTGTAGCCGAAATTTTTCTGGTAATTTTCGATTATCCAAAAATAATTGGTCCTAACATATATAATTAACCACCCTGAAACCGAAAATCGCTTTTTTGACATTTTTGTTTGTATGTCTGTCTGTCTGTCTGTCTGTATGTTTGTTACCTTTTCACGCGATAATGGCTGAGCGGATTTCGATGAAAATTGGAACATAAATTAAGTTTGTTGTAACTTAGATTTTAGGCTATATGGCATTCAAAATACATTATTTAAAAGGGGGGGTTATAAGAGCCTAGGACTGCACAAATCGTTTCTTAATGAACTGGCTCTCCTCATAATTATAGAGTCAGTGATACTTTTACGAAACCACCTATATGGACTCTAATTCAGTGTACTGACAAAACTAACGCAACATTATCTTTTTTCTTTCTCTTATTAGCTTTCATTCTTCTTTACTTATAACTTTTTTTATTCTGTAAATTGTCATTGTTTGTTTGTTTGTGTACTTGTTTACTTTTTTTCTTATTCTGTTATCTTTAATCATTTATATTGTTTTGTGCGAGATCGTGCGTATTTGCTTGTTTTCCGCACAGAACCAATACGCGGTAAGTGTGAAATACCACATTCAGTATTCCCAACGATAACACACATAACAATTTCCCTCTTCTTACCGCTTAAGCGCGACATTCATTTTTCTGCTTTAGGCTTTTAACATATTATTTTTAGAGACGTTTAACATAGTAATAATTATAAATTGGAAACTTACCACTGCAATTTCACCTAAATTGCAATGTTAATTATTGTTTTTAAATATTTGCAAAAATTAAGTAAAGTCTACTACTCCACGAAACTTATTGCATTCCTGATACGAGTAACATTAAGGAAGCCGTGAAAAAATCAACAATATTCCAGATGCCGATGTTATTACTGCAATATGTTATATAAATAATATTGTTAAAATATTAAAATGAAAAAATAAATCATTACATAACCTTACCGTTTGTTTTAAGTTCGCATTTATAGACTGGGGGAAAAAAGACATACGTATATCACGGCCTGCTGGAGTATAGTAAACACAGAAAACATTTTAAAGCAACAATGTTGAAGATAGATATTTTTGTTTTGCAAATTTGCCGTCATTGAACAGAAACCAAGATGGAGATTTCATTGCAACTAATTAGAAATTCGTCTTTCAGGTATGTAATAAACGATCTTCGCACAAAATAATGTACGATACACGAGCGGTATGTTTGTTTTCATGTTCTCGGAAATTAAAAAAGCTCAACTACGTTTCGCTTTTTCAATCTTTTCCTCGAACATGAAAACGTCAACATACCGCTCTTGTAACATATATTACTATTGTATGCTTTGTCTAATGGCAGCCTCTAATTTGAGGAAGCACAATAAACAAACAAGAGTGACATTTCCATGAAGGAAATGTAAGGATCATTTTCAGAAACTGAGCCAAATTTCGTTTTAAATAGAATGCTGTTGATTCTACGATTTTTTTTTTTTCGAGAATCCCCTGATATTCCCAGTTTTTGTGTAATTTACCAAATTCCCAGACATTTCCCGGTAATACCGGATTTCCAGACGGGTGGACACACTGAATACCGATAACTCTTACTTTACAAAATCGACTCTGTCGAATATAGTTACGCTTTATTTATGCAAGAGTTGAAAGAAATGTGTTTGCCACAAATCACAGACTTTCCGCACTCGTTCACAGATGTATTTGAGAAGACGTAATCAGTTTCTTGAGATAAGAGGCGCGTCGTGCAGTCCCGGCGCGCTTTCTTAGCAATACAGAGCACGCATGAGGGGACATCATGAGTCGTGTGTGAATCAGACACATGCGGCAATGCAGCGGCGTAAGAGACGCGTGAGGAATTCTATTTTCTCGAGTTTTTCTCCCCTCGGGCGAACGAGGGTGGAGTCGTCACCGGGTTGATCGCACTATTTTTCTTACCAAGTGGTGCAATTAAGAACATCAACAATGTCTGGGGAGGAAGCTGTCTGCCGCTTCCCTCGACATAATTCTGGCGCCGAAATTCGCTCATCTGTCATCCCTTCCGTTGTCGCGTCATCCAATCTAGACGCGTTGTTATACTAATTCATCTTCGGGAACACCAGATTTCTAAATTCCGCCACACAAAGAGTTGTAAGAAGTACTTATACAAGTTAGATATTAATGTTAAGCATGTAGAAACATCTTATGCGACAGCCAAAGGGTAAATCTTTCAAACATACAACAAAAAATTCGACAGAAAAAAGTTACGGAACACAGACGTTGCGGACCGTACTGTGAACATCTACAATGAACACCAGAAATGAGGGGCTCATATGCTTCATAAATGTCAGGCCATACTCTTTTCACTAAGAGCGAGGCTCGAAGACATACCACCTCCACCCACACTTTTCGGACAAGCAATGCCGTGGATGAACCAAATTAAATGCTTAGGGATCATTATGGACTCTCATCTCACCTTCCGAGATCATATCCATTCCCTTCTTCGTAAGGCCAATGGATTGATAGACACTATCCCATTCTGGCGGCCTTCACTCCTGACAACCTGGGGGTAGGACTTACCATGTATAAGGCCCTCATTCGGTCTGTAATAACCTATGCCGCACCCGCACGGGGGTTCGCGGCAATGACCCATCTCCGGAAACTCCAAGTTATCCAGAACCAGGTGATTCGCATCTTAACACATCTCCCGCGAGTCGCTTCGAGAGAGAAGTTCCACGATGAGCTAAATTTGCCAACCGTAGACGAGTTCATTGCTCGATTGGCTAGAAACCTGTATGAGGCCGCTCGTGCCAGCCCCAACCCGCTCATATCAGGCCTCGGCCGGTATGATCCTAGGTTACGGCGAAGACACCAGATAGCTATTCTCTTAAGACAGGAAAACAGGGAGGCAGGTGTCACTCCCAGATTTAGGTAGATTATTAATTCATGACTTAATCGAATAAGCAACCTGCTCCAACTCGGGCTATAAATCCATTCTATCCCTCTTACAGGTCTACGGAGTGAAGAGCCAATGACTAAACTCCGGATCTGACAGAAACCATCAAAAAGCCAATTGGCTAATACCGTTATGATGATTAAATAACTTGAGCTAACATATCGTCCCCAATAATTCCGTTTTGCTGATCGATGGAGTTGTAATAGAGCCAATTGGCTAGTCTACATCCATCGAATCAAGTCATTTTACCTACGAGCCAACTGGCTAGTCTCTGAAATTGAGACATCTCATCCTGCCTAAGGTTTTTCCGTGGTATTCCTAAGGCGTTAAGACAAATGTCGGGATGAGCCCTAAAAGAAATGGGCACGGACCTACATTCACTTCCCCAGACATTGGTGACGGCTCAAAATTAATGATTATTCACATCGAACTCAGGCCCTAACAGAATTCAATCGTCCCCTTGTACAGATCAATGGAGTCATCAAAGAGCCAATTGGCTGGTCTCCTGATCTGAGAAAAATCATCAAAGAGCCAATTGGCTATTGCCGTTAAGATTAATCCCTACGAGTTCGAATCTTCAAACAGCCAAACTGGCTCGTGCCTAGACTTTCATCACTCCTCCTAGTTGGTACCATCGCGTCTCTCCTCCGGATCAGGTCGCTGTACTTCTGCCCCTCCCCCCCGTATGTTGTAGCTAATCAGTTACGTCCATTTTCGGCTTACCCACTGGAAATTTCTAGCGCTCCTTGACTGGGGCGGCGAAACCCGAAGTGAGACAAGTGGCCAAGAGGCTTGGAGCTCACATATTCAGTTTTTCACAGCCCCAACTCCCCCCTTGCAAGGACGTGTTTTCACGTACCTTTAAAGTTTCTCCTCCCACTTCCCCCATTCATTCATTCATTCATTCATTCATTCATTCATTCATTCATTCATTCATTCAGTCTTCATACCACTATTCACGATGGGAACATAAACATAACCATGAAGATATTTGGTAACCATGGAAACATAAAATCGATGTCTTTTTTATTATAATAATAATAATAATAATAATAATAATAATAATAATAATAATAACAATAAGGTTCACTCAATTTAGTATTTGTGTTTGAAATTGTTCACTCTTTGCTGTATTCAGATAGTGTTTTTTTCCTGTTCTTGCACTTCAGGAGATGATATCTGTCACATTTGTCTTTGCACAAACAACACACACAGTTCTCCTCTGGGCTGTGGAATCTTGTTTGTTGCACAGATCTTGTGGTGGAATCCATGGATCGCGTATCTGATGATTGTATGTCTCTGCTGTTGGTTTTCTTTGGTCCAGTTTCTTTCTATCATTGCGTCGACTCCATAGAATTCCAGGTCTATCTCGGCTAGTTTCCTTTCTAGCTCCTCCCGCAGTGTTTGGCAAGCTTTGGTGTTTGGTAGTGTCATGCTCAAGTCTTCGACGTAGTAGTTCTCTCCCGCTAGGACGTATACCAGTCGACTTGGAGCTGTTGTTCCAACTCCTAGCACTCAAATTTCGCCTTCACTTTTTCTATCCTTTGCAGATCCGTCTTTGATAATTTTTCCCATATTAAGTCAATGCCGTATGTGACTATGGGGTTGATTGTGGTCATGAATAATTTCATGGCCGTTGTTAGGGATAGCAACATTATGTTCTTTATATTGTGCATTGCTTTGATTGCTACTGTCGTTCTGTCCAAGATGTGGTTGCTGAAAGATTTCATGGTTGGCTGTAGTGTTACACCCAGATATTTGAATTTGTTTACTATTTCTAGCGGTTGGTTCTCCAGTTTTAATTCGTCGTTTGCTGATGTTCTGCCACCTTTTCTGAATATCGTCTGCATTGTTTTTTGTTTATTTATCTCGATGTATTTTTATCATATTTCGTTGTCTACTTCCAAGGCTTCTAAACTTCTCATAGGTTGCATTACTATCGAGCTCGTTGGCGAGGGATTGACGGGGAAAGGAGAGCGATTCTTACGTCACAAGATAGCTCAGCGCGCCAAAGCTCAAATGCTTCAAAGCAGTATCTCGTGTTTTTTCTCGTTTATGTTGTTTTGAATGCATTATGCCAGGTCAAAGGTGTCCTGTTGCGGTATGCAACAATTCTAACGATAAAAATAAAGAGTTGTCTCTCTTTACCAATCCTGAAGATTTAGGATTTAGATAAAAATGGGTGATTGCGTGTAAAAGACAGGATAAATTCAATCTTGATACAAGCAGAGTATGCTCTGATCATTTTAAAGATGACGATTTTGTTCCTGATTTTCGAGCAGCTTTAATGAAAATAAAGCCGAAACGACCGAGAATGTTAAAGTCTACAGGTAAGTTTAAATAAATCACATAGGCCTATATAAGTAGCCTAAGTTAATACCAGCTTTGTATAATTAGATTCATCTGTGTTAACCTACAAATTATTTTCTTTCTTTTGTAATCATGCTACTTATACTAACAGTTGCATACCAAAGGGGTGGAGGGTTAACGACTGATACCAGTGATGTTTTTTCAACAGTAATCTCACTAGACGTTTTGATCTATCTAGAGAAAATCAAAACTCGAGTGGGATTTAATTGACTATTACACGATTAGAAGAAAGTATATAAAGATTAGAAGTAACGAAGTACTCCAATACAATAAAATATTAATTGACTTACGAAAATACAACTGTCTTCAAATGTATTATTGTATCATCTCAACATTACAAATATTACGCTAGATGGCAGTAGTGAGCAATTCCTTCTCGTCGAGAAGTTCTCGATCTATTATACCAAATTATATACGATGGCAATGTTACTAGTCAAGAAGGCTTTGTTGATTCAGTTTCATTTTTATTAAAATGCAACATTCTACTTCAATTATCCGAATCCCAGTAATCAACGTCACTTGACAGATGATTTTCAATAAATTTTAATATTAAACAATCTCTGATACGTGACTATCCATAATATCATATAGCAGAAGCTATAACATAACCTAACTAATATACACAAGTGTTAGAAAAGTTTTAATTAACGACGATGACATAAAAAATAAACATGAATAATTTTAAAAGGAATAATAAATTATTGAATGTACAATTTTCAAATTTGAATGTGGTTGGTGGTTCAATTGATGTTATATTGGACGTGTGCGTAATAGAAGTGGAACTCGTTGATTTAGGCCTACATGGTGTATTCAACTTATTCAGGATTTCCGAATGGTGCTCTTCATTTATTTGTAAATCGGATTTCAGAAGATGCATAGGTATGATCAGAGATTTTTATTAATTATTATTCTTGAATGCCAATGCGAGTCATATTTGAAACTGCTGTGCATCGACTGGAGTGGTTTGTAATTATATATATATATATATATATATATATATATATATATATATATATATATATATTGACGTCCAGACGAGCGCAGTTTCAAATGTTGGCAAACAAAGAAACAAATGCTAGGGACGCGATAAAATTAAACAAATGCTAGGGACGCGATAAAATTGTGCGATAAGCAGCCATGATTGGTTGAAATACGTCCTTTCGTACCGTTTTATTGGTCAAAAGTAGTATGACGTAGTAAGAGTGTAATAGTCACTATAATTCTCATTATATTGATTTTATATTAACGATTAATGACATTTTGTCATTATGGCATAATCAGTGGGTTAATAATAATAGCCTCCAGTGACAATTCATTGTTGAGTTATAATGATTATAGTAAATGAACGTGTTGTTGACATTTCATTACCGGTACATGCCCCTTTTTCCAAACTTTAGAATGAGATATTAAAATCAATCACTGTTAGGTTTTTTATAAACATACATTTAAAACAAAAACACAACCATCTTGGCCCTCTTTAAATTTTTGTACATTATTCTTTCTTTTGAAGGTTTAACCATGCCATCATCAGCATGGCTAAATAGTTTCAATTATACTGAAAAAATTTACAGTGAGTTTCATGGCAAGAACACGATTTATAAAAAGATCTAAAGAATATGTGGCAATGTTCGTACATAACGTTCCACGTGAAATTTTATTGTTGATTGTACGGCCAAAACTAGGTTCTTCATACGACTCTAGTATGTGAACACAAGACTGGAAACTAGCAGACGAAAACGGACGGCAGTCACTGAGAGCAGACGAATTGTTAAGAAATACAGAAAAATAATGCAGTGACAAGTGCAAGTACAGTTTTTATATACACGGTATAAACACTTTCAACGTATTTATTTTATTCCATGATACGTACACACTTGGTTTATATTCCTTGTAACGTTTTTATTTGAGGCGATTATATTTATAATGCACGCTTATCAATTTGAAAATATCCAGTTCACAAAGTGCAGTCGTAGAGAACGGTTGTGTAGTAAGCAGCATATGCAAGTAGGTTAGCGTGTGAAGAAGGTATGGGCGACGACCTAAATTCTTACAGGGCGCGAATCGGGTGCTTCA
This sequence comes from Periplaneta americana, assembly GCA_025594305.2. Taxonomy (NCBI): domain Eukaryota; kingdom Metazoa; phylum Arthropoda; class Insecta; order Blattodea; family Blattidae; genus Periplaneta; species Periplaneta americana. The sequence goes on from JAJSOF020000021.1 coordinate 31,580,460, forward strand.
ATGCAAGGCAGTGTTGCAGATGTTCAAAAGGTGATAATGTAATAGTGTCGGATAGAATCAACATATTTGTGGCAGCGGCTGTTTTATCAATTCTACTGATTATTGGAAATGTGGAGTTAAACCCTGGTCCTGGAGATACAGAAGGAAGAGTCTACAGTGATGAAGTGTTTCAAAGAGAATGGGTAAACTATATGAAAGAAACGAGAGAAGACAGACTGAAGGCAAGTGTTCTACTAAACAAAGTAGCAAGTGATATAGATACACTAGTAAACAGGTACACTGAAGTGGAAAAGAAGTTAAAGGAGGTTATCCAAGAGCAGGCGGTGTTAAAATCGATAGTTAAAAAATGGGAAGATGATAGCAGAATTAATAACATTGTAATTTATGGTGTTGAAGAGTGCAATCATGAAAAAGGGATTGATACTGGTTACGTGGTGTTAGAATTATTAACTAAGTATTTCAGTCTAAACTTGGACATAAGTGCGATAAATAACGCGTATAGAGTAGGTAAGGGAAATAAAAGACCAATTATTGTGAAATTGAACAGTTACTTTATCAAAGAACACATCATTAACAATACGCGTCAACTCAAAGGCACAAATATATTCATAGAAAATGACTTTGCAAAAGAAATTAGAGAGAAACGAAAGAAGTTAATTGCAATATTAAAAGAAGCTCGAGGTAAAGGATTTAGGGCAACTTTAGTACAAGATAAAATGAAGATAAACGGAAACATAGTTAACGTAGAGTCCTTAAATAATCAAAACATTGAGGATTTATTCAGTTGCGGTAACAAGAACAGAAATAAGGAAATAGAGACTTGTGGAAATAGAGCAATTTGAAAATAAAAGGACCAATCAGCATGGACTCTTCGTGCGTCATCAACCAACTAGCTATATGATTGGCTAATGAAAAACGAGGTAACCTATTGCGAGTATAGAAGCCTTGGTCTATTTCAGCGTCCTATCATTCTGTATTGTTTTAAAATAAATTAAACATTAATATACGAACTCGGAATTGCAAGTTTTCATGTTCACGTCTCCCTGACTTTATAAGAAGGTACGACGGCTGTGTTACAAGAGAGCAACATCTTAAACCATTCTACAAACTCTGCAAAGGTCAATATTTTCAATTAATGACATTTAATGTATTGGGTATACTGTTTACTGCAGACACCAAACGACTGCACACCTTTTTACCCTTTTGTTTACTGCATTTCCGACATTATATTGCATAGGCCTAACTAATACGAAACAAGTACAGAGCTCACATAATAAGACATGCTGTTCTCACTATACCAATTTTAAAGCCCTTGTTTCGTACAAAATTTAATTTTAGGACATATTTATTAAGGGGAGTGGCGGGTGAAATTTTGGTCATTTTCAGTCAAAAATCTCATTTTCGTTTTCTTGTAAAAAATGAATCAATAATCTCTTATTTATATGTTCAACAAGCTTCACCCTTTAACTTCAATTCCAAATTTTACACGTTGTTTTCTCACACTTTTTTTCAGCACATTTCGTCAGGTTCGAAGTGTCAAGGCTCTTACAATTCTGATGCTAGGAACATGAAACATTTTTACTGCATGTTCTATACACTATGGTTAACAAAACAGAACATGGACTTTTATGATTAAATGAATACTTTTCTAAATACAAAATTAAATATTCATAGTGGAAGGAAAATTTCTATTTTTAGGTATGCATTAGTTATAAAATTTTTGCCTCCTTTTGTAATAAAGATATAGGAAAAACTGATGCCTTATGTTTTCATAAATATGCAAACAAATTTTCAAACATTTTACTCAAACATTGAGCGACACATTACATTTTGAATCTGCAAATTTTTCAGGGTATTTTTGTTAATAACCCAGAAACTGATTGACTCAGAAATGAAACTTCACCACATCATTATCTATGACACCGTGATTATGTGCACAAAAAATCAAGAACGCAGCTAGAAAAAAGTAGAAAATACTAATTTCATTCTTACCCGCTCCCTACTTAAGCTTTGTTTATTTTTCTTTTGATGAATACTACCGCCTCTGAAAATATTGTGACGTTTTTATTACTAACAACAATGAACTGTTAATCTTAACTAATATTTACAAAGCGCTATTTACAAATCAGAACTGTCAGTTCTCAGTTCACAGTTCTTCTAGCTCAGTCACTAGAGTTCACAGTATCTCGAACTCAGATCCCTCCAACTGCGGTCCACTGCACTCGAACTCAGGCCTTCGGATGCTGACACAGTTGCGGACACACACTCAAGTCGAACTCCGGTACACAAGACTGGCTTGCTCTGTTCACTGGCTTACTCACTGAACTAAACATGAATCACACACACACTCCTTCGCGTCCGTAATTTATAACCACAGCGACGTAACCGAGAAACTTCGAATTCGCGATTTTTCCACTTCGACGGGCTTCTGGAAGAGTCGGGAGGGTCCGTCCCTCCCTTCACTCCGCACGCAGCAGTTGCGCGCGCACCCTCCCCTCGTCGCGTTGACGTAATACACCCCCTCTGCCCTTCAGCATGCAGATGCTCCCTGTACCAGCGTTTCGGCTGCCGCGAGCCCTGTCGGACGCGTGTTCAAACCCGTTGCAGCTGTCACAATATTGAACACATTTTTTAACACCCTGTATTTGTAATTGTCATCTCCGTTCATTATATTAACAAATACGACATGCAGAAATGAGATTGCAAAGCAGCTAATGATACAGAGTGGGGGAAAAAAATTAAAGTGATTAGGCAGTCTAGGATGGCGATGTCGCAACACGATTCTGCGAGGTTGCCAGACAACCAATTAAAAGTTGGGGGATTGCATTACATCAGTGGCTGTTATCAGGCCAGATTAAAAGCAATTGCAAAGGCAACAAAGTTTGCTAAGTGCCGAGATGTTGGTTTTGATTACATTTCATAAGCTTTCAAGCAGATATGCTTAATTAATCAACGCAGACGAAACACTAAGTCTGGGTATCGGGTTACCTGGACCAACGCAGATTCAGAAAACGTGAATAAAATTGTAATCGACTTCTGTGTTCTCTCTGCGATCCAGAAGCTTCTTGCAGGTTCAGTGGAATCGCATTACAAAGGGAACAAACAGTATTGACAGATTCCTGCATTACATCGGTAATAAAACTCGAATGAATAAAACTGGCTGAGAGATAAGTTTCTGGAACAGGAAAACAAAATCTTCCATCGTAGACAGAATCCCGGCTTTTTATATCTTCGATCTATGTTCCATCCATTCCAATATATGTCGTAATGTAATGTAATGTATAGTGCTCGGATTTTTATGTGCTAAAAATCGGGAAAATATGTGACAAAAAAGAAAAAAATATTTAATTATGTTTCAATATTTTATGTGAATATAAACAATATGCAGTACTCAGCAGTATAAATTATGCTGTCTCGCCAACTGCATAAGAATTACAGTCCACAGTGAGATTTATCCTCAAACTGGACTCACAAATGATATGTGCTTCCAAATATTCACTAATATATCCATTCATCCTTCTAGATATCCATCTGTATATCCTCCCAGATATTCACAATCTCTTCTCTTAGGTACCCACCATCTACTCTCGCAGTATCCACCATATACCCTACTGAGAATTCAACATCTACCTTCCCAGATATCCAACATATATCTTACCGGGATCCAATAGCTACCTTCCCAGATATCCAACATATATCCTATCGGTAATTCAACATCTACCCTCCCAGATATTCATCAACTACACTCCAGACATCCATTATCTACACTCTTAGATATCCAAAGTCTACACTCCCAGATAACCATCGTTTAGACTCCCAGATATTCACTCTCAGACATCCATTATCTGAGATCTCCACTGTCTACATTCCCAGATATCCACTATCTATCCTCCCAGATATTAACCATACAGACTCCCAGACATCCACCATCTACACTCTCAGATATCCATCACCTACACTTCCAGATATCCACCATCTAGCCTCCTAGATATTCACCATAAAGACTCCCAGACATCCACCATCTACACTCCCAGACATTCACCATCTACACTCCCAGATATCCATCATCTACACTCCCAGATATCCATCACCTACACTCCCAGATATCCACCATCTATCATCCCAGATATTCACCATACAGACTTCCAGACACCCACCATCTACACTCCCAGATATCCATCACCTACACTCCCAGACATCCACCATCTATCCTCCTAGATATTCACCATACAGACTCCCAGACATCCACCATCTACACTCCCAGACATCCACCATCTACACTCCCAGACATCCACCATCTACACTCTCAGACATTCACCATCTGCAATCCCAGATATCCATCACCTACACTTCCATATATCCATCACCTACACTCCCAGACATCCACCATCTATCCTCCCAGATATTCACCATACAGACTCCCAGACACCCACCATCTACACTCCCAGACACCCACCATCTACACTCCCAGACATCCACCATCTACACTCCCAGACATCTACCATACACACACCCAGACATCAACCATCTACACTCTCAGATATCCATCACCTACATTCCCAGATATCCACCATCTATCCTCCCAGATATTCACCATAGACTCCCAGACACCCACCATCTACACTCCCAGACATCTACCATCTACACTTCCAGACAACTACCATCCATACACCCAGACATACACCATCTAAACTCTCAGATATCCATCACCTACATTCCCAGATATCCACCATCTATCCTCCCAGATATTCACTATAGACTCCCAGCCATCCACCATCTACACTTTCAGATATCCATCACCTACACTCCCAGATATCCACTATCTACATTCCTTGCCGGATATCCAACATAAACCCTTCCAGATATTCGCTATCTACACTTCCAGACATCCACCATCTACTCTCAGAAATTCACTATTTACCCTCCTAGGTATCCACCATTTACCCTCCCAGACATCCACCATTTACTGTCCTAGAAATTCACCATCTACCCTCCGAGATATCTCCCATCTACCCTACCAGGTATCTACTATCTAACCTCCGATGTATTTAGGTATACACCAGATATTATCTTATTTTAATAAGCAAAGTTATCCCTATTAGGCGCCATGGATGCCCACAAGGTAGCGGACAATAGACAGTAGCAATAATGTTCAAATATGCCCATCTTTGTGATACTAATTTTTTGTATCTTCCCCCACTCTAGCGGCAGATCAGTAAACCCTCTGTGGCACACATTGTACCGCGTCACAACTGATTACAAAGCGCTGCCCTAGGCACAAAGCGGCATCCTCTAACATTAAAGCCGAACGTTTTAGGCAATGCATGCACTGCCGTGAGAAACATGGCATTTTAATAAGCAAATCTATCCCTTGTATGTATTTATTCACAATGCAAATGGTTAAATACCCGGTGGCAACCTTATTAGAGGCCACGAAATCCAGAGGATAGCAGGAGGTTAGGTCTCCAACCTTTGCAGATAATAGGCATTAGAAGCAGTATGGATTTCAAGTCCTACGAGCTTGCCAGTTTTATAAGTCCCTAGTACAGGGTGTCTCTTAGTAGCTCAATTGGAAGAGAGCTCTCTTAAGATGACAGGAGACCCTAGCTCAAATCCAGGCGATGGACAAAGAAGTTGTGGACAAAGCCAAAGTTGTGAGTATTTTTCTCGGGTTTTTGTCGTCATTCCAGGAACACTCTCCATAGTTTCAGATTTATTATCACCTCCTCGAAAAATAGGGTAACTCCTGTGTTCGCGTGATGTCGAAGCGCCATCTACCGGAATGCATATTCCAAGCGGTTTGTTCAAAGATTGATAGATGGCAGGTTGTGGGTTTTAGACCACTAATAAGAGGTACCAAAGCCCTTCAAGATCCTAGTGTAACACAGTTTGCTATATAGGACCGGTTTCATTAACAGATGTTAAAAATGTACTAATATGAGTACGTTGTTTTTTAACACATGCTAATATTTGAACAATTGTGTTAAATTTTTTTCGTGCATTTGGGTTCCACCAACGATTTCCAGATTTAACATTTTTTCTTTTTCTCCATTTTTCATTATTATTTTTAGTGTTTTACGACGCTTTATCAACTGGCGCGGTTATCAAGCGTCTCAATGATATAAAGGTGATAATGCCAGCGATATGAATACAGGGTCAAGCGCCGAAAGATTCTCAGCATTTGGTCTTAATGGGTTGAGGGAAAACCCCGAAGAAACCTTAACCAGATAACTCGTCCCAACCATGATTTGAACCCGAGCCCACTCGTTCCACGGTCAGGCATGCTAATTATTACTCCACAGTGATGAACTTTCTTCATTCTTGAATACACTACTTTAACACTGATGTACTATTAAGTTATTTAATAAATAAATAAATAAATAAATAAATAAATAAATAAATAAATAAATAAATAAATAAATAAATAAATAAATAAATAAATAAATAAATAAATAAATAACTTCTTCACTGTGTTAACATTATAAATTTTTGGTATTATGTTACTTGATAGACTAGTTTCGATGTTGTTTGCATCATCCTCTGAATTCTAGTAAGTGCCAGCGCTTTCTTCTGGTTTCTTGTTGTGGTGGGGTGTGTTCATGATTGTGTCGAAAAGCGTGTGTTTTTTGAAATTCAATTGAGTGTTGATGCTGTGTTGTAGGTGTGTTTGTAAATTTCTTATTGTTCTAGAATCTAGACTCGATTTTCTGCTCCCCCCCCCTCCCCTTTCAATATGCAGTATTTTCATGTCTATGTTGCTGTAGTTATCGTTGGAGTTTGTGATGTGTTCTGCTTAGACTGAACTGTTGTGTGGTTGAGTTATGGCTTATATTACAACATTCATCTACGGGTGCATTGAAAATCGACATTAACATAAACACATGCTTTTGTATTGTAGGCCTCCGTTTGACAGTTATTTACAGTATTGCCAACCGAAGGCTCCGGCTTTCTATGTAGATGGCTCTGTCCTTCCTGATGTATAAACAATTCTGTTTAATTTTGTATACCTATCACGGTCCCATGAAGCTCGGTGTGTGAAATTCAATTATTGTAAAATACAACTGAAATGAAAACAACTGACTGTAGAAGAAACAAATGCAAAATGTTAAATAAAACAAAATTATATTTTAGAACTCGCGGCCTTCGGTTTTGCAGAAGGTCTCCACTTGACAGTTATTTACAGTATTGTCAATCGAAGGCCCCGGTTTTCTATGTAGATGATTCTGTCCTTCTTGATGTATAAACAATTATGTTTAATTTTGTATACCTATCACGGTCCCGTAAAGCTCGGTGTGTGAAATTCAATTATGTGAAATACAACTGAAATAAAAATAACTGACTGTAGGAGAAACAAATGCAAAATGTTAAATAAAAGAAAGTTATATTTTAGAACTCGCGGCCTTGGGTTTTGTAGTAGGTCTCCGCTTGACAGTTATTTACAGTACTGCTAAACCAAGGCTCCGGCTTTCTATGTAGATGGCTCTGTCCTTCCTGATGTATAAACAATTCTGTTTAATTTTGTATACCTATCACGGTCCCATGAAGCTCGGTGTGTGAAATTCAATTATTGTAAAATACAACTGAAATAAAAATAACTGACTGTAGGAGAAACAAATGCAAAATGTTAAATAAAACAAAATTATATTTTAGAACTCGCGGCCTTCGGTTTTGCAGAAGGTCTCCACTTGACAGTTATTTACAGTATTGTCAATCGAAGGCCCCGGTTTTCTATGTAGATGATTCTGTCCTTCTTGATGTATAAACAATTATGTTTAATTTTGTATATCTATCACGGTCCCGTAAAGCTCGGTGTGTGAAATTCAATTATTGTAAAATACAACTGAAATAAAAATAACTGACTGTAGGAGAAACAAATGCACAATGTTAAATAAAAGAAAGTTATATTTTAGAACTCGCGGTCTTCGGTTTTGCAGTAGGTCTCCGCTTGACAGTTATTTACAGTACTGCCAACCCAAGTCTCCGGCTTTCTATGTAGATGGCTCTGTCTAGTGCTGCTTATGATTAGGTTTTCTCCGGAGCAGTTGTTTGCGCGCTTTCAATCGGAGACCTCCGGATTACCTCCGAATGATGCCGCGCAGGTTGTATATATGCTGTGGCGCAGACATACACGTTCCGCTGAGCTTTCCTTTAATCGGATCAGGTAGTGATTCGAGTCCGCTGACGTCCGCGTATCTTTTAAAATAAGTTCTAATTTGTTGTTGTTTATTCTCTCTTTTATGTTAAATTCTTTCTTCGGCTCTTTTTTTTTTGTTTTGCTTGAAGTGCTACGTTAGCGGACAGATTTTTATAGTTTTGAAATTAATACTATATGTGGAAAGGCGTATTAGTTTTATGTCATTGATCAAATTAATAACATTCAATCTAACTGCAAAACTAACGCAGAAGTAAAGCTTTTCAGTAGGTAATGTAAACATTTATACTGTAGTTCTCCTAGAAACTCTCGTTTAATCTCGAACAGTGTTTGTCAATTATTATTCTAATCGGTTTAGTTTAACGTAAAATATATTAAGGGAGATTCAGAATGAAACAAAAGAAACGTGGACTATCAATGGGTTAAAGTTTACTGTCCAACATAATTTGTTCAGATTCTTCACCGGACAGGATTGTGATTATTATGTTAAAGGGTGTCAGTATTTGAACTGCCTTTTCTAAAACGCGCCACTCTTTCTCCGTAATAAAAATATAAGCGGATATCAACTTAAGGATAATTGTAATTATATTACTACCACATGTTTCTTTGGTTTCATTCAGAAACTCAATATTTTAATCCAAACACTAAAATATAAATCAAGTTGTCTAAACAGCAAAATATAACTCAAATCGTCTTTTAAATATTTCATATGTTTTTTATTGCCTCGAAAGTTACGTTTTAGAGAAATTTCAAGACTTTTTCCTATACTGTGGGTCTTTGGGAAGAACAGTACTAAAACAATTTAAAAAGAAATCGTATCAAATATTTTGCGTAATTGTTTTTGTCGGCTCTTTCATCAAGTTCGCGATTGTGCGATCGCTTCAAATGGTCTAACAAATTCGAAGTTCCACCACCCTTAGAGTAAATTCGCCCACAAAGTTTACAGTGTGCGACTTTATTATTATCTTCAAGTAAATTAAAGAATTTCCATGCGACGGATATCCGATTTGGTGCCATTTTATTCCACTCACAACTACCGTCAGTCCGTACGCGCCGGTCGTCCTTGAGCTAACCGTTGCTTCGCTCCGAACCACCGCATCCCTCCGTATGTCCCCTGTTCCACCTACGGTAGTACCGGAGATCACCGGTGGAGAGCTTTATTCGTAATCTCCGATTCCTCCGCGGTAGTAGTCACTCCGATGAGCAGCATTGGCTGTCCTTCTTGATGTATAAACAATTCTATTTAATTTTGTATACCTATCACGGTCCCATAAAGCTCGGTGTGTGAAATTCAATTATTGTAAAATACAACTGAAATAAAAACAACTGACTGTAGAAGAAATAACTGACTGTAGAAGAAACAAATGCAAACTATTAAATAAAACAAATAAAGTTATATTTTAGAACTCGCGGCCTTCCGATTTGCAAAATAGCTCTTAAACACTAGGCTATGACATATTTTTGTGATTTTTTTAAGTAACAGAACAACACGAGGCTGACGGATAAATATCTGCTTGTATACAAACACCCAATGAATCGGCAAAAATTCGCATTGTAGACAGTCCTTTTGTTATTTGATGACTGACACACAATTGACCAGTTATTGAATTTCACAAATCGTTCAGGAATTATTGCAGTTATAGGTCAGATCATGTGTTTGGCGCTAGGGAGTTGGCAGGCTTGCGAAATGTACAGAACGCTTTCCACTCATATTTTGATAGTGATGGGCAGGGCATTCCCTGCGGACAGGCAAAAAGGTTCATGTTGCGGACTATACGGACAGGAAACTAGGCAGGAAACGCGAAGAGACCGGATGAAATGGTAGAGGAAACGAAATAAAATTTCTCTTCGGATTTGATGTGTATGTCAGACAGAGATGAAGCCTAGCTTTAAACGTGTGCGTCTGATATCATCCTGTATTTATACACAAAAAGGTGAAATCACGAACGTCAAAGTTTTCGCTGGATGAACAAAATTATTCAATGAGTTACATGCAGCACGATGGCGGTACTGTCAGCACAAACCACTCAATAAAACCGTGAACAGGAACAATAAATAAAACGCCCACGATCAGTTTATTATGTGATACAACATCACTAGACCGGCTCGCTGTGCAAGCGGCATAAATGGCGAGCAGGATTTCACAATGATGAAGCTATGGACTTCAGTTCGAGTCTCGTATACGGCATGGATTTTTACTCGTTATTAAAGCAATGGTCTGTGTTAACCTTGGTACCAATAATAGCACCAGTAGTGCAAGGTGGACATAAAAGTCTGGACAAATAGACAAAGATATCCATTCCTACCCTTCCTTTTACTTCTCTACCTTCTTTTCGCACTTCCAACTTTATTTCCTCTTCCCATTTTATGCACATTCTTCTCTTTTTTCTTACCTTTCTTCAGCTCATCCTTTTGTTTTCTCTGCTTTCTTCTATTTCCCTTCGTCTCATCTTTATTGTTCCTTTTATTTCTCTTCGTTTAATTCTAGTCCTTTTCCCGCGTTATCAGCTCAATTTTACCTTTCTTTTCTTTTTCATCCTCTCGTCTTTTTTCCATCCTTTTTCTCCTCAATATTCTCTTGTACTTTCTTTCATTTTTCTATTCATTTTTGTTTTCTATTTTGCCTCCTTTTCTTTTCATTCTTCTCTTCTATTTTCCCTTCTTTTCCTCCATATTCTTGTCTTCCATTTTGACTCCATTTTTTCCGCGTTCATTTTTCTGTTTTCCCCCCGTTTTTTCTTTCAGCCTTCTTTTCTATTTTCCCTCAATTTTGTAGTCATTCTTATTTCATGTTTTCTCTCTTTTTTGTGCTCCTTTTTGTCTTCTATTTTCTCCTCATTTTTTATCCGTTTTTTCTTTTTCTTTTCATATTTCTTTCCTATTTTCCCTCCATTTTGTCGTCATTTTCATTTTATATTTTTGTAATCCTTTTTGTCTTGATTTTGTCCTCATTCTTTTTTTTCTATTTTTCTTCTTTATTGTTTTCATCCTGGTTTTTAATTTTTTTCCTCATTTTCCTCTTTACCCTTGTCTTGTACTTTGTTTCCCTTTTATTCTCATTCTTTTTCCTGTTTTTCTTCTTTATTGTTCTCATCCCAGTTTTTAATTTTTTTCCTCATTTTCCTCTTAACCCTTGTCTTTTAATTTGTTTCCATTTTCTTCTCATTCTCTTTCCTGTTTTTCTTCTTTATTGTTTTATTTCTTTTTAAACTTTTTCCTCGTTTTCCTCTTTACCCTTGTCTTCCACTTCGTTTCCATTTTCTCCTCATTCTTTTTTCTGTTTTTCCTCCTTTTTCTTTTCATCCTCCTTTTATGTTTTCCCTCCATTTTGTCTTTCTTGTTTTCTATTTTCACTCTTTTTTGTATTCTCTTTGTTTTCATTTTCTCCTCTTTCTTTTTTCTGTTTTTCATCCTTCTTTTCTATTTTCCCTCCATTTTGTCTCCATCATTCTTGTTTTCAACTTCTCCTCTCTTATGCCTTATTTTTTGTCTCAATTTTCTCCTCATTCTTAATTTCTATGTTATCTCCTTTTGTCCTTATTCTTCTACTCCTCTTTGCCTCCAAGTTTTCCTCATACTTGTTTTCATTTTTCTCCTCGTCCTTGTCTTCCTTTTTGCCTTTATTTTCTCCTTACTAATTTCTCTATTTTCCCTCATTTTCTTTTCATTCTTCTCTTCCAATTTCCCTTCTTTTCTTCCTCATGCTTCTGTTCTATTTTCCCGCATTTTTCTCCTCATTGTTCTATTTTCTCTCCTTCTCTCCTTATTTTTTCTCCGCTATTTTCCCTCCTTTTTTCCTTCATTGTTTTCTTTTTTTCTTCTTTATCGGCTTCTCTTCGTTAATTAATAACCTATAATAAAATAATAATTATAACCTGTTTCTGCACAGTCACTCTAGAAATCTGGTAACATAGCTCTTACTACTACGTAAATCAATGCAGAAATCGGGCAGTATCACACTTAGGACTACCTTTCTGCATACATTTGCTGGTATTTAGTTGGCAAATCACAGTCAATCCGATCTGCCCCTTTGTAAACACGAGACTGCAATTAGTCAAACAGAGGGTAAATGTGTACTAGAGAGCTGGGTTTCAATTCCCGACGGATTCGATAACGCTTCTCCTGGTTGCGGAGGCCAGCTCCCATCAAAGTGGCCAAAGGGAGTTCCAAATTACAAGTGCTCGTGTGGACACTTTGAAATCATCGTCCCATTTCCCTACATGGCCTTTACCCAAAGAAAAATCTACGTTAAGTTAGGCCTACATCCTCTACTATTATTATAATATACGAGAATTTATTACTAGCAACATCAAGGAGGTCTTCGGTTCTTAAATTATCAGTGGCAGTGTATACAGAGTGTACTTAAATTGGTGTCAAATATGCTAGGGACGTATTCTTGTCAACCGAAGATTAAAAAAGTTTATGTAAAATGGGTCTAGAAACACTTTATTTTTTCCCTACAAGCTTCGATATCTCCGATGTTATTTTAAGAGAACGTATTCAGAATGGTTATACAAATGCGTCACATTTCACTGTATTCAACAGTGTGCCATAAATTATGAAATGAAGGCATCAAGGGTTGTTAATAATAATAATAATAATAATAATAATAATAATAATAATAATAATAATAATAATAGCAATAACAATGACGGGGCTTCTGTTGAGACTTGGAAGCAATGTGGAAATGACGCTCAATGGGTTGCTAGCCTAGAGAGGTGCAACAGATTATACAAAATATTTACAATATATATAAAACAACCATCATAGCATATATATAAGCAACAATAATATATATATATAAAACAACCATCATAGCAATTGGAGTACAACAATAAACTTTCACAGTGGCGACCCATTTATAGTGGAGTACGACAAGGCTGTGGCCTTTCACCACTTCTGTTTATTATATATATAGAATCATTCAAGACTGGCGACAGATACGCCATGGATTTATTCCAATTAATCGAAATTTGCAGCTTGATGCTTTACTTTTCGCTGATGATTTAGTTCTCATAGCATCAACTGAAGATGATTTACAATATTCAGTACACATTTAAATATGGTCAGTGAAAAATATAACATGGAAATTAATACTGAAAAATCGAAAATCATGTCATTTTATGGGAAATTCCTTGTACCAAGTAAAATCTGTTTGAATAATAAAATAATAGAAAGAGTAAATACCTTCACTTACCTTGGCTATACACTATCACCTTACGATGAAGTAGATATTGCTGAAAAAATATGTAAATATAATAAAACAATGGGCATCATTAATAAAATCATGAAACCTTCACTAGTACAAAGACACACAAGAATAGGCTTGTATAAAACCTTAGCACAGCCAGTATTACGCTATAGTAGTGAAGCGTGGACTGTGAAGAATAAAGATGTCCGTAGAATAACAGCAAGTGAGATGAGGTTTATGAGAGCAACAGTTGGATATACTTGCTGGGATCATAAAAAAATGAGGACATAATGCAAGAACTTCAAATAGAACCCATTATGCAGTTCATCACCAAATATCAACTTCAGTGGAAGGGTCATCTCGAACGAATGAATTGATGCAGAATCCAAAAGCACTGTTTCATTACCATCCATATGACAAAAGATCTCTAGGCCGTCCAAAGAAGAGATGGACTGAAAATTCTAGTTTGAGACCGTAACAGGCCACTTGGCCTAATACTTGTTAGGAAGATGATGATGATGATGATGATGATGATGATGATGATGACAATGACGGGGAACGTCTACACTCGACGTACAAGGAGAAAAAAATTGTAACGATTTGTCATGAGAGGTTTTTCTGTGAACTCGGACATCACACATTGTACCATGGAAAAACAAGTGTAAGATGAACGTCGTGCCTCTTCATTTTCCACGCGATTGGTCTCGATCCATTCTACATTTAATTACAGTACTGTTGCATAATTTCTTGAATTATATTATTACTACTATTAATAAATTATTATTATTATTACTATTATTATTACTATTATTATATACAATGTTCAGCTACTTGGAAGAACATAGGCAAAAACAAGGAAAGAAAACGCACTTAATTTCAATATACAGAGTGTTTCCGGACTAGTGTTACAAACTTTCAGGGATGATGGGGAAAGGCACATGTATCAATTTGAGATAAGAAACCCTGGTCCGGAAATGACTGATTCGAAAGTTATAAGCAAAAATAGTTGTGTGAATTGTAATTGTAATTTGGCACCACGTGCCCTCCTTCCCTTAACCTTTGTAACAGTCGTAGAAAAATGGTATGGGCCGGATGTCTCCTACGTGGGTACTTCGCCGGATACAATCTGTGAGCTTGTCTACTCTTCCCACTGGCTCTTCCGTATTCGAAAATCAGGTCTGCATATTCCGCTCTCGTGTAGTCCTTCATTTCACTAGGACTGATCGACTGGACACTACAACTTGTACACATACACTGCTGTCTACAGACGTGCATATCAGGACAGACCATATCCGTTACACATTACGTTATCTGCATTGCTTTAGTGTAGTTTCCTGTCCCCATCCCTCAGACAGCGCACTGAATGGAATACTGTAGGTAGACAACGTAAACAACGTCAGATGAATACAGTATGTGTAAGATGTACAGATAAATACACATAAATAAGGTGTACAGAGGAATAAAATTATTTCATTTCCACAGGACTATTTTTGCTTGTAACTTTCGACTCGGTCATTTCCGAACCAGGATTCATTATTTCAAATTGATACATGTGCCCTTCGCCATCATCCCTGAAAGTTTGTAACACTAGCCCGGAAACACCCTGTATAATAAATAAAAATCCTCTTTTCTGCCCACAATCGAACTCCGGCCCAATGTACAGGGACATCATTTTATTTTTACTTACATTTTTATTGTACCTGCATTTCTGAATGTACTTCACTGCGACCCCTTCACTAATGTCCTTGCTCCCGTCAGACACACAAACTTACGGCCGCTATTGCATTCAAAGTCTTCAAGCAGTGAAGTAAACACTGCAGTGTATAGTGTGTTTCAGAAATATGGTTGCGTTTTCTATAGAAGAAAGAACCTATATTAATAATATCGTACTAAAAATTATATTCAAGAAACGATAAATTCAATTTCAGAGAATATGCTACAATATGTTTTTAATAATATGCGTAAAGAATTGAAATGAACGGCAACCATTTTCAGCAACTTGTTTAAAAATTCAGATTAGCTTATTTTGAATTGAGGTGGCTAGAAGCAAAGGAATGCTAGTGACATTTGTAATAACATGAGTTAAGTGCATCCAATGTAAGCTAAAGTATCTAAAATTTTAGTGGCAAACGGATATTTTAATCTCATCACACATTAAAATTTAAATAAAAATTTCACCGATTTTACGAAAGCTTAAATATTTAAACCCCATTTTCTCAAAAGTAACTTACAGTCCTTTACTTATGAGCCCCTCAATTTAAATGCACTCTCTATATTGTATGTTAACATCAATAATTAATATGCTAAATAAAGTAGACATTACATAACGAACATAGCCGCCTGAAAAGTTGAGTTTTTGAAAAAAAAAATGTTACTACTCTACTGTATTTTGATAAATTCCATAAAAGTGATGATCAAACTGAAAATCGTAATATCGTATTTCCCTACAACATAAATTGATACACTACTTTTCTCTCCTCCTATACCTAGTAAAATGATTTGTTTACATATTGCACTAGAGTCCACGGCAATTCGGAAGGCGGTAGTCTGCTAGCGTTTGCGTCGAGAGAGACAGATAGAGAGAGCAAGGCAGCGTACAACATTGCCACATCGTACTTCACGCACGTGCAATACAAATAGCGCAGGAGAGAATTTAAATTATCAAAAGACACTAATGACCTTAGCCGTTGATTACTGTAAGCATGGCACCAAACAAACCCTCTTTCCTTCACTAACAATATTCTTTGCACGTTTCTCAATCCCACACCACATGCTTCTGCAGTCGTTTCTTGCACGTTGGCAACGTTGCTGCCAGCATCAAGATGGCCGGCAGCGTTCTGCTCGTTAACGTTTTTAACATAATTATACACCTTAAACCCTATTTTCCGCGCCTGCTTGTGTAATACTTGTGTTTTTACAGTCTCTTCTTCCATTTATTTACCTTACATACACATAGTAAATGTTAGTTTTACTTATTCAATGTATTGAAACACTCGCACATGAACAAACGAACTCAGGAAGTGCTTGTTATAGACTGATTCTGATTAGTTCTCCTGTTCAAGCTTGTGACGTCACATGCCATACAGGCTACGGCGCATCTACTGGGTGTTCAGTTCAAAATGTGTCTTGGCTCGCTGTATGCCTTCATGTGGCTAGCTGATGAGCCTAGAGAATTCAATCTTCCTACACTTCCGCAGCTCAGGTGTATAATCTAAGAGGCAGAGAAGTTGGCTAGCAAGTACGGCGTTCATTCTGAAGAGTACGTGCCGATACGTACGGTAACGCCAGTAGTGGCAGGAATGTGAACTGTTTGGAAATACGTACTGTCGGGATATGGGGAAAGGGTTAAGACGATTACTTACGTATTTGTTTACATTAACTTCGACGGAGCATTTGATTTGTGTTGTGGAATGTTACCGTACGCAACCGATGATAACAAATACTCTGCGTACGACTTGCCGGCGCAAAACACAGTTCGAAAGAGGTTATGGTAGCACACAGACCGTACAGACCGCCATCTGTTGCTACGACGTTCAAGTTATACCGTACACGTTCTCAAGTTCAGATTGAAGAACGCCTTAAATAATAGGCAACTTCTCTAACATTTAAGCTGAAACTCGCTTCAAATCGGTGACCCAACAACAGTGACGTCATGACACACTTTGAAATGAACACCCAGTAGTGGCCACCCGCCTTCCGAATTGCCGTCTAGTCTAGTATACTTTATTTTTTTTCATGGAGTGCAGTTTCGTAGAAAGGACTTTGCCGACAGACCTTCTACTGCCCCCTACTAATTGGTTGTCATAAATAAATGTCTTCCTTACTGTGACGGAAATCTTGTCTTCTCTTGTTAGTAACCAATCACAATCCTCGTTCAGAAGAATTGACAGGTGCCCGTCAAATCCACGTGGAGACAGAGTTGCCGCATCTTTTCCGAATTTCAAGAATCCTGTCAGTTTCACTGCATAATTTCGAAGGTCACCAGGATTGTGGCAAGTGTGCAATGTTGGGACGAGGGGACAGGATGGAATTGTCAGAGTTGTTTGTGTAGGAAGTCATAAATCTGTAAGTGGGTGTTCAAAGGAGCCACCGAACTGCACTACTTGAAATAAAATAAGGTATAACATCAAACTCCTGTAATGGAAGGGGGTAACAGTGTTTCGGAGTATAGCCAGGTTAATGTTAAAAATGTTGGTAAAAATAAAGTGATGTCCCTGTATTTGTAGCCTTGTATGCTACAAAGTGAATAACAAGGGTTCAGAATTACATACGTACAAGAGAATGTAATAAATGGAATTTTATATTTCACACGGTGTTTGAGACGAATGTGGTGACAAAAACGTATTGTTGGCTGGCCGCTGGAAGAGGATTGGATCTGATGTGTGACATGGCGCAGGGCTCTTTTAGTGGTCGTTACAGCGCAGGGGGTGGCTGAAGGCCGCACACAATTTAAGGAATTGTGAATCACCCCCGGCAAAACAAGATTGGATTGAGGGTAGGTCCGCGAGTCTTTTCTAGAACTCAAGTCGTGTATAGAAAGCAACGACAAAAGACGCAAGTTTCATGCCACAGAAGAGGACATGGTGTGGGGCGGACGTAAAAGAGAACTCCTTTCCTTTAAAGCGAGGTAAGTAATTCTGACAGAAGAAATATAGTTATATGTAAGGCTAAAATTCACTAATTAATCTTTAATCTTGAGTAATAACTACATCGTAGTATAATAGTACATTATGCAACGAGCCTATAATGAAGGTAATTAAGAAGCGAGTATGGATATTTATGAAACGAGCGCAAGCGAGTTTCATATTTTTCATACGAGCTTCTTAATTACCATTATAGGCGAGTTTCATACGACTTTTTATGCTCGACCATATTTCTAACTTGATATTATTAATTTTCTTTGTATCTGACCTTGACGAATGTCCCGTATGTTGTGAGATGTGCGCAGACGCGAAAGTAATGATTTTTTCCGAGGAACAGATGTCCACATTGACCTTGCTAGGCCATAAGAACCTGCAGAGATAGCATTGAAATTAAATTAGACATTGAAAAACGAGATGACAAATTGAATTTATTTGAATATTATTTACAATTAACGCTAATTATAGTAACAGAACATAACCTTCTGCGACAGTATTGGATTTCCAGCCTCCGTGACTTTTCGCTAATTCTCTTTCGATTGCATATCCGAGAATAATCGATACTTGCGGTTTTATAATGGTAGAAAGCTGACCTGTCATTCGCTGAACAGTTGTAACCTGAGTCGTCATTGGCTGAAAGATCTGACCTTTAATGAGTAGGTGTACTTTAATGACATGCATTAAAGGACTGCTACCAGGTGTATAATTACTACATTTCGGCATATTCGACCATGCCGAAATGTAATTATACAGTACACCATGTCATTCTATTATTAAAGTTCAGGTTTTCGATTATTCTCGGATATGCAATCGAAAGACAACGAGGGAAACGTCACGAAGGCTGGAAATCCAATACTGTCGCAGAAGGTTATGTTCTGTTACTATAATAATTAGCGTTAATTGTAAATAATATTCAAATAAATTCAATTTGTCATCTCGTTTTTCAATTCTAAATCAATTTCCAGGTTATATCAAAATTGGTTCATGTTATTCTCTGCATTACATCAAGGTCAATGACATTATTGTTCCTCGGAAAAAAAATCAATACTTTCGCGTCTGCGCACATCTCACAATTTACGAGCTATGCACAAGGTCACTTCCGATCTTCAGTCAGGTACGAATAAAATGAATACTTCTGAATAATTTCAAGTTAGAAATATGGTCGAGCATAAAAAGTCGTATGAAACTTGCCTATAATGGTAATTAAGACGCGAGTATGTATGTTTATGAAACGAGCGCAAGCGAGTTTCATAATTTTCATACGAGCGTTGCGCTCGTTTCATAATTTTCATACGAGCGTCTTAATTACTCTCATTATAGGCTCGTTGTACTAATATAGGCCCTAAGCTTAAAAATGAACTCATAATAAAGGTAAAGCAATCTTTAACGTAAAGCCCTAAAGTTAACCGATCCAATCTAACCTCACTTTGTATAATACAATTTGTAAAGGATTCAGTACTAAAATAATACTGCATAAAGTACAAAAATGTAAATACATTTTTTTTCAACGACTTAAAACTTCAAAACTACTCTCTCTCACAGTCTATGCTAAACAAAATATGAACTAATTTATTCTTTGCTACAGTCCTCATAATGTATTACTGCACATATTTATTCTAAATAAATGTGTCCGCCATGATAAAAAGTGACAGGAGATTTATGAGATCTCTTGCTTGGACTGCGTGAAAAAACTTTATTTTTCGGATGCCATTTTTAGGTTATGTAAGAACGAATTTAAGAATTAAATTAACCTAATAGGCCTACTACAGGCAGGATGACTACATCCTATCCAATAATTATATAACGGAGCGAGATGGACAGTAAGGAATAAATTAACGAATGAATGAGTGAAAGAATGAGTGAATGAAAGTATGCGTGAATGAATAAATGAACGAATGAGTGAACGAATGAATGAAAGAATGAGTGAATGAATAAATAAACAAATGAGTGAATGAATAAATAAACGAATGAGTGAATGAAAGAATGAGTGACTGAATAAATAAACGAATGAATGAGTGAAAGAATGAGTGAATGAATAAATGAACGAACGAGTGAATGAAAGAATGAGTGACTGAATAAATAAACGAATGAATGAGTGAAAGAATGAGTGAATTAATAAATGAACGAATGAGTGAATGAAAGAATGAGTGAATGAATAAATGAATGAGTGAATGAATAAATGAATGAGTGAATGAATAAATGAACGAATGAGTGAATGAAAGAAAGAGCGAATGAATAAATGAACGAATGAGTGAATGAAAGAAAGAGTGAATGAATAAATGAACGAATGAGTGAATGAAAGAAAGAGTGAATGAATAAATGAACGAATGAGTGAATGAAAGAATGAGTGAATGAAAAATGAACGAATGAATGAGTGAAAGAATGAGCGAATGAATAAATGAACGAATGAGTGAATGAAAGAAAGAGTGAATGAATAAATGAACGAATGAATGAATGAAAGAATGAGTGAATGAATAACTGAACGAATGAGTGAATGAAAGAATGAGTGAATGAATAAATGAACGAATGAAAGAATGAGTGAATGAATAAATGAACGAATGAGTGAATGAATAAATGAACGAATGAAAGAATGAGTGAATGAATAAATGAACGAATGAATGACTGAAAGAGCGAGTGAATGAAGGAATAAGTGAATGAATAAATGAACGAATGAATGAGTGAAAGAATGAGTGAATGAATAAATGAAGGAATGAATGAGTGAAAGAATGAGTGAATGAATAAATGAACGAATGAGTGAATGAAAGAATGAGTGAATGAATAAATGAACGAATGAATGACTGAAAGAGCGAGTGAATGAAGGAATAAGTGAATGAATAAATGAACGAATGAATGAGTGAAAGAATGAGTGAATGAATAAATGAACGAATGAATGAGTGAATGAATAAATGAACGAATGAGTGAATGAAAGAATGAGTGAATGAATAAATGAACGAATGAATGAGTGAAAGAATGAGTGAATGAATAAATGAACGAATGAATGAATGAAAGATTGAGTGAATGAATAAATGAACGAATGAATGAGTGAATGAATAAATCAACGAATGAATGAATGATTGAGTGAATGAATAAATGAACGAATGAATGAGTGAAAAAATGAGCGAATGAATAAATGAACGAATGAGTGAATGAAAGAATAAGTGAATGAATAAATGAACGAATGAATGAATGAAAGATTGAGTGAATGAATAAATGAACGAATGAATGAGTGAAAGATTGAGTGAATGAATAAATGAACGAATGAATGAGTGAAAGAATGAGCGAATGAATAAGTGAACGAATGAGAGAGTGAAAGAATGAGTGAATGAATAAATGAACGAAATAGCAGTAATTTAAATCTTTAAATATTTAAGTAGCAAATATGTGCATAGAACATGATCTAAAATTGGTTATATAACATTTATAGATTCAACTAAATTGTGGTTATTATATTACAAGATTAATTTTTAATTTTTAATTTTTAACTTATTACGAAATGTAATTTTGTAATGTAATAAGACGGAAAATTAATTCCGTATTAATATAGATTGATAAGTTGTAGATAAACCATACAAGTATAATTTAATATGCATCATTAATATTGAAAATATGTAGGCCACATCACTGTAGTCACTCTAGTATATAAAAGCCTGGGTGTTCTATCTTGACGTCAGCACCGTACATTAAACAGAAGAAGTCATCTCGATTCCCAATCACTTTCTGGACAGCAGAGCTTCTAGTTTCTCGGTAAGGAATCCTCACAAAGAATGTCCAAGTTGGGTTTTCTGTGCTCGATCACTTGTACAGCAGAACTTCAAGACTTGTTTTTGTGTCTCGCAGAAGTGAGTAGGCGGAGAGGGGGAAACATTCCAATTACTGGTACAGGGGGCTCATCTGTTTCTCTCGGAATTGGGGGAGGGCAGAGACCCTTCCAGTATCGACTTCCTCAAACCCGGAATAGTTGGAATAATTCCACACTCGGAACAAGTAATTTCATCTTAAAGGAGCGGATTCTTTGGCCTTTCACTAGTTCTCTGAAGCAGATAAATAGGATGACAGCGGTCGACAGCTTGTGGTTCTCGGGCCTCAGCAAGGTTCAGTTCAAGCTCATCAGCTAATGGCTTCTAACCAAAGGGAATGAATGAGATGTGATTGTCCGTATATTTTATAAAGCTCATATCGAATACAACAGCTGCATTGTAGACTTTCCCTGACCGTCCCGTTACCGTCATATCATCTTTAGCGGTGTGACTTTTTGGCAAGTTCCTAACAACATACATGAAATGTTTGAAAACTTAAATTGTATCAGCAAAAAACACAAATCTCAAGAAGATAATTAAAAAAATTAATGATATTTAACCGCGAAATCTAATGATTTCGACGAAATACAAGGTTGTTTCCGATCTCTGATAACGAATTTGAATGACATCATGTCAGGCATCACACCGACAGCTGAACTGTGGCGCGAGGTGACAGACCAGTAGTGAGTGATCTCATAGTCAGAGTGCACGGCGACTCACAGCAGAAATTCCCAAGAAAATCGAGCCTTTTTTGGGAGGGGTACATAACAACCCTTTTCAATGCCAAGTACAGTTAAGTGAAAATAAAAGAAGTCTGCTATAAACGAGGTTTCGTTATTTCCAAGAAAGGCATCTTCTGTGTACTTAATAAGATTGATAACGCTCGAATGGAATTAATTTGTATCATGTCGTGGGGTGCGGCGACTTGTGACGGGGGTGGATTTGCTTGCTTTTTGCACTCTGGAATTAATCCCATCCGAGCTTTGCCAGTCTTATTAGGTACACACAAGATGCCTTTCTTGGAAATAACGAAACCACGTTTTTTGCAGGCTCCTATGACTTTCACGTAACTGTACTTGGCATCGGAAAGGGTTGTTATGTACTCCTTCCAAAAAGGCTCGAATTCCTTGGGCATTGCTACTGTGATACACCGTGCGGTCTGATTATGAAATCACTCATTACTGGTCTGTCACCTCTCGCCGCAGTTCAGCTGTCGGTGTGATGCCTGACTCACATGACGTCATTCAAATTCGTTAGCAGAGATCGGAAACAATCCTCTGTAATATCACAGTCGCGAAATTAGTACTTGAAGACATGTTTCCTTAGCGAAATACTCGCGGAAAAAGATAATCCTTTCAAATAAAACAAAAATCTGAATTTGGCTGTCTTTTGAAGTTTTGCGTCAGCTGTAAACAATGATCCTGCAACGAGTTTGCGTACTGTTTTCCGTGGCAAATCTCCTGCATATGAGGAGAACCAATAAGAGATCGCTGCGGCGTTGTAATATAGGTGGCTTGTGCAAGAGAGTGACGTCTCGTGTGTGAGAGAGACGGCGATACTAGAGCCAGAGGGAGAGCGAAATCAGTTTCCCGTTGCCGATAAGTATTTATCACGTTGTAGCTCCTAAGACAGTCAATCAATCGCGCTGTATATCTCATGATTGAATAGTGAATGTCTGAGGAAAACATAGACAAAAATTTGAAATCAAAATCATCTTTTGGAAACGGAGAGAAAAAATAGTAACTTCGAAGTGATCAGTTCAAAATAGATATTTACACCTTCATGAGTTGGTAAGCGGCAAACTTTTTTGTTTTTCACGTTAGACGGGGGAGTCAAAGTGAGAGAAATGTTGAAAATGAATTGAAATTAATTTTAAAAGTTATTGCCACCCAAAATCTTTACTGGTTTCCGAGTTACGGCAAGTTAAACTACCATTTTCGCTTCGTCGAAGGACTCAAGACTCAGCCTTTTCTCTGTTAAAAGGAGAAGAACGCTGGAATATTAAAAATATAATAACTCGTAAACTCTAAATCTCAATTGTACGTGGTCTGCGAAAAAAAGAACACAACATTTTGTCTTTTATCACTAACAGTTGCTCTACTGAAAGACAATGTGTAACAGAAATATTCTTTGACATGAACGAGAAATGACCTGCTTTTTGTGCGAATTTAAATAAAGAGAAAGAATGATAAAAGTGTGTCAGCTTGATCGTGTGTGTTTGTTTTCTGTTTTCTTAATATATCATGTCTTAAGTAATGCAGGCGTTCTAAATAGTGCTGTCGAGCGATCAAAATATTTAATCGATTAACGATTTGAATTTGAATCGATTAACATGCCGTGAGTCCTGACAGAAATGGAGTACAGTCTCGATATCTGTCGTGTCACCAACGGGGCTCAAATCGAGCTTTTGTAGTGGAAAGGTAAAATTTGGAAGTTAATGCGTCTTTTCATGCTTAATACATATGTGTTAAGTTCGTTCTGTCATGAATAAATAAAGTTTACTTTTGCACCATTCATTTTTAAACACCCTGCATTTCTATGTGTTAAACATATTATTATGGATTGCATAACTTACAAAATTACTGTTATGTATTACAGAACGTGTTAATATATTATTACTACGTATTACAGAACTTACTGCTTTCAAGTACAGGATCATGGAAATGACATGATCAGCTCCATGGCGACTGGCCTTACCTGAAACAAGAAAACATCTGAGATTAGAGATAAAGTCACATTACAGCTTTCAATATATTAATTTATATTAGACTAGTGGCTTGTGCAGCAAATGCTGCAAACTAAGTTCATTAGACGTTCAAATAAACATTTTTCAGATTTATTTTCAATGAAGAATACCAGACATTCGGGAATTTATTTGCTTCCATAATAATGAAAGATACTCTCTCTCGAGCCAATGCTGAAGAGAACCACGCATATAAATATCTACACCACACCGCCATTAAATATATGAAGAAGACCCAACCCCACTTGATTAATAACTATAAAAATATTTGATTTTTAATAATATTATCTTACGTAAGTTTTATAGCTTTCAGTAACATATACTATATATACTATATAGCCGCCACTCAGTAAAATATAGAAATCAAAACCTAATTTAAGTTATTCTCTACATCTACTTATATAACCCCAAAACGTTTCACTTTCATATCATCAATATAGCATTAATATGTATAATTAATGAAAAATAGTCACATCATGGCATTAACTACAATAATATTTCATTTCTAATGGTAATAATGTCATCAAACCACCTCAAGTTTTGTAGTTTTTAATATCCAATACACAGCTGTACCCAGAAAATTACACACCACAGAATCGAACCTGTAAATTATTTTTAGTAAGTTAAGTTTTTAATAACCAATTTAATTTGAGTTCTAAATATGTCAGCATTCTTGCAGATCATGGCCTTCGTGTACTGGGTGTTCATTTCAAAGTGTGTCATGACGTCACTGTTGGTGAGTCAGCGATTTGAAGCGAGTTTCAGCTTTTATGTCAGAGAAGTTGCCTATTAATCAAGGCGTTCAATCTGAACTTAAGAACGTGTACGGTATAACTTGAACGTCGTAGCAACAGATGGCGGTCTGTACGGTCTGTCTGCTACCATAACTTCTTTCGAACTGTGTTTTGCGCGGGCAAGTCGTACCCAGGGTATTTGTTATCATCGGTTGCGTACGGCAACATTCCACAATACAAATCAAATGCTCCGTGTCCATGTTGACCGTCGAAGTTAATGTCAACAAATACTGTACGTAAAGTAATCGTCTTAACCCTCTCCCCATATCCCGACAGTAAGAAAAAAACTCACCTCAGTACGTGTTTCCAAACAGTTCACATTCCTGCCACTACAGGCGTTACCGTACGTATCGGTAAGTACTCTTCAGAATGAACGCCGTACTTAGTAGGCAACTTCTCTTGCATATAGGTAATACGCCTTTGCGGAAATGTAGGAAGATTGAATTCTCTAGGCTCATCGGCTAGCCACATGACGACATACAGCGAGCCATGACACACTTTGAACTGAACACCCAGTAATATTGTTTACTGTAGTGTGTGGTTTGTTTTATTCTGAAATGCAACACGGCCGACTTGATGCTCGCTTCGCTTCTCCTGAATGCAATTACCTAGTTCTCAAAACTGACGACAGATGGATTTTGGAAAATAGGAAAATTATGTAGGAAAATTGACATTTCACTGAAAACTACTATTTTTCCGAAAAAACTTTGGGTTCCAAGCTACAAAATGAGGGGCCATTTATTAAAATCCGTTCAGCCATTTTTCCGTAATTTCCATTACCAGTTCAAATTATATATATATATATAAGCTATTTGCATTCAATATAATCTTGAAGAGATCTCAGCTAGTGCTGGTCTTACACGAAGGACACACTACTGCTGCATTAAGATAATGGATGACATGCTTATTTCAGTTCATGCACAAGAATAAAGGAATACATTCGTGTCTGTACGAGAACGCCCACTTGCTTAGTTATTTTCAGTAATGAGATGGTTATCTATCTGATACGACAGGTTAAAAGTTTTCAGCATATATATTAGCCTATAACATACCGGGTGAAGCTTTGCTTATGTAATTAATTTTGATGGATGATTCCTTTAGTGAAGAGAAACAAAAAAGTCTCATACCATTTTGCTGTGCTTTCGATAGTTTTTCAGAAAAAAAAAACGTAGAATTTAAAGTACTTGAATTGTACCATCGTGAACAACCCCTTCATTGGATGTGTTTTGAATAGGGGAGTGGAAGGTCATTTTCATACTAACATAATTCAATTTAAATCTTGTCCAAATTCAACCTCGCAAATTTCAAGAGCAATAATTAACAATAAATCCCTAATAGAAACAACAACAACCAAATTTGTTGGCTTACTAATCCATAAAGTGTTAAATTAAAAAAAATCATTTTAAAGAAATTACCCCCAAACTTACATCAGTATGTTCTGCTATTAGATCTATGTAGGAGATAGTAAATATCAATACCTTAAAAACAATATACTTTGCATACTTCACTTGGTAATGAGTTTTGAATAATATTCTGTGGAAATTCTACAGATGGTTACATCAGCGTCGCCGGTGTGCCAGAATTTTGTCCCGCTGGAGTTCTTTTACATGCCAGTAAATCTATTGACATAAGCCTGTCGAATTTAAACACACTTAAATACCATCGACCTTGGTCGGGATCGAACCCGCAACTTCGAGCATAGAAGGCCAGCGCTATACCAACTACGCTACCGAGGCCGACTCCTAGTACAAAAAAGAGTAATTAGAATAATAGTAGGTGCCAAATCTAGGCAATCGTGTAGGATCATTTAAAAAAAAAAACTACAAATAATGCCCATGGCTTGTCAGTATATTTTTTCATTAATAAACTCCCTCGTATGTAAGCGTGAAAACTTCGTAACTAATTCAACAGTTCATAGCATAAATATTCATAGCGAGAGAAACCAATTATTTGGATGTACAATTATTTACAAAAATAGGTTTCACTATTTTTTTAACGTAAGTAATGAATATTCTTATAAAGTTAATGTATTAAAATAGCCAGACAGCATACGTTGAAATAGAAGTCTTTAAAGAAAGTACAATGTTTGATGTAGATGTACAAAATGCTCGCAATTGTGTGTTTGTGCAGCCAGCCATATAACATTTTTTGTAACCACTGATTTTATATTCTTCGTCATGCAAGGTCATATTATATTTGCACATTGTTCATGTTTTTATATTCATAATATTGATATATGTTACTCTTTTAGACCTGATAATGCCATACACGGCGAAAGCGCTGGTCACATAATTGTAACTAAGACCTAAATGTTTTTTATTTGTACAGGGACATCATTTTATTTTTACTTCAATTTTTATTGTACCTGAGTTTTTGAATGTACTTCACTCCCAAACCTCTACTAATGAAGTTCCAACTGTCCTCCACACAGAACCAAGGCCGCATATAGTAAACAGTACTGAGTTAGTGAGTATAGTACGTTCCAGAAATATGTTCGCGTTTTTCAGTGACGAAAGAGCTTTCAATATTGAATCATATTTTCGCACAGGTACTGTTGTCCGTTTGCCTACGTCGCATCCTGGTTTCCCCCACCCGAAGGGTGCTTGCCCCTTTGTAAAGACTAGTGGCTGGGCTGTCTTAGCTCTTTTCTGAAAACATTAATTTCTGTTAGGAATTGGACGTCTACGTAATATTATACCCATACAATTGTTTAAAATAACTTAAATAAAAGGGCCTCGTTAAGTAATTAACTGTCACTTGATTTCCCCCCCCCCCTTTCTACGATCCTGCAACAAAACCACTTGGACGGACAGTACATAGCATGTCTGAGTAATTTTATCTGTGCGGATCGGGCAGAAGTGAAGATAGAATTTACAGTACGTAAGGTACTCTTTTATAGAGTAGGTACAGAATTATTTCAAGATGAGTTACTAGTACGAAGGACGAAACTGGTAATTGGAATTAGATGCAATAGTCTATAGTGCGATAAAATGCACAAAAGAACTGAAACCTGTATCGAAATGAACGGCCACCATTTTCAAAAACGTGTTTAAATATTCATATTTTGATTATTTTTCATTTTAACTTTATTCTCTATATTGTACACTAATGTGCTGTAGACACTATAATATACACTGCATAATGAATATGTTCTCATGGATGGCTCAGTTCGTGAGTAAGAACACTTATTGTTAATACAGTACTGTATTTTGATTAAAAAAAGCCTAATGAAAATTATCAAACACAATATTGCGATATTTCCTGGTTTAGGTAAATGGACGAACTACTTTTCTTCCCTCCTATACCTAGTAAGTGATTTGTTTGTATTTTACGCCAATATCATCGAACTCCAATAGTGGAAGCGGGTAGCAAACGGTGTTTCCGGTTCTCAATCGTTAATCCAAAGGTATAGCAAGGTTAATATTAGAAATGTTAATAAAAATAAAATGATATCCCTGTATAATTCATTAGACTAATAAACTAAGACAGTTATTGAAAGATTTTTATCATTCATTTTATATTATAGGCCTATACTTAACTTGTCGGACCAGTAATGTCTTTTAAATTAAGCAAAATTGTATTTTAACTTTTCTGTATGAAATATCTCAACGATTAATCCCCTGAAATTAAGTGCATTATTTAAGGTTAAATATCTATACTAATAATAAATCTGTAGCTTAAATTTTTCTGGTAATTTTCGATTTTCCAAAAATAATTGGTCCTAACATATATAATTAACAACCCTGAAATCGAAAATCGCATTTTTGCAATTTTTGTTTGTATGTCTGTCTGTATGTTTGTTACCTTTTCACGCGATAATGGCTGAACCGATTTATATGAAAATTGGAATATAAATTAAGTTCGTTGTAACTTAGATTTTAGGCTATATGGCATTCAAAATACTTTATTTAAAAGGGGGGTTATAAGGGAGCCTGAATTAAATAAATCGAAATATCTCGCTTATTACTGATTTCTGTGAAAAATGTTACATAACAAAAGTTTCTTCAAAAATGATTTCCGATAAGTTTTATGCTTTACAAAATTTTGATAGGACTGATATTTAATGAGATAAATGAGTTTTAAAATTAAAATAACGCCATCTAAGACTGTGCAATGAATTAAGAACAATTGACTTCGTCTATAACGGGCCTTGGACAACAACAATCGAAACAGGGGCCTTGGACATCAACAATCGAAAGCTATTAAACATAGCCTACAGAGAATGTTTCTGTGTTTGTATGAAGTAATATCAGAAGCTAAATTAACCGATTTGTATAATTAATTAATATTTCACCATTGGAAAGTGTAGTTTCTCTAGAAGGACATAATGCTATAATGTTATTACAGTAACGTCAGAATAAATCGAGGACAGGTAAGATTAAAATAGCTTCTTATGCACAGAAAATTTTGATAGGCTTTTTTGTACATTCGTTCTCTGTATTTCTTAAAATAATATTTATGTACACTCATTTTAATCTCAGAGAATTAACTAACAACGAGAGTGTATTGATTTAGTATGCAGTAATAGTACGTTAGCTTAGCAATCCATTATTTTATAATTCAAATTTTAACTATGCTCAATTGAATCGTGTTAAAATACATAAAATATATATGCAATAAATGCAGTGCAAAAAAAATTGGGTAACGGGCGAAGCAGATTATCTTGCGCTGTTGTAAAAGTTGTTCTCTGGATCGAACGTCCTATTTTAATTATGTAATTAGTTTATATTTATTTCTAACAGGTGCAGCGGAGCGCACGGTTACGGCTAGTAAGAAAATAAGAAAATAGACAAAAGCGAAGCGTAAGTGAAATACGACTGTTACCACCATATGGAATTTCGCGCACAATTACCCACATGTTGAGTGAACAAGTGGCATAACGCTCTCACTCGGAAAAGAGGCGCGGACTACAACTGCCATGTAAATTGGGCTGGTATGACAATGACTGCAACTGCAGGAACAACGGGGAAGTATGTCAGAGGTTCACATATGGCAAAATAACATGGCGACAGGCTTGTAACGCTCAGGATGTCGCGAATTTGTGACTGCGGTTACACGGGTAACGGAGATGACGCGTCGAGTCTGACGAGTGTCGGGCAGAATGCGTTTCAGAGCTGTCTGATGTTGAATAGCAGCCGTCGAAGCTGAGTTGTGCACTTTCAGCGTACTTTGCCAACAAATGCTTTTCTATACGAGGAGAAATTCAGTTATAATTTACTGTACAGTAAAAAAAAAAGGGAACAAGATATTGGGAGGTAGAGCTACCCTCGTCAAAAGGAGGAGGAGACGAAAGGGGAAGAACTGTGCTAGACAGGGGGAGAAAGACCATGCAAAAGAGAAAAAGGGAAGTTAAGGAAACAGGTTTAAAAATACGAATACATATGAAAGAGAGACTGATAAGAAAAAGATGAGAGGAAAAAGTGGAGAGGAAAGGGAGAATCAGAAGGTGAGATACAAGACGGAGGAAAAGAGATGGAAAATGAAGAGAAACAGAAGAAAGATTGAGTACAAGGAGGGATAGATCAAAATGATAAAGAGGGATGGTAAAGAAGGAAACGGCAGACGAGGAGGATAAAATAAAAACGAAGATAAGGAGGAAGGAAAGTAAGATCTTTTAAAATTGGTTATTTAACGACGCTGTATCAACTACGAGATTATTTAGCGTCGATGGAATTAGTGATAGCGAGATGACGCCGAGGATTCGCCATAGATTACGTGACATCTGCCTTACGGTTGGGGAAAACCTCGGAAAAACCCAACCAGGCAATCAGCACCCGAGCGCAACTCTGGATCGGCAGACAAGCGCCTTAGCCGACTGAGCTACGCCGATGACTGAAGGGTAAGAATAAATAGAGGTGAAGGAGAGAGGAAAAATGGAAGTAAGGAAACAAGAAGACGCGAGAGAAACGGAAAGAAAAGAAGAGGGGAGAATTGCAAGAAGAGAAGGGAAGAGAAAAGAAAGAGATGAATAAGAAAAGAAAGGAAAGAGAAGAACAGAAAGAAGAGAAGAAAAGAGAGAAGAATAGGATGAAGAAAGAAAGAAAAGAGAGAATAATTGACAGATAAGAAAGGGAAGAGAAGAAAAGAGAGGAATAAGAAGAGAAGAAAGGAAAGAAGAACAGGAAGAGAAGGGAGAGAAGAATAGAATGAAGAAAGGAAAAAAGGAAGGGAGAGAAGAATTGGAAGAAGAGAAGGGAAGAGAAGGAAGGAAGAGAAGAACAGGAAGAAGAGACGAAAGAGGAGAGAATAGAAAGAAGAGAAGAAAAGGAGAGAGAAAAATAGAAAGAGAGAAAATAGGAAGAGAAGAAAGGTAAAAGAAAAGAGAAGAATAAGAGAATAAAGGTGAAAGAAAAGAGAGAACAATAAGAGAAGAAAGGTGAAGGAAAAGAGAGAAGAATAAGAGAAGAAAGGTAACGGAAAAGAGAGAAGAATAAGAGAAGAAAGGTAAAGGAAAAGAGAGAAGAATAAGAGAATGAAGGTAAAGGAAAAGAGAGAAGAATAAGAGAATAAAGGTAAAAGAAAAGAGAGAAGAATAAGAGAAGAAATGCAAAGGAAAAGAGAGGAAAATAAGAGAAGAAAGTTAAAGGAAAAAAAAGAAGAATAAGAGAAGAAAGGTAACGGAAAAGAGAGAAGAATAAGAGAAGAAAGGTAAAAGAAAAGAGAGAAGAATAAGAGAAGAAAGGTAAAGGAAAAGAGAGAAGAATAAGAGAATAAAGGTAAAAGAAAAGAGAGAAGAATAGGAGAAGAAATTCAAAGGAAAAGAGAGGAAAATAAGAGAAGAAAGTTAAAGGAAAAAAGAGAAGAATAAGAGAAGAAATGTAAAAGAAAAGAGACGAGCATAAGGGAAGGAAAAAGAGGGAAAGAAAAGAATAGGAAGAAGACAATAAAGGAGAGGGAAGAAAAGAGAAGAATAGATATAAAAGAAAAGGAAGACAACAGAAAAAAGAGAAGTGGAAGAGAAGAAAAGGGAGAGAATAGGAAGAAAAGAAGAAAGGAAGATAATATGTAAAAGACTAGAAAGAAAAAGGGAGAGAATAGGAAGAGGAGTAGATGAAAAAGAGAAGGAAATGAAGAAAGGAAGAGAAGGAAAGAGAAGAGGAATAAAAGGATAAATAGAAAAAGAAAATGAATATGAAGAGAAGAAAAGAAAGGGAAGAAGGAAAATAAAAGGAAGGAAAGAGAAGAGAAGAAAATAAGGAAAAGAGAAAGAAAGGAAGAGGGGAATGAGAGAAGAGAGGAAGAATGAGAGAAAGAAAGAATAAGAATAAAAGGGAAGGAAGAAACTTAAAAAGAAAACTGTTTGACGGGAGATTACTGTGTTGTGGGTCATATCACTTCCCTCTTGGCCACGGTAACATTTTTTGTGCGAGATCGTGCGTATTTGCTTGGTTTCCGCACAAAACCAATCAGCGGAAAGTCTAAAATTCCACATTCAGTATTCCCAACCTAACACACATAACAATTGCCCTCTTCTTACCGCTTAAGTGACATATTGATTTTACTGCTTTAGGCTTTTAACATATTATTTTTAGGGACGTTCCATATAGTAACAATTATAAATTGGAAGCTTACCACTGCAATTTCACCTAAATTGCACCGTTAATTATTGTCTTTAAATATTTGCAAAAATTAAGTAAACTCTACAACTCCACTAAAGTTGCTGCATTCGTGATGCAAGTAACATTAAGGAAGCCGTGAAAAAATCAACAAACTTGCCGATGTTATTACTGCAATATGTTATATAAATAATATTGTTAAAATATTAAAATGAAAAATAAATCATTACATAACCTTACCGTTTGTTTTAAGTTCGCATTTATAGACTGGGGGAAAAAAAGAGACAGACGTATATCACGGCCTGCTGGAGTATAGTAAACACAGAAAACATTTTAAAGCAACATTGTTGAAGATAGATATTTTTGTTTTGCAAATTTGCCGTCATTGAACAGAAACCAAGATGGAGATTTCATTGCAACTAATTAGAAATTCCTCTTTCAGGTATATAATAAACGATCTTCGTACAAAATAATGTACATACACGAGCGGTATGTTTTCTTTCAATTCTCGAAAATTAAAAAAGCTCAACTACGTTTCGCTTTTTCAAACTTTTCCTCGAACATGAAAACTTAAACATACCTCTCTTGTAACGCATATTACTATTAATCTATTGTTTAACGACGCTGTATCAATTACTAGGCCATCGAGCGTCGTGGATGCAAAATATTATTTGGCCAAATGAGTAAGATTTCGCTATGGGATTATCGGACATTTGCCTTATAGTTGCCGAAAATATAGCAGGAAACCGAATCAGGTAATTGATCCAAATGGGTTTCGAACCCACGCCTACGCGCAACCCACTCGTTGCCGCAGAGTACGCGGGTGACTGTCAAGATCAAATAAAAATTCAGACCATATCTCTCGTGCACCTCACTAGAGTGGTGCACACTTTTCAAACGGTTTCTCCGGGAGGTTTCCAGCAGTTCCATTTCACCAGGACGAGTGAATATTTTTTCCAGCAGATAATCCAGCGCGGATTTTATCCGATCACGTAATTGTCACCGGGCGGGGGTTTGAAACTGGTCGCTGCGCACTGATTCTAATCTGATAGGATTACCGATCCGGAGCGCTTAGTTTCAGAAATTAGTTAAGTGTGGGCGGCAACAATCAATTTCATGTGGTATTTACAACGGAAAGAAACATCGGCGAGGTCGCCATGGCAACTGCTGTTGTGTAGCGAGTTGACAGGCACAGAAAGAACACGACTCGTTACAGGGCGCAGCAGCTGGGCTGGACCACATGTCACGTCCCGCAGCCTTATAAACACGGCCATTAGGGGCGGCGTGCACCAACCTGGGTTAACACCAGCAGCACAAGTGTCAGCGTGCCAAATACCCTCTCTGTTAAAAAAACAAGACTAACATTCCATGTAAATATAGGTCACCTTCTCATGAAAAATTTGTTATTACCGCAATACTGCAATTAGCTTCTTCTCCCATCAACAAATGCAGCAAATATGACTTGGATTTGCTGTAGAAAGTGCAATTTTTTCTCTCTCACACTTCTTTAGGGCATGGATCGTACTGCAAAGCGTCCTAATCGAATCCTGGGAGGAAGAGTTCACGAAAATGCATGACTGACCGTCTAGGTTGTGCAGTTATTCACCCAAGCCCTCCCGCGTACTTCTAGTCATATGATTTTGATTAATAATAGCGTGCCTACAACTATTAACAGCTCAGTGATTATTCGTTATTGTAGTGCTAGTAGCATCACTGGTACGGAAAATTTTCATATTGCTGGAAACAGACTGCAAAAATCGTGACAAACGAATGGGTGAGTTCACAGTGTTACAAACCAAAAGTGGGGAAAGAAAAGCGAAGAGGGAAGAAAGTGGAGAAATGTGGGGAGGATAGAAAGTGGGCCAAAGTGAAGAGGAAAATTGGAGAAAGGTGGGGATGGAAGAGAATGAAGATAGATTGAGAGGGAAGGATGGTGGAGATGGGAAAAAATCGAGAAATAGGGAAGGAAGGTGGAGAGGTAAGAAAGTGGAGAAAGGTGAGGAGAAGAGAAAGGTGGAAAGGGACGACGAAAGCGGAGAAAGTTTGAGTGGGAAGAAAGGAAGAGAAGTAAAAATTGGAGAAAGATGAAAAGGGGAGGAAGTTTGAGGGAATAAAATTGGAGAGGGAAAATGAAAAGGGAAGAAAGTGGAGAAAAGTAAGAAGGAAGTAGAGAAAGATAGTGAGGGAAGAAAGTGGAGAAAGATAGTGAGGGAAGAAATTGGAGAAAGCTGGGGAGGGTAGAAAGTGGAGAAAGCTGGGGAGGGATGAAAGTTGAGAAAGATAGTGATGGAAGAAAGTGGAGAAAAAGTAGCGGAAGAATGTGGAGAAAGGTGGGGAGGGAAGAAAATGGAGAAAGATGAGGAAGGAAGGTGGAGAAGGAAGAAAATCGAGAAAGATAGAGGGACGGCGAAGAGGAAAGAAAGTGGAGAGAGGAGAAAAGTGGAAAGGAACGAAAGTGGAGAAAGGTGAAAAGGGAAGAAAGGAAGAGAAGTAAAAATTGTAGAAAAGTGGGAAGGGGATAAAGTTTGGGAGGGAACTAAGTTGGAGAGGGAAAATGGAAAACGATGAAAGTGGAGAAAGGTAGTTAGGGAAGAAATTGGAGAAAGGTAGTTAGGGAAGGAAGTGGAGAATAGTGGGGAGGGAAGGAAGTGGAGAAACCTGGAGAAGAGAGTTGAGAAAGCTGGGGAGGGAAGAAAGTGGAGAAAAGTATTAAGGGAAGAAAATAGAGAAAGGTGGGAAGGGAAGAAAGGAAGAGAAGTAAAATTAGAGAAAGTGGGAAGGAGATAAAATTAGGGAGGAACTAAGATGGAGAGAGAAGAAAGTGGAGAAAGGTAGTTAGTGAAGAGAGTGGAGGAAGGTAGTTAGAGAAGAAAGTGGAGAATAGTGGGAAGGAAGAAAGTGGAGATAGGTAGTGAGGGGAGAAAGTGGAGAAAGCTGGGGAGGGAAGAAAGTGGAGATAGGTAGTGAGGAAAGAAAGTGGAGATAGGTAGTGAGGGGAGAAAGTGGAGAAAGCTGGGAAGGGTAAAAAGTGGATATAGGTAGTGACGGAAGAATGTGAAGAAAGTTATTAAGGTAAGAAATAGAAGAAACTGGAGAAAGTTGGGGTGGGAAAAAAGCTAGATGGATAAAAAGTGGAGAGGTAGGAATTGTGAAGAAATGTGCTGAGGGAAGGTGAAGAGGAAAGAAAGGTAGAGAAGAAAGAAAGTTAAGGTAGACGAATTTGATGGGAAAGAAGAATAAATAAATGCGTAAGAAAGATAGAACATTGGGCAAGAAGGTGATGAAGGCACAGAAAGAGAAAGATGGACGCAGACGGATGATAGGAAAGGATGACAGGAAAAGCTGAGAAGACAAAACAGCCACGAAGTAACGATGATGGTAACATGAAGAACCAAATTAAAATTATGAGAAGAAAATAATAGTATGCGTGTTGTAGGCAACATATCGTTTCCACAACACATTCTAGCCCAGTGGGTCAGATCTAGCATCTATGTTTTAGGGAAATTTAGAGGCCAACTGTCTTAATATTGCAACACGCAAACAAACCAGCGCTTAGTTGGACTTGCAGGGGGTATGTGGGCCAGCCAAAGTTTATGTGTGGAGGGGCGGGTGGAAGGAATAAATCACAAGATTGGAGTGTAGGGAGGGCACAGCGGCTCTATTAAACAGCTGCAGAGCGTCCTCCATACGTCATGTGGGCGTCAGGGTGGGAGGTTTACAGTAGTGGACATGACCAACTGAACGCGTCGCACGTGTACGAATTAAACAGAGTGTGCGAAAAGCTGGGGACGTCGGCAATCAAGAAGGAACAAGACAAGTACTGCACACACCGGCGAGAAAGAGAGGGAAATGAAGAAGAAGTAGGAGAGTTATAGAATGCACGAGTATATTATTGAATGAAGCCAATGAAATAATCACAAAGACAATACTATAGATTAAAGAAATAATCACAAAATCTGAGAAAACAAATCAAGGAAATAATTTAATGATAATAGGATAACGCAATAAGAAAAAAATTAAAGATATAAGAGAAAGTATTAAGAAAAAATCAACGAAGAGAAAGTATTAGGGAAAAATAAAAGAAGAGAAGGTACCAGGAAAAAAAATAAAAGGAGAGAAAGTATTAAGCGAATAATAAAAGAAGAGAAAGTGTTAAGGAAAAAAATAAAAGAAGAGAAAATTTACGGAAAAAATAAAAAAGGAGAAAGTATTAAGGAGAAAATAAAAGAGAGAAAGTATCAAGGAAAAAATAAAAGAAGAGAAAGTATCACGGAAAAAATAAAACAAGATAAAGTATCAAGGAAAAAATAAAACAAGATAAAGTATCACGGAAAAAATAAAACAAGATAAAGTATCAAGGAAAAAATAAAAGATGAGAAAGTATCACGGAAAAAATAAAACAAGGTAAAATATCAAGGAAAAAATAAAAGTAGAGAAAGTATCACGGAAAAAATAAAACAAGATAAAATATCAAAGAAAAAATAAAAGATGAGAAAATATTACCGCTACGGAGAAAAAAATGAAAGAAGGAAAGTATTAAGAAAAAAATAAAAGAAGAAAAAGTATTAAGGAAAAGAATAAATGAAGAGAAATTATTAAGGAAAAAAATAAATGAAGAAAAAGTATCAAGGAAAAAATAAATGAAGAAAAAGTATTAAGGAAAAAACAAAAGAAAGGAAAGTATCAAGGAAAAAATAAAAGAAGAGGAAGTATTAAGGAAAAAATAAATGAAGAAAAAGTATTAAGGAAAAAATAAATGAAGAAAAAGTATTAAGGAAAAAATAAATGAAGAAAAAGTATTAAGGAAAAAAAAAAAGAAGAGAAAGTATCAAGGAAAAAATAAAAGAAGAGAAAGTATTAAGGAAAAAATAAAGGAAGAGAAAGTATCACGGAAAAAATAAAACAAGAAAAGTATCATGGAAAAAATAAAAAAGAGAAAGTATTAAGGAAAAAACAAAAGAAGAGAAAGTATTAAGGAAAAAATAAAGAAGAGAAAGTATTAAGGAAAAATAAAAGAAGAGAAAGTATTAAGGAAAAAATAAGAAAAAAAAAAAGAGAAAGTATTAAGGAAAAATAAAAGAAGAGAAAGTATCACGGAAAAAATAAAAGAAGAGAAAGTATTAAGGAAAAAATAAAAGAAGAGAAAGTATCACGGAAAAAATAAAACAAGATAAAGTATCAAGGAAAAATAAAAGAAGAGAAAGTATTAAGGAAAAAATAAAAGAAGAGAAAGTATTAAGGAAAAAATAAAAGAAGAGAAAGTATTAAGGAAAAAATAAAAGAAGAGAAAGTATTAAGGAAAACATAGAAGAAGAGAAAGTATTAAGGAAAAATAAAAGAAGAGAAAAATGAAAGATTAGAAAGTATTAAGGGAAAAATAAAAGACGAGAAAGTATGAAAGAAGAAATAAGAAAGAAAAAGTATTAAGGAAGAAAACAGAAGAAGAGAAAGCATTAAGGAAAAAAATAAAAGAAGAGAAAGTATTAAGGAAAAAAAAAAAGAGAAAGTATTAAGGAAAAAATATAAGAAGAGAAAAATGAAAGATGAGAAAGTATTATGGGAAAAATAAAAGACGAGAAAGTATGAAATAATAAAGAAAAAGTATTAAGGAAGAAAACAGAAGAAGAGAAAGCATTAAGGAAAAAATAAAAGAAGAGAAAGTATTAAGGAAAAAATAAAAGAAGAGAAAATATTACGGAAAAAATAAAAGAAGGGTAAGTATTAAGGAAAAAATAAAAGAAGAGTAAGTATTAAGGAAAAAATAAAAGAAGAAAAAGCATTAAGGAAAAAATAAAAGAAGAGAAAGTATTAAAGAAGAAGAAAAAGTGTTCAGGAAAACATAATA
This sequence comes from Periplaneta americana, assembly GCA_025594305.2. Classification (NCBI taxonomy): domain Eukaryota; kingdom Metazoa; phylum Arthropoda; class Insecta; order Blattodea; family Blattidae; genus Periplaneta; species Periplaneta americana. Next base: position 31,619,178 of record JAJSOF020000021.1, read on the forward strand.
GAAAGTACAGAATATTAAGAAAAGAATCTAAGAAAGAAAAAAATTAATTAAGGAAAAAATACACAAGGAAGAGAAAGTATTAATGAAAATATAGAAGAAGAGAAAGTATCAAGGGAAAAATCAAAGAAAGAATAGAATGTAGCCTAATAAAAAAAAATAATCAAAAAAGAAACTATTTAATTCTTTCTTAATAAACTACATTCTGTTCTTTCTTTGATTCTTTTCTTAATACTTTCTCTTAATTTATTTTTACCGTAATATTTTCTCTTCTTTCATTTTAAATTTAATACGTACAATCTAGTAACAATTTCATACGTATCTCTCTGGAGAAATAGAAGTTATGAAGAAACAAAAGACAGTTTCCGTAACTACGAACTCTAACACAATAGCCAGCAGAGAGAGAGTTTAGCTTAGACTTCCCTGGGAGATGAGCATGTAAGAGGCTTTTGATAGATGAACTTTCGAAGCCCCATGTTAAACGTAAACAATCCATTAACACAGATGAGTAATTTGTGGCGACACAGGTCTTTTTTCATCACAGTCGTTTAGATTAGGGAAATTGTCCCGTCTGTTCACATCGAGCGCATCTCTGCAGAGTTTTGTTGTGGATTTTTCAAAACCGCTGAAAATGTACTCTGCACTGTTAGTATGCGGCGCAGGGAACTTCCAGAGAGATGGATTTAAATCATGAAAATGTGCCAGACAGACCGACTACAGGCAAAGGGGAGGGGGTGGACCACTTTGTAGACGGTGCGGCCGGCGTTATCAATAACCCCCGTTCGCTCTGACCCGCACTCTATGGCGAGTCGTCCGAAAATTACGACATCGTACACTATATCACCAGCTTAAAAAAAAAAAAAACCGATGTTTTCCTCTATTGTCGACAGATGGAGGGAATGTGCGTAGGTTGAAAATGAAACATTCACAAACTTTTTCATTACTTTTTCCAGAATGAGACAGAAAGGAAAATTACTCAGCTGTGGCACGAGCGGCATCGTTTGTGGATACTAATGCAGAGGACACTACTTTGATCCCCGGTACGGGAAATGAAGACTTGTTTGCTAATCATAAAGACTGTGAAACGTAACATTTGAATTACATTATAAACACATTCATTATTATTCAAGCAATCAACTGCAAAATTTAATAAAATAAAATGACCTAAATGTGAAATACAGTAAATCTAACATTTTATTATTATTTTCTTTTACTTTCTTTTCTTTCTATTACCTTTGAGGGGGTCAAAAGCAAAAGGGTATAAGTGCACTTCAGTCATTTTTGAGAAAGTGTGGTTGAAAGTACTTAATCTTTCGTAAATTCCGTGAAATTTTTAATTTCAATTTTAGTGTGTGATGTGGTTAAAAGATATATCCCTTTGCCACTAAAATTTTAGATGTCTTAGCTTGCCCTGGATGCATTTAACGCATGTTGTTAGAAATGTCACTTGTACTCCTTTGCTTCTGACTCCCTCATTTATGTTTACTTGTGTTTCATTGCCAAGGCGTTTGACCTATATCTAAAACTTAAGATATGTTTGCAAAATATCAGCGCAGTGCCATAAGAATAGTGTTACCAGACTCAATAATCCAGCGAATCAAGTTTACTTCAATGTAGCAATTAGAGATATGAAGTACCTCACAAACAACTTAAAAACTTTCCTCTATCTTGACAGATGGCAGAGAACCAACGAAGCTTAAAAAAGGAGGAGAAGAAATACCCACAAAACGACCTTCTACAATAAATGAGGAGCAAACTTTCAAAACATGACACGTCCATTTTCAGAAAACATACTTCAGATGAAAAAAAAAATACATCTCTGCAATGAGCAAAATATTTCCTGTGGTGAAATATAAAGATTTTTTTTTTTGCTATAGATTCGTATCAAATTTATCCATAGAAAAAATTTGTTTATTTGTAGAATTTTCTGAAAATGGACATGTCATGTTTTGAAAGTTTGCTCTTCAAATATCCCCCGGTAGCCAACAAATAGTTTCTAATATGACATCTAGCTGTCCACTGGTGTACTACGAGTTTTTCAATAGTATTCAGAATGTATCATGTATTGTAGCCTACGAAAAATTAACGGATCTTTAGTAAAAGAAAGATAAATAGCTGCTTAACCAGTACACAACAATGATAATATTTTCAAATGCCTATGAAATTTCATATAAATAAAATTGATTTTTTTTTTTTTTTGGAAAAATGATAAGTGATATAGTTTTTCTTACGTTTGATTACGCGATAAATGGAATGGTTTACTTACGATCATATTTAAATGAAATGGTTTTCTTTCTTGCTAACGATCATATGATGGTGTTTCTTATATACGATCATATTATAACTGGAATGGTGATTCTTACATATGATCAGTAATGAATAGAGAGATGCGTACTACATAAGATCATATGATAAATACAATGGTTTTCTTGCACATGTTTTTCTTCTACACGATCACATGATAAATGTTTTTTTTACATACTATCACATGCTAAATTAAATGGTGTTTATAACGTTGGACATGCTTGTAACAGACGTGTTGATACCTAGTCTTAATTCGACAGAATTTTCATTCAATTGATTAAAAAATTTAACATACGAAGACAATATAATTATTACAGTATTAAAACACACATTGAAAATCATGTTTAAACTATACATGTTTCAGGACGTGCGATCCTATATTCAGTGGTCATCTGTAAGGACAATAATCTCTTGATATAATGTTACTAAAACTTACAATGTTGAAATTGAAGCTTAATAATGAGTTTAAAATTGAAAACGGTCACAGTACAGAACGAATAGACTACTTACGACTAACCAGCTGGTGTTCGCCGAGATGCGACGCCGGTGTGGGTAGAGACTGAATGCGGCGCGTTATGACTACGCTGGTCAAATTGAAAAGCAATACACAGGTCAATGACAATGTTACTGTCAATTGGAGCTTTATCATTTGAATTACTTTTATTTGTAATTTTGTCTTTATAAATCTCTATGTATTCTGGAATGTTTAAAGTTTGACCTTTACTTTGTACATGCAGGATAGTCATATCTGATTCTATATTCGTAAAGAAATGTTAGTTGTTATAAATGTGTTCGTTGAACGCTGATTGAACCCTATTACTGTGTGAAATTTGTCTATGTTCTTTATATCTTGTAACAAATGTTCTACCAGTTTGACCTTCTAAATCAGGAAATTTACATTTTAATTTATTTCAACATTGTAATTTTTAGTAACATTATGTCAAGACATTATTCTCCTTACAGATGACCACTGAAGATAGGACCGTACGTCCTGAAACATTTAGGGCCCTATTCATAGACATTCTTAGCGCGGGCTTCCGGTGGATGATCAGCGAACTAACGTTTTTCGTATTCATAAACCAGTGTTGGCGATATGAGATATGAATCCTGTACAAGTAACCAGTCGATATCCGGGGCTAGTTTAGCACGCTCGTAGCGCGGGCTAGCGAAATGTCTATGAATAGCACCCGTATGGTTTAAACATGATTTTCAATGTGTGTTTTAATACTGTAATATTGTCTTTGTGTGTTAAATTTTTTAATAAATGATGTTTCTTGCATACGATTACATGGTAAATTAAATGGTTACCCTTATACCGGGACATCACTTTATTTTTACTTGCATTTTTATTGTACCTGCGTTTCTGAATGTACTTGACTCTCACCCCTTTCACTAATGTCCTTGCTCCCGTCAGCCACACAAACTTACGGCCGCTGTTGCATTCGAAGTCTGCTACCAGTGAAGTAAAAGTAAGTATAGTGTGTTTCAGAAATATGGTTGCGTTTTCTATAGAGGAAAGAGCCTATATTATTGAAGCTTATTTCCAGGGGCAGGTATTTATGGAGATTAATTTTATCATTTGTGGTTTTTAATATTGGTGTCGGCGGAGATTGATTTATACTCTTGGCGGATATTAATGGAAATTTTGAAAAATACAATTATTTCGAAATTGGAGTATTAACTCAGTATGAATATTACTTTCCAAATAATTAACATTAAAGGTTCGATGGATTCTGGTAAAGGTGCGGTATGGTCAATAGACAATATTTGTTCATTAAAAACGAAAAAAAAAAAAAAAAAAAAACCGCAGCCCTCAAATTAACACCTTCAAATTATTAGTGAAATGATGAATTCTCCCTCTTTTGAGTTCACTAATGTAATCAGAACACCTGGAATACCATGTAATGTAGCCTACTTGAATTTATAACAAATTCAAATGAAAAAAAAAGTCCGAAAAAAGAACTCAGAATATGAAATTCGCTATAAAACGACGCAATAGTAATAATTCACGAATGTGTTCATATTTCGCTGTTAGGACTCTATTTCGCGATTTGTCGCGATTGTGTTATCCGCATATTATTAATCAGAATCACTTGATTCGTAAAGATTAGTAAAAATCTATTGTATATCTATTATGTCGTGATTTTCGCGATCTCCATAAACACCTGCCCCGCTTATTTCGCACAGGTACGGTGTGCAGCATGACTGAATAACTTTACCTATGTGGACTGAGCAGAATTGAAGATTAGAGTTACCGAAAGTACGGTAATATGCTGAATAAAGTACCTATTATATAATGAGTACAACCGCCTGAAGCGTTGAGTTTGTGAAACAAAAAAACTGTTACTAGATCTACTCTACTGTATTTTGATAAAATATCGCAAAAGTAATAAACAAACTGAAAGTCGTAATATCGTATTTCCCTGTAACATAAATGGATACACTATTTTCCCTCCTCCTATAGCTAGTAAAATGATTTGTTTACATATTGCACTAGTAACACCAAACTCCTGTAATGGAAGGGGATAACAGTGTTTCCGAGTATAGCCAGGTTAATGTTAAAAATGTTGGTAAAAATAAAGTGATGTTCCTGTATACGATCATATGATAAATTAAACATTTTTCTTGCATACGATCATAAGATAAATTGAATGTTTTTACATATGATCGCATGATAAATTGTTTTTTTTTACATACGATCATGTAAGTATATATATATTGCTTTTGCATACAATAAAATTATAACTCAAGCGATTTTTTCTTAGATACGATGATATGATAAATTAAATGGTTTTCCTTACCATCACATATGATAAATGATTATTCCTTCATAGATCATACTCGTATATGATAAATTAAATGGTTCTCCTTATGTACCATCACATATGATAAATGATTATTCTTACATAGATCATATACGATAAATTAAATGGTTTTCCTTACGTACCATCACATATGATAAATGATTATTCTTACATAGATCATATACGATAAATTAAATGGTTTTCCTTACGTACCATCACATACGATAAATTAAATGGTTTTCCTTATGTACCATCACATATGATAAATTAAATGGTTCTCCTTACGTACCATCACATACGATAAATTAAATGGTTTTCCTTATGTACCATCACATATGATAAATTAAATGGTTTTCCTTACGTACCATCACATACGATAAATTAAATGGTTCTCCTTACGTACCATCACATACGATAAATTAAATGGTTTTCCTTACGTACCATCACATATGATAAATGATTATTCTTACATAGATCATATACGATAAATTAAATGGTTTTCCTTACGTACCATCACATACGATAAATTAAATGGTTTTCCTTACGTACCATCACATATGATAAATTAAATGGTTTTCCTTATGTACCATCACATATGATAAATTAAATGGTTTTCCTTACGTACCATCACATATGATAAATTAAATGGTTCTCCTTACGTACCATCACATGCGATAAATTAAATGGTTTTCCTTACGTACCATCACATATGATAAATTAAATGGTTTTCCTTATGTACCATCACATATGATAAATTAAATGGTTTTCCTTATGTACCATCACATATGATAAATTAAATGGTTTTCCTTACGTACCATCACATACGATAAATTAAATGGTTTTCCTTATGTACCATCACATACGATAAATTAAATGGTTTTCCTTACGTACCATCACATATGATAAATGATTATTCTTACATAGATCATATACGATAAATTAAATGGTTTTCCTTACGTACCATCACATACGATAAATTAAATGGTTTTCTTACATACAATCACATATGATAAATTAAATGGTTTTCCTTATGTACCATCACATACGATAAATTAAATGGTTCTCCTTATGTACCATCACATATGATAAATTAAATGGTTCTCCTTACGTACCTACACATATGATAAATGATTATTCTTACATAGATCATATACGATAAATTAAATGGTTTTCCTTACGTACCATCACATATGATAAATGATTATTTCTTACATAGGTCATATACGATAAATTAAATGGTTTTCCTTATGTACCATCATATATGATAAATTAAATGGTTCTCCTTACGTACCATCACATATAATAAATGATTATTCTTACATAGATCATATACGATAAATTAAATGATTTTCCTTACGTACCATCACATATGATAAATGATTATTCTTACATAGATCATATATGATAAATTAAATGATTCTCCTTATGTACCATCACATATGATAAATGATTATTCTTACATAGATCATATATGAATAATTAAATGGTTCACCTTATGTACCATCACATATGATAAATGATTATTCTTACATAGATCATATACGATAAATTAAATGGTTTTCCTTACGTACCATCACATACGATAAATTAAATGGTTTTCCTTATGTACCATCACATATGATAAATGATTATTCTTACATAGATCATATACAATAAATTAAATGGTTTTCCTTACGTACCATCACATACGATAAATTAAATGGTTTTCCTTACGTACCATCACATATGATAAATGATTATTCTTACATAGATCGTATATATGATAAATTAAATGGTTTTCCTTACGTACCATCATATATGATAAATGATTATTCTTACATATATCATATATGATAAATTAAATGGTTATCCCTCCATATGATCATACATACATTAAATGCTTTTCTTTACATAAGAATCATAAGATAATTGTTTTGCTTACATAAGATAAAATGGTAAATGAAGTGGCTTTTCTTACGTACGATCATAATATGATAAATTAAACGATTTTTCGTACAAGATATCAAATTACATAAACAGTAATAGCTTTGGTGACTTGATAAACGAAATTGTTGCCGAGCACATAAGAAGTAAAGGGAATGTATGTGTCACTTTCATGATATTGATTCATGATGCTCAACACGCTACTTCTGTAATACTTTCAATGTAATTACGAGAAAGTAACAAGGGAAAGTGAGTTGGTGGTTGTACGGTTCTTCCTCTGCAGAAAGCATTCTAAGCACCTACATCGCCGTACTCACAGCTAACAAATTACCTTTCAGCTGACGATCGCGATTGCCTCTGTAGAAAGAAAGAAAAAGAGAAAAACAGAAGTGGCTTCTTCAAACCGGCATATGAGATTGGGCAAATTACCGAATGATTCTATTTCTAAAGAACAATTTGCGAACAAGAAAACATAAGGTTTGCATGCAGGGGTGGGAATAAAGAAACGGGTAAAGAAATGTAGGATGTACACCGTAAAATATCATTGTCCATGAATGGATTAGATCAGACGGTCTACCTCGTTGCTTTGTCATGTTCTGGATGTCTCCTGAAATATCTTCTAGCCTTAGTTGGTAATTAATATTTGTCGATATAGGATTGCTGTACGCATACGAAAAACATTTTCTTGTAATTAAAGACGTATTGATTCATTTATTCATTCCAAAATTAATTTATACATTCAATCCTCCACTCACTCAGTTCTTAATTCATTACCCCACTCATTCAGTTCTGGATTCATTAACCATCTCCATCAGTTCTTACATCATTTTTCCCATTACTTAAATTCTTAATTAATTTCTACACTCATTCAGTTCCTATTTCATTGTTACATTCATTCAGTTACTGATCCATTTCTACACTCATTCAGTTCCTGTTCCATTGCTACATTCATTCAGTTCCTGATTTATTTGTACACTCATTCAGTTCCTATTTCATTGTTACATTCATTCAGTTCCTGATTCATTTCTACACTCATTCAGTTCCTGTTCCATTGCTATATTCATTCAGTTCCTGATTTATTTGTACACTCATTCAGTTCCTGAATCACTTCTACACTCACCCAGTTTCTCATTCATTTTACACTCACTCAGTTCATATTCCATTTCTACACTCATTCAGTTTCTCATTCATTTTTTGCACTCATTCAGTTCCTGACTTATTTCTATACTCATTTAGTTCCTATTTCATTGCTACACTCATTCAGTTTCTATTTTATTGATACATTCATTCAATTTCTCATTCATTTTTACACTTATTCAGTTCCTGATTTATTTCTATAATAATTCATTTCTACACTAATTCAGTTCATATTTCATTGCTACACTCATTCAGTTTCTATTTCATTGCTACACTAGTTGAGATTCCTAATTCATTGCTACACTAATTCAGTTTCTGATTCATTTCTACATTCATTCAGTTCCTACTTAACTGCTAAACTCATTCAGTTCAGAATTCATTGCTACACTCATTCAGTCCGTATTTCATTGCTACGCTAGTTCAGATTTCATTGCTACACTAATTCAGTTTCTGATTCATTTCTACATTCATTGATAATAAACTCATTCAGTTCATAATTCATTGCTACACTCTTTCAGTCCCTATTTCATTGCTACACTCATTCAGTTTCTAATTCATTGATATTTTCAGCTTCTGATTTATTGCTACACTCAATCAGTTCTTATTTCATTGCTACACCCTTTCAGTTCGTAATTCATTACTACATTCACTCAGTTCCTAATCCATTGCTAAACTGATTCAGTTCCTCCTTCATTCCTAAATTCAATTCAGTCCCTGATTAATTGCTACAATCAATGAGTTCTGAGTTCGTAATCCACTGCTACACTCAATCAGTTCCTAATTCATTGTTCCATTCATTCGGCTCCTAAATCATAGCTTCCTCATTTTGTCTCTTATAAACAGTACCACTCACTCATTTTTTCATCAATCCATTCTTTCTCCATTCATTCTGTATTCAATCGTTAATCTTAGATTCATTCGTTCATCATTCCATTCATTTTTACCTCTCGTTCATCCCCGATATGCTGTCTGTAGGCCTAGCACACAGGGAACTGTAATAGGCTTGTAGCAGGCGGTTCCGTGTTCACATACTGACACAGGGGACTGGCTCGCTGCTTATTTTGCTGGCGCCAGCCGATAATTTGTTTACTGCTACATTTTGTGCATTAATTTATCACAAAACCTGCACGCTCAGCACAGGTCAGTAGTGGGCAGGTCCCCAATTACCAGCGAGCGCTACGAGTAAGCATTCCCAGCGCGTTTCAGTAGGCCGCATCGGGCGCTCGCTCGCCGGTGTTATCGAAAAATTCTGTCGCTGCACTTTTTGCAATTGAAACAAGGTAGTGAAAGTCTGATACCAACATGATAGGGAAAACAGAAAAATTACTTCAATAGGATTTTTAACAAATATTTCAAAGGAATTATAACCATATACGACTAATGGCCAGTTTGTCCAAGTAATGTTTAATTTTGCTTAACAAATGTTAAATTAACAGTCTGTTTATTTTTAACGCTTTGTTAATGTATTTTACATTTGTTCAACATAATTTTGTTTAAGATAACCAACACTTAACTATAACGTCTGTTAGCACTATTTTAACTACTCAACAGCAGTTGGTAATGATTCTACACATGTAAGACAATTTTTGATTGGCTAAAATTATTCTTTAAATTCTATATTATAGAGTGAGTCATGAAACTTGCATAAAATGACAACCTGTCATAGTAGGCCACACTCCATAAACAAACAGTTGACAAATGAAAGTTGTAGGTGAAGTGCTGAATAATAATTACAAAGTAAGGTTATATTTCCTCATTGTTATTATGGATACGAAATACGAAAGAAATAAAATAATACATGTATTTAAACAGTTCAAAGTATTTTTTAACTGTTATATTAGAGAGACACAAAATATTAATTTCGCAACTTCTGTTCGAACAGCTGTGGAGACATCGGCCATATTTAACTAACTGTTAAACGAGTTAACTCCCCGAAATCCTACATTTAAAATTAACAAACTGTTAACAATCTGTTAAACCAAACTGGTGTTGAAAACATACAATTTTATTAATTAACAAACTGTTTAGAGTTTAACAGTCGTTAAATTTTCTAACAATACTTGGAAAAACCGGCCCTAAGTCTTTTAACGTGAAACGTTTTTCTGCGTACTGCTGGAGAAAAATTGTAACAAAAATTATTTTGTTCCTTATGGGATTGCGTTGATGCCACCCGCAATGCATTAGTTAGTTAAGAAACTTCATTTTTTTCATTCATCGCCCAGCTTATGCTTCTGCTATTAAAAACATTTGAAGAAATGTAATGCGCAACCTATACTTACTATGTTAGCGGATTCATCGTCATTTGTTTTTATACAGAGTGATTCACGAGGTGGAAGAATTCAAATATCTTGGAGCAACAGTAACAAATATAAATGACACTCGGGAGGAAATTAAACGCAGAATGAATATGGGAAATGGCTGTTATTATTCGCTTGAGAAGCTTTCTTTTGTCATCTAGTCTGCTGTCAAAAAATCTTAAAGTTAGAATTTATAAAACAGTTATATTACCGGTTGTTCTCTATGATTGTGAAAATTGGACTCTCACTTTGAGAGAGGAACAGAGATTAAGCGTGTTTGAGAATAAGGTTCTTAGGAAAATATTTGGGGCTAAAAGGAATGAAGGTACAGGAGAATGGAGAAAGTTACACAACGCAGAACTGCACGCATTGTATTCTTCACCTGACATAATTAGGAACATTAAATCCAGACGTTTGAGATGGGTAGGACATGTAGCACGTATGGGTGAATCCAGAAATGCATATAGAGTGTTAGTTGTATGGCCGGAGGGAAAAAGACCTTTGGGGAGGCCGAGACGTAAATAGGGATTAAAATGGATTTGAGGGAGGTGAGATATGATGATAGGGACTGGATTAATCTTGCACAGGATAGGGACCGATGGCGGACTTATGTGAGGGCGGCAATCTTAAAAGCCATTTGTAAGTAAGTAAATAAGTAACTGGATAATTCACCAGGAGTTATCGCCAGGATCGTATTTCCGAAGACATTTTGAGCAAAAAATGTCATATACACATGGGTCTATTCTCAATATTTTCAGAGTTACAGTAATTTGAAATTGTTTGAAAAATATATTTTTCTTTAGTTTTAAGGGTAAAAGAATATTGCAGACAGAGAAAAGTATTCAGAAGTATATTTCTTTAATTGGCTAGTATTCTGAAGCTAGAATTGTGTTCTGAACTCCATAATTGCTTCATGTAGAATTTTTTCTTTATTACTTTTAACGACAAAATTATATTTTTCTTACGCATTTATCACAACAATGGTTATAAATCATACCACTCTTGTAAAACTCTTTAAGACTGTATATTAGGATCCAGAATTTAAGTGTAAAGAATCAAAAGTTGCTAGAAATATTTTTCATTTTATATTTTACTAATTCCAATTTAGGAACATTCTCAGTAAAACACACGTCTCTATTCAAGCATGCTGTATATCAAGGATAATGCAGGTCCCCATCGTGATCGTAGAAATGCTAGTGAATATTGATGGAATTATATCGATGTCTGTATTGGAAAACCCCAACTGCAGCCTGTTGTGCCAAAGTATCACAATAGATTTTTAGGGGAGGTTGTTGTACCTTTACACACTTTTCACATTTTATTTATTTTTTTTAATTTTGGGAAATGTAATTTTTAAATGAAAAAATGCTTGAAATAATTATTGAAGATTCCTTTACAACTTCCTGTATTATTTTCCTGTTTTACAGATCTATTAAGGATGGAAAAAAAAAAATGAAAGGATATGTAATGTGTTCAAAGGTACAACAGGGTCATGTACCTTGGAACATACCTCTTTTAAGTCGGACCACATGAAATATAGGTGGGAATATAGCTGTAAAAACTGACAATCATATTTAAAATGTATTTGCCATCATAAACCAGAGCAGGCTTCTCTGATTGAGATTTTATTTCCTGGAGGAACAATAACTGCTTCAACAGCTTTCTTCAAACATCCATATCAATTGAATAATTTTTAACTCCAGACTTATTTTTCGTGACATGACCTTAAAATAAAATAAAAACAAAAATAGATAGTATTATTTAATTTTTGGAAATGTTCCATAGTAGAAAATGTTTTGTGCGAGATCGTGCGTTTTTGCTTGCTTTATAATTAAAACCAATACGCGGTAAGTCTGAAATATAATATTCAGTATTCCCAACGTAAACATAATAATTTCTCTTCTTACCGCTTAAGCGCCATATTCATTTTACTGCTTTAGGCTTTTAACATATTATTTTTTAGAGACGTTTAACATAGTAATAATTATAAATTGAAAACTTACCACTGCAATTTCACCTAAATTGCACTGTTAATTATTGTTTTTAAATATTTGCATAAATTAAGTAAACTCTACAACACACAAAAGTTACTGCATTTGTAATGCAAGTAACATTAAAAGCCTTGAAAATCAACAAGATTCCAGATGCCGATGTTATTAAGAATAGTTGCTACAAATGTTATATAAATAATATTGTTAAAATATTAAAATGAAAAATAAATCATTACATAACCTTACCAAGTTTGTTTTAAGTTCCCATTTATAGACTGGGGAAAAAAGACAGACGTTTATCACGGCCTGCTGGAATATAGTAAACAAAGAAAACATTTTATAGCAACAATGTTGAAGATAGATATTTTACATTTTATTTATTTTTTTAATTTTGAAATCGTCATTGAACAGAAACCAAGATGGAATTTCATTGAAATAATTAGAAATTCCTCTTTCAGGTATGTAATAAATGATCTTCGCACAAAATAATGTACGATAGACGATGTGTTCAATGTTTGTTTTCATGTGCCTCGGAAATTAAAAGCTTAACTACGTTTCGCTTTTGGGAAATCTTTCCTCGAACATGAAAACATCAACATACCGCTCTTGAAATACATATATTACATATTGTGTTAAAAAGGTACAAGAGGGAACAACATTTAAACAAATATGGCTCCCAAAACTAGAGATTGAATAAATCATGGAAATTAAAATATGTTATTACTCATGAGATGATATAAAATAATGTACTTGAAAGATATTAACAAATACAATCTGGTTTTTGTTAGAAAACATATAAAATGAATAAATATTTACTTTTGGAAACTAGAAAACTTTTGTCCACGGAACTCACATTTTTGCAGTAAAGCTATTTTGAAACTACGACCAGATTTACTTAGCGGCTGTAATAACAATCTACTTCAGTTTGAGTCCACTTTCCAGGTGGCAGCTTAAAAAATAATTAAAAAAATGTTCAAAGCTGACACTATGCTAAAGGTACAACAGTCTCCCCTAAATCACAGACCTAACCTGGACTCAAATACGGACAAGGCCCCTCTGATAGATGAAGTCATTTGTTCTTAAAGAGGTTAGATGGCGTTGTTTTAATTTTACAAAACTCATTTATCTCATTAAATATCAGCCTTCATTAATTTTGACAAAGAATAAAATGATAGGGGGAAATCATTTTTAAAGAAACTTTTTTATGTAACATTTTTCGCTTCAGTAATAAGAGGAATGAGTTTAATTACAGTCCGCGATTTTAGGATAAGAGCGAATCCCGAAGGCGCTAAAAATATTACAAAAGTCTCATCTCATTTTCAGAGCAAACGTTCCGTGGCAAATAACCAGAAAAACGCTGTGCTCAAATAAAAATTAAAAACATGCGATTTTGTTGCAGGGCGGTTAAAATGACTGGAATCATATTAAAGAATGACCAGAAGGGATGCACAAAGATTTTGGATATTGTGTATTTGCCATCATAAAGGGAAAACTTTGTAACTTGACTAGATTTTATTTATAAGGAACAAAATTGCTTCAGAAGCTTTCTTCAAGGCAACGGTATTAACGAAGCGATGGGATTTACAGTCACGTGGCATGACCTTAAAATAAAATAAAAAAGAAAACAGATATATCGCTTTTTGAGTTCCTTTCAAATTCTAATTAGAAAAGAAAACAGTATAGTGTACTTTGGAACATGTTCCATATATACAATATATTTAATTTGAATCGTGCGTATTTGGAAATTACAAAAAAACGGCTGAAAACGGATTTTAATAAATGTAAACTCATTTTCCCTCTTTTGCTTAACGCCATAAAGCTTTTTTCGGAAAATATTATTTTTAGAGAAATTTCAATTTTAAATTATTTTCCTATTTTTCAAAATCCATCTGTTGTCATTGTTTTTAAACTATTTGCAAAAATCAAGTAAACTCTACTTCAAAGTTACTGCATTTGTAATAAAACACACTACAATAAACAACAAGATTCCAGATGCCGATGTTAGGATTGCTAATATATTTATATAAATAATATTGTTAAAATAAAAATGAAAAATAAATTTCATAAGTACAGTTTGTTTTATTGGATTTATAAACTAGGGGGGAAACTTGAGACGTGGTTTGATGACATTATTATAAATTAGAAATTAAATATTATTATAGTTAATATGAATGATGCATCTTTTTTTTAATTGTACATAATATTGATGCAATATTGATGACATTGCAAAAATTGAAACGTTTTCAGGTATGTAAGTAAATCTTAGACAAAATCTTAATTACGATAGATGTTCATTTCTTTTTCAATCTTTTACTGAACATGAAAACATAACATAAAACTTAAATAAGTATAATAATATTGTGTTCAAAATCAAATATTTTTAACAAATTGGCCCAAAACTAGAGGAATAAATCATGGAAATTAAAATATTTATTACTCATGAGATGATAGTGGAACACTCTATTATATGAAAGATATCTTAACAAATACAATCTGGTTTTGTGTTAGAAAACATATATCAATGAACGAAAATTTACTTTTCCTAAAGAAAATAAAAAGGAACTTACTTTACTGATAAATAACTGAAACTACGAAAATTTTGCAGTCTCTACAATCATTTCAGCAAGAGTCTCTTAGTAGAGCAAAAAATGATTTAAGCTCACATGCTAAAGGTACAACAGTCTCCCTAAATCACAGACCAGCTCAAATACGGAAATGCTGATGATGCAGTCTCTGAAGAGGTTGTGGCAAACCTGACTTTTTACCGCCTTCATTCCCTGACAACGGCACAATGATAGGGGAAATAGCTACTGCTAGTTTTCGTCCTGTATTGAATGAGTTTTCTTTACAGTCCGCGATTGCAGGATAAAACATGTAAGGCGCAAAATATTGGTTCATCTCAGAGCAAACGTTTGGCAAATAACCAGAAAATCCATTCAGAGGCAAATGTTTGCTAAATGATGGAAGCAAATAACTTTTAAAAAGACAAGCGTGTTTGGATACTTGTTAGGGAAAATAAATCTGCTTATATTATAAGGAGCGTACTGAAATTAGTTCAGAAATGGAGTAGGCAACGGCGTTAACGAAGCGATGGGATTGCAGTCACGGGTTCAAATTCTAATTAGAAAAGAACAGTGAGTAGCTTATAATTATATAAAATAATCTGAAATTATTATTCGGTTGAAAGCTTTTATCATCCAGTCTGCTCTCAAAAAAACTGAAAATTAGAATTTATAAAATAGTTATATTACCGGTTGTGCTATCAGGAAGTCAAAAGAAGGATAGCAATGGCAAACGAAGCTTTTAATAGATAAAGGAGCATTTTCTGCGAACCTCTGATAAAAAAGAACTAAGAAAGAGACTAGTGAAGTGCTTTGTATGGAGTGTGACATTGTATCGGGCAAAAACATGGACATTATGTCGAAGTGAAGAGAAGCATTTGAAATGTGGATATGGAGAAGAATGGAGCGTGTGAAATTACAGACAGAATAAGAAATGAAGCTGTGTTGGAAAGAGTGGGTGAAGAAAGAATGATGTTGAAACTGATCAGGAAGAGGAAAAGGAATTGGTTGGGTCACTGACTGAGAAGAAACTGCCTACTGAAGAATGCACTGGAAGGAATGGTGAACGGAAGAGTTCGAGATAGAAAAAGATATCAGAACATAGACGACATTAAGATATGTAGATCATATGAGAAAACGAAGAGGAAGGCAGAATATAGGAAAGATTGGCGAAAGCTGGGTTTGCAGTGAAAGACCTGCCGTCGGGCAGAACATTAAATGAATGAATTACCGGTTGTTCTGTATGGTTGTGAATCTTGGAGTCTCACTTTGGGAGAGGAACCGAAGTTCAGGGTGTTCGAGAATAAGGGACTTAGGAAAATGTTTGGGGCAAAGAGGGACGATATTACAAGAGAATGGAGAAAGTTACACAACGCAGAACTGCACGCATTGTATTCTTCACCTGACATAATTAGGTACATTAAATCCAGACGTTTGAGATGGGTAGGGTATGTAGCACGTATGGGCGAATCCAGAAATGCATATAGAGTGTTAGTTGGGAGACCTGAGGGAAAATGACCTTTGGGAAGGCTGAGCCGTAGATGGGAGGATAATATTAAAATGGATTTAAAGGAGGTGGAATATGATGGTAAGGACTGGATTAATCTTATATATTATGATGACGCAGAATATCTGCATGGAAATATCATATGTACTTCGGTACATTAAATAATATATATGATATGCGTAAATCACTTTGGGCCGTATTCATAGGCATTCTTAGCGCGGGCTTTCGGTGGTTGATCAGCGAACTAACGTTTTTCGTATTCATAAACCAGTGTTAGCGATATGATATGATATGAATCCTGTTTAGCACGCTCGTAGCGCGGGCTAGCGAAATGTCTAAGAATAGCACCCTTTGTGATTTAAGACGGCGCTTATTCCGTCGGATCCCGGCCAACTAGTCACTCATAACGAGTGCACCTCAGCACATGTGTGGACTTCAGTCCTACGTTCATAGACATCTATGACGTAGTGCAGAGGGCGGCCACTAGAGGGAACCCAAGATTTGGAACTTAAACTGAGGCGATTCTGTCCGGCGCCGGGGTGAGTATCCGGTGTGGCTTAGTGGATAAAGCATCAGCACGTAGAGCTGAAAATCCGGGTTCAAATCCCGGCGCCGGAGAGAGTTTTTCTCCGTTCCATTACTCTTTCATCGTATGGATTAATCTTGGTCAGGATAGGGACCTTTGGAGGACTTATGTGAGGGCTGCAATGAACCTCCGGGTTCCCTAAAAGCCATAATAATAATAATAATAATAATAATAATAATAATAATAATAATAATAATATCACCAATCTTTTTCCATCATTATACAACCGCTATCACTGTCATATATCTGCCGCTTGTTGTACATTAAAACTGCTGCCCGTCTGGTATAGCAATCCAGTTATTAATTATCAAAATCAGAACCTTGTAAAGCACAAACTGACAACGAAGAGAAATTTGTATATCGTTGGAAGAGAAACTAAGATTTCAAGAAGATTTCCCAAAGAATGCTAACTGCTAGCTCTCAGCTGTTTGTGGATAGGTGGGATCGTTGCTCTTGCTAGAATCGTTCAATGGAACGATTTCACCATAGCAACGAAAGCTGGGTGGGAAAGAAAAAAGAAGAGAGAGAGAGGTAAAAAAAAATAAACCAAAAGGGAGATGGGAAATGCACAGAATAGATTACAGTGGATACAAAAAATGGAAGGTCATTAATAATCGAACTCGCACCCTCACAAATCTTCCCTGAAAGAAAACCGACATTTCATTTTCGGAATTTTAAAACCTACAAGCCCAAGTGAGCAAAGAACTAGAAGAAAGACAGAAAACAGAAGAGCACAATAGGGAAAATATGCAATGCTAATAGTAGTGCACTGAAAATAATAATAATAATAATAATAATAATAATAATAATAATAATAATAATAATAATAATAATAATGTCCGGATGTTTGGCAAAATGCCTTTTTCTACTGCGTGGAAGTAGTCATTATTTTCATAGATATAAATGTGATTTAGAGTAAATCAAAGTGATAGGGCCAATTTTTATTTTCCCTATTTTGCTTTTTTAATACTAATTCAATACAGCAAAGTCCGTATAGGTCAGTTTCTGTCCGATGCGTTTCCAATTCACTGTGGGCTAAAGCAAGGAGATGCACTATCACCTTTACTTTTTACCTTTGCTCTAGAATATGACATTGGGAAAGTCCAAGATAACAGAGAGGGTTTGGAATTGAACGGGTTACATCAGCTGCTTGTCTATGTGGATGACGTGAATATGTTAGGAGAAAATCCACAAACGATTAGGGAAAACACGGGAATTTTACTAGAAGCAAGTAAAGAAATAGGTTTGGAAGTAAATCCCGAAAACACAAAGTATATAATTATGTCTCGTGACAAGAATATTGTATGAAATGGAAATATAAAAATTGGAAATTTATCCTTTGAAGAGGTGGAAAAATTCAAATACCTGGGAGCAACAGTAACAAATATAAATGATACTCGGGAGGAAATTAAACGCAGAATAAATATGGGAAATGCGTGTTATTATTCGGTTGAGAAGCTTTTGTCATCCAGTCTGTTGTCAAAAAATGTGAAAGTTAGAATTTATAAAACAGTTATATTACCGGTTGTTCTATATGGTTGTGAAATTTGGACTCTCACTTTGAGAGAGGAACATAGGTTAAGGGTGTTTGAGAATAAGGTGCTTAGGAAAATATTTGGGGCTAAGTGGGATGAAATTACAGGAGAATGGAGAAAGTTACACAACACAGAACTGCACGCATTGTATTCTTCACCTGACATAATTAGGAACATTAACTCCAGACGTTTGAGATGGGCAGGCATGTAGCACGTATGGGCGAATCCAGAAATGTATATAGAGTGTTAATTGGGATGACTGAGGGAAAAAGACCTTTGGGGAGGCCGAGACGTAGATGGGAAGATAATATTAAAATGGATTTGAGGGAGGTGGGATATGATGATAGAGACTGCATTAATCTTGCTCAGGATAGGGACCGATAGCGGGCTTGTGTGAGGGCGGCAATGAACCTCCGGGTTCCTTAAAAGCCAGTAAGTAAGTAATTCAATAATAAATGTATTTTTTGTGCATTCTAAAGCAATATTTCTTGTTTTTTTTTGCAATTTTCTAATTAATTTTAATGTAATGTGTATAAAATTTAAATATTTGAAACAATGACTATCTTTACTAACAATAGTAAATAAAAGTAATTTATTTCGGTGTTTAATCTGCTAATAATCGTGCTCTAATACTATTGGTGTAATATGAATAATGATCGACGATCCACAGTTACAAATATAATATTGTCATGTCTTCACGATACCAACAATCAGCTTTATAATTTTAAATATTAAGCTCGTTCTAATAGAAGTTCTCACGTAGCATTTTCAATTGTTTTCAATTGAAGAACACCCTTCACCATACCCAAATCTTTCTCAAACTTCGACGTCCCACAGTACCCATACCATGTATTTCCGGACATGGGTTCCCACTTGAAAAATGATCAGTTTGCCGACCTGCACAACATACAAAGCGTTGTCGATGTTGTTTTGAATCGCCCTGTATAAAGAATTACAGTTACAATCCGCTAGTCCAGTGGTTCCCAACCGGTGTGTCGCGATATCGTGGGCGTTCAGTAAAGTGTGTCGTCAGTCAAAAAAGGTTGGGAACCACTGCGCTAGTCCACAGCTATGAAGTAAAGGTTAGCATGTCTGACCGTGCAACGAGCGGGCCTGGGTTGATATCCTGGTTGGGACAAGTTACTTGGTTGAGTTTTTTTCCGGAGTTTTCTGTCAACCCATTAAGAGCAAATCCTAGGTAACTTTCGGCGTTGGACCCTGGACTCATTTCGCTAGTATTACCACCTTCATCTCATTCATACGCTAGATAACCATAGCAGCTGAAAAAGCGTCATAAAAAAGCAAAAAAAAATATTCTCTAACCCAGGCCTGTACAACGTTTGCGCTCTCCGAGCCGGCTCACAGCTCATGAGCGGAATGCAGATATTAGCTGCGCTCTGTATAAGGGTGGACTCAAGAAGGGGTGTATCTCGTACAAAATATACACAAAAGGAAGTACTATTACGAGTGTTTATGAAATGAATTCCCGTTCAGTGTTTCCAAAACTATCTTGGACTATTATTAATTAATAAATAAATATTTATTTTACAGACGTAATAGAAATTCTATAGCTACTTAAATGTACAATATCATTTTGTTATATTTTTATTTATCAGTACATCAAAACGAGGTTTTATGCTGTTGGCAGCTGAAAGGAACAGTAGCCTACTGATCGTAATGAAACATCAGTTACAGATGTTCGATGTCTGCCTTTATTAAAGTTGATTATAGAAAACAGTTGCTCACAAATATTAATGTTGAGCCAAACATAGCAATCATTTTCACAGCCAGCCTGTGTAGTCGTGGACATTATTGTTAATGTTTATTCTTGTAAAACTGAACCAGGCTAGTAGTATTATTCAAACGATCTTTAGCCCTTAGGTCACATTGAAGATCAATAAGTTCGAGCTGTAAATCGTTAAATGTTATGTTCCGTCTTTTAGATTCCTCCATACTGTACCGTAGTAATAGGTAAGCAACGTGAAACAGTTACTGAGAATAGGCCTACACACTGCACTCCACTAGATAACTGAGTGGTCGTTTCCCTCTCCTCTACCTATAGCAAGTCTACGTCATTCTGACGTATCTTGATCTCCGTTTCGGCGAGCGGTAAACACAGCTCTCCCTCTCCGAAGGAGCGCGCGCGCTCGTTGAGCGCTGTTTGTGCAGGCCTGCTCTAATCAATCAACCGTGAATTCTTGCTGTAGTTTACAAGAGAAGTTGATTAAAAAGTTCTGAGTATATTATCATGTCATCATCTCTGAATAGCTTTTGTAGTTGTAAAACGACATTAAATTACGAATCGTCGTAAGAGTTCCTTGCTACTTCGCCGTATGCAAGCCAACCTGGGGATCTGATAGCTATTTATTACATAAGCAGAGGAGCCTCCTACTTAACTAGGCTTCCATCAGAGTATTGTGTTCTACCTGGGGTTCAGACCCGCCTTGCTATTCACAAGGACAAAGATGATTAATCAGTGTTATCTCCCCTGATTAGCCCCCCCCCTCCCTGGAACTGTATCCTGCTTTGTGAGACTCCAGGCTTCTACTTCCACTGTCGTCGTTCAAAGCCCTTGTACCATCAGGAACTTGTCACTTCTGAGAGTTTGTGTGTTTCAGCGTGTTAACATCAAATATTTCACTTCTAGTACAGCTGTACTTTGTTTCTCCGTCCTTTTCGATGTTTGTCATTCAAATTTCGCTATGAAACTAGTTAAAAGGTCGCATAATGTTTTTTTATTTTATTGCGCTATTTTACGACGCTTTATCAACATCTAGGTTATTTAGCGTCTGAATGAAATGAAGGTGATAATGCCGGTGACATGAGTCCGAGGTCCAGCACCGAAAGCTACCCAGCATTTGCTCGTATTGGGTTGAGGGAAAACCCCGGAAAAAACCTCAACCAGGTATAGGCTGGTTCACAATAAACAGGAAACGAGAATCGGAACGAAAACGAAAACGGTAAAATTGTTAAAATGTGTACATTTAAATGTGAGCATTCACAATTAACGAAAAGCTTGCCGGAGCCCGAGATCGGAAACGGAGAGTTGGCCAAGTTTCAACTTTGGCATTGACGTTTCTGATCACAGCCCACTAGAGTCATTCTATTGGCATCTAAAAGCTATTTTTGTCGTCGTATATTTTGTGGCAAGAAGACCGTGACATAACCTATGCATTATTTTGTTCTGTGCTGTGCGTCATGGAGCAAGTTTTATTTGATGAGATTCTAATATTGAGTGTTGAGGAAAATCCTCACGTTTACGATGTGCCTCGAATAAAGATTAGAAAATGAAGGAGAATACGTGGCTTTCAATAGCTGCATCTTTGAACACCGATCGAAAGTGAATCATATTTTATTACTGTATTGGTTGTATTACACACTACATATTCACGCTTCAATTCAATAACTACTGTTGTGTTCATTTTTGTTCTATTGCAAATGTTTCTTCTCTAATTATTTTACGTTATGGTAGACTTAAAATAGGTTGTGATAATAAAGATGCATGGGCATATTTATAGTACCGTACCTAATGAAATGTTTCAGTTGAAATTTCGAAGTTGGTTAACCTGTGTTTATGTTGGTTCCCTTGTACTCATGAGAGAATGCCATTGGTCAATTATACACAAATAACATCAGACTGCGTAATATCGACTTTACATATCGTTATTGACATGCATATCGATATGCATAGTCGTCTACGTTCTCGGTTTATTGTGAATAAAAAAAAAATTCATATTCACGTCCTCTGCTTCTCGTTTTCATTCTGATTCTCGTTCCCGGTTTATTGTGAACCAGCCTTAACTTGCCCCGACCGAGATTCGAACCCGGGCCACCTGGTTTCGCGGCCAGACGCGCTGACCGTTACTCCACAGGTGTGGACCACAATATGTCCTTCGAAGGTTATTTTATTATTATTATTATTATTATTATTATTATTATTATTATTATTATTATTATACAGGATGCGGGATGACTTATCGTTGAATGTAAGTGCATATTTACTATACGTTACATTTTTTTCATTCAGACCATTGGCTCAACAGGTTTTAAACGTAAAGACGACGTCAACATGCTACTGTATCTCCGTACAGTCAGAAGGAAAAGAAAAATAACGTACTGTAGTAGTGTAGCACATACCTTGCAAGTTCAGTCCTCGTCATCATTGATGCAATTACCAGCGTTGCAGTAAACGACGATATATTCTCGTAAGTTGTCGAAGCTGAATCGTCTTCGCCTATCGCTTAAACAGTTTTTGTATCGAGAGAATTTCTGAAGAAAACCTCTAAAATGGGGATCACTCAATTTCTTTAGAGGAATATTTGTACTGAGCATCATGTTGCACGTGTCGTTTAGACCCGCACAACTATGATGATGATGATGATGATGATGATGATGATGATGGTTCTTCAGATTTCATTTCAACGCATTTCCTGTGCGATGTACTGTTGCAATGTTTCTCTATAGCCTGAGTTGTTCTGGTTTTTATTTCAATTTTACATACATCAAACACGATATTGTCTTCGTTAATACATAAAATGTCACTCTCATACTTCTTAATTGCATTTCGTATCTCTAAGCGAATTTAACGTTTTGACTTCGACATTATGAATGGATCAGCACTACACTATTCAACTCGTACTAAATACTTGAGCAGGATAACACAACTGCACACATTGCGTTGCAATGTGGACCGGGGTTCCTTCGTTTTGTACGGTGATGTACTCTCCAGGTACACAAAGGACGGACGACGCGGCACGTGCCATATACTCTGACACGAAACAACTTCACTTTTCCTTAAGTCATCCCGCACACACTGTCTGGTGATGACGGAAGTTCTGTGAGCACCGATTAGTAAAGGTTCCAGGATTATAGTTCTCCATGCCGGTAGTGAATAGGAGTTTGTAAAAAATGAGTTACGTCTGTTCAAGTCGCGTTCAACTAAGGATTATCATAAGAAAATGGAGAGCGGTCGTTTAAAAACTGTTTTCAGGAGGAGCTTTTACCTCACATTTCACCTAACTCTGTGGTTGTTACGGATAACGCAGTATAGTATACCTTATTTTATTTCAAGGAGTGCAGTTCGGTGGCTCCTTTGAACACCCACTTACAGATTTATGACTTCCTACACAAACAACTCTGACAATTCCATTCTGTCCCCTCGTCCCAAATTTCCACAGTTGCGACAATCCTGGTGACCTTCGAAACTATGCAGCGAAACTGACGGGATTCTTGAAATTCGGAAAAGATGCGGCAACTCTGCCTCCACGTGGATTTGACGGGCACCTGTCAATTCTTCTGAACGAGGGTTGTGATTGGTTACTAACAAGAGAAGACAAGATTTCCGTCACAGTGAGGAAGACGTTTATTTATGACAATCAATTAGTAGGGGGCAGTAGAAGGTCTGTCGGCAAAGTCCTTTCTATGAAACTGCACTCCATGAAAAAAATAAAGTTTACATGATATATACACGAGTGTTCTATCAGGATTATGAAGTTTCTTTTGAAACGGTCTGCAGTCCTTCGCCCCCTTACAAAACTGACCTGCTAATTGTTTAAAAAGCCGGGGAGACAACCCTCTATATTCGTGAAACGCACTATAATACGATATCGAATATGAGAAAGGAAGTAAATTGTTACGAAACTCGTAAGATATGTAATGAAAAGGTCCCATTTTCGCCACGGCGACGTTTTAATTTAACAAGTATGTAACCAATGTCCGTGAAAGTTGTCTGGAGACGCCAAGACTAGAACCTAGCTTGACAGTGACGGGAAGTTCGATAGATCACTTGGAGACGATCTATTTGTGCGTTTTATCAGACGTGACTTCTCCTCTCAGTAATAGAAACTGATGGATCTTGGCTTGTGACGTCGTTGTAACAAAAACCAAACAGATTGCGTACCGGGGATCTTTGGAGGGTGACTGGATGACATATAGCTCTAATCCTGAAGCATGCTTTCTTTTTGTATAAACAAACTCATGGGATATTTCAAATGGAGGAGAAAAAAAAAGATCTAAACGTAGAAATCGATTGATGCCATAAACATAGCAACATTTTTCCCCCGCCTATCTTCTGTCATTTTAAAGAATGGAATCTATACATCCATAAAGGTTTATAATCAAAATATTCACTGGGAATACTATAAAGTATTACTCTGTAATATTATTGTCACACACCTTCTCAGAATCAACTCTACTTATTGTTATTATTATTATTATTATTATTATTATTATTATTATTATTATTATTATTTTATAGAGCCCGGATGTTTAGGCATTTATGACAGTTAAAATAGGCAGGCAAGAAAAGAAGGCAATAAAACGTAGAAAAAGGCACAATAAATTTTGAAAAAGGCATTATAAATTTTTAAAAAGGGTATAATATATTTTAGCAATAAATTTAAATTTTATCAATATAACTCACATATTTACTTCGTAGGTGACACATGTTGACTTATAAAATCCCTTTTTTTTTTTTTTCGTGATTATCTGTCTTTTCACAAACCTTACGTAATGAAACTGTTCCATCGGTTGAAAACACATGGGCACCAAATTCACTAACGTAAGCATGAAGTTTACTTCGCAATGGTTTACTGAATTTAGGCATCACATTGTGCGGTAAATTAAGAGGGCTCATACAGTAGCAATGCAGCAAATTGTAAACTTTACACAAAATTTTAAATATCTCAGATATAATTCAGTGGATGTCTCATTTTTTGTACACAAATAAGTGGCATTTGGGCCTCGCATTTGGCATCAATAATTTATAATTATCGTAATACAGTCTAATCCGTTTGGGTATGGATAATATTAATTTATTATTACAAAGCTATTACGATAGTAGGAACAATTTCTTACTGGTTATATTATGATTAAGAAATGGGAGTTTCCATATATGACAATCAACAATGCATAATCTGAAAGGACAAATAAAATTTAGATGATTAAAATGGCTACTACAAATCAACAGCGGGCACAATGTGTTCTTTGCTATGCTAAATTTGAGTTCAGAGTGTTAAAAGAGTTCAGAGGAAATTTTGACTCAATAATGACAATAATAAAGTATGGTGATAATACTAATAATTAATACTAATAAATAATAATAATATAACCTAAACTTAAAATAACATTTGAAATATTCTAATTTGTATCCATCGAACTAAAAATGTTGTACCTTTCAACATTACACTCATTTCGCTGTCAACTCACTCACTGCACTGGAACCGACACATTTCACTGTAGAAACAGGTTCTGTGTTAAAAAACTTGCAGGAGGTCACTGGCGAAACCCAGTACGACTGACACAACATATCTCTTGATACAACACTTGCAACATATCCCCAAACTCCCCAGATCTAACCCCTAAAGCCTTTAGTAAGTCTGACTTCTTCGTGATTGAGGGTTTTGTTAAAGAATTTTGCAACCTATTTTCTATTCAGGCAGGAAACTCTGTTTTGAACATTGATGATCTGAAACAGGAGTTAAAAAAAAATTACTCACTATCTCTTGGCTTTTCAACTCCCCAAATCACCCCTCTTGTGTTACAACGGACATTGATGGCTGAATTGCATCACTGTTCAACAAATGAGTTGTGCAGGGTGCGCAATGGGGGTCATGTTGAGCTCTGAGAATCTTCCCTTTTTCAGTGTTGTATGCACAAAGTTTCAACAAATAAGGTTCAGTAGTAAATGTTTTACGGTGTTTTTATTTTATCCATACCCAAACGGATCACCCTGTAGTTCATTTTTTTATTTACAAAATTTAAAGGAAATAATTTTCTGCTATTTTTGAAACTAAAACATGGTATCTCTTGAATTAATTGTCCAAACTGTTTCAAATTTTCAGAATATCTGTAGACACTCAAACTGTAGACGATGTACCACTTTCATAGAAATATAAGCATAATTTAATAAATTTTAAGTAAACAATGCAAAATAAAAATGACTTTTTTTCCTTATGACAAAATAAAAAAAAAATACAGTTCAAAATCTTTGCAATGCAGGAAGTTCACGGTGGTCCATCCTCTAACACTGCATTTCTGGAGTCAGAAATTAAAAAAATAAACTTAGAAACTGGCAAATTGTTGAGGAGATACCATGTTTTTTAACAAATTAATTTGATAATTGTAAATTTGTTGATGCCAAATGAGAGACCCAAATACCACTTATATGTGCACAAGAAATGAGAAAGATCCACTGAATGATCTCTGAGATAAGTTATTTAAAATTTTGTAAAAAGGTACAATCTGCAACACCGTTACTGTACAAAATGATTAAACATTTTCACCTCCTCCACAGCAGCGGTGCAGAGATTCACGAACATGGAGAAATAAATGCGGTTGTGTGCTCAGTAATTCAGTCGTTGCGTGGATTTGTGCGATAAGATACTCCTCTGATGTTACAGGAACAGCATACTCTTCATGTTTTTTTTTAATTGGGTTATTTTCGACGCTGTATCAACATCTAGGTTATTTAGCGTCTGAATGATATGAAGGTGATAATGCCGGTGAAATGAGTCCGGGGTCCAGCACCGAAAGTTACCCAGCATTTGCTCGTATTGGGTTGAAGGAAAAGCCCAGGTAACTTGCCCCACCGGGATTCGAACCCGGGCCACCTGGTTTCGCGGCCAGACTCGCTGACCGTTACTCCACAGGTGTGGACCTCATCATAGTACCCCAGAGAAAATAGTCAAGAAGTGTAAGATCTGGTGACCGTGATGGCCATGGAAAGGCCCTCCACCAATCCATCGATTTGGATAAGTGGCGTCCAGGTGGTGCTGCACATTTGCATCAAAGTGAGCTCGAGCACCGTCAAGTTGCAGCCACATTACCTTACGAACACAAGACAAACTACCCAATTAGGATGCGAACCGAGGACTGTGGAGGGATGTAACGCATGCGCAGTAAAGTTATTAAGCGCAGTTCGTCCATCCACTGATGGGTAATGGGTTGTATAACTATTAGGACACGAAAAACAATTCGCTCGTGGATTTATCGTGAAATCCCAGACCTCTTGTGACATTACTACAGAATGTTTGATCGTGTTTACTTTTATTTTTTATTGTTTTAAATAGCTTAACGTCCATTTGTCCTATTTTAATGTAGCCTATATTTTTCTCCTAGTTACGAAGGTTAAAATGCGCAAACTTTGGCAAATATCGGTCAAAGCGTATAGATTTATATAGAGATCATACACGTATGCACACATACATACATATAAACATACATTCACTTTTATATATTAGATTGTAATGACCGTTATTGCACTACAAGTTTACAAGTTTACATACCACACCCAAGGTAAAGTTTCTAATTTCGGGGCATCAAAATGGAACTTGGGAGAATGAAGACGGCAATGGACGAGTTTTATAAGAGCATTCATGCTTTTTCTTTTTATCTATATACAAAGTCGTCATCATCATCATCATCACAACATTTTGTGTGAATAGTAAGGCACACAAAATAATTCTCGAACAACTCCTAAAAATTACAAAGGCTCATGCATTAGCACAGCAATTAAAAATTCTTGAGCATTGATTCTACGTTTTCTTTTGTTATATGCACGCTTACTTTAAGTATTAAGTCCTGCAATTCTAGCGGGATGAAAAACAAAAGACAATCCCTTAATGACAGAGCGTTTGTGTTTTGTTTTTATAGAAGCAAAGCACTCAAAAATTTTTCTTTAAGGCATTACTTATGTATTATTCATACAGGGTTTCTGCGATGTGGAGAAAGAAACCACAACTCTTCGCCCCCTCCCACCACCCGGCCATCATGTGACTTGACGTCACAAGTACTCCTCAAGTAGCGTCGGGGTGTTTTTTGCCTTCCCACCACTCTCCAAATTTCGTTGTCAGCTCTGGTTTTCTCCGTGCAGTGCTGAACTGATATGCAGTGAAAAACTGCCACCTTACTACTTATTCTTTTTATCACCTTTTTCCTAAACGGAAGGTTGATTTCTTTATGATGGGTCCCGGGTGTGGTGAAGTGATCATCAGGGATGTGAAGTATCACTTCCCAGGACATTATAAGCCAAGGACTGTCGTGGAGGCAAAGGACTGAATGCTAACGACCTCTGGCAATCGGAAGAGGCATCAATGTCGACGCTAACAGGTCCAAGATTGTCGCCACACGTCTGTAAAAACAGTACTGAGCAATGATTTCTTTATAGGGTTACTTACTAATCTACAGGGTGTCGCCCAGACAATCGAAAATCAGAATATAGGTTCGGAAAACTGATTAATGTAACTCTAGATGGCTAGAAGTCCTAAAATACAGAATGTTAAAAATTTCAATGGTAATATTCATCAAGACAAGAAAAGAATCTAATAAACATGGGGACCGAAAACTTAATATCTTCCGAGATATGAATGCTTGTTCATCATTTACAAAGAAGATGCTCAATGTGATTTCTATTGAAAAAAAAAGACCATTCAATATTCTGAGAGTTTGTAGTAGTCACCAAAACAAGAAACAAAGTCTAATATATATTAAGTCCTAAAATTAATATCTTCCGAAAAATTAGCACTTGTTCATCAACATCATAGATGGTCAATGTAATTACTAATGAAAAAACATTATAATTCTGAGAGATAATAGTGTTCATAAAAAGACGAAAAAAAGCCTAACAGATATGGGTCCTAAAATTAAATTTGTACGAAACAAGGACTTTTAATCTAATGGTTTTAAGCTTAATCAAGAAAAGACTATCAACATAACTTTTAGCCTAAATCATGTAATTAAAAAGGACAACATACAAAACTATACCAAATTTCTAGGACTTTTTATACTCCAGTTTAACATGGGAAAAAACATATCGAATATATATGCACAAAGTTATCAAGAGTTACATATTTATTAAAGAAATTAGTGACTTGCGTTTCTCAAAATTATTTAAGATGTGCCTACTTTTCGTTCTTTCAGTCGATAATCCGGTATGCCTTAATTTTCTGGGGAAATGGTACCAAAATTGGGAGTGTCTTGATTATGTAAAAGAAAGCCATTAGAATTCTATATCAATCAAACTATCTTGAACATTGTCGACCATTTTTTCAAACAATCATAGATACTAACAGCCATAAATTTATATTATATATACGACCTAGTCCTTTACACTCGACATAATATAGACAATTACTCATTAGTAGCCAATGTATATGATCATGAAATTAGAAATAGTGAACAAATTCATATTCCATACTGTAGATTACATAAAATTAGTACAAATTCTTCTGTCATGAGGATGAAATTATATAATAAGCTTCCTGGTCAATGTTGTAAGTTCGAACCAATAGTTTCAAAACTAGATTTTACAATTGGCTTTTAATTAATCCTTTCTACTCTGTAGATGAGTTTCTTAACATAAATTCATATGAAACTGATTTTAATAAATAAAGTTATTTACATTTAGTTACAAATAATACATTAAGAGTGAGTGTTTTCACTAATTTTTAGAGTTTCAA
Source organism: Periplaneta americana (assembly GCA_025594305.2). Lineage (NCBI taxonomy): Eukaryota > Metazoa > Arthropoda > Insecta > Blattodea > Blattidae > Periplaneta > Periplaneta americana. The sequence continues at coordinate 31,649,276 of JAJSOF020000021.1, forward strand.
AATGTTTTGTGTTTTCATTCTAATTAAACTTTACTGTTTTCAAATTATTTGTGTATTTTCAAATGTATGTTCCCCCTCTGTATTTGTGACGAAGCTATCACTGTACGTTTAATGGCTTAATAAATTGAATTGAATTCAATTGATTTTGTTAGAACAGTATATTTTCTGACGTGAACTCTTTGCTTGTTTCTTATGGGGTATGCAATATTATACCAGAAATGCAGTAAAGAAAATAGTAACAAGATGTGATTTCCTAAAACGTAGGACAGGACGATACGTTAATGAACTGAACATCTACCATGATATTAGTGAACAAGTATTCATATCTCGGAAGATATTAACTTTAGGACCCATGTTTATTTGACTTTGTTTTCTTGTTTTGACGAATACTACCATTTATCAATAAATCAAATGATTTTTAAACTCCCTGTATATCACTGTATGTAATGCCACGAGTGATTTTGAACTTATCTGTAAGTCAGCGAGTGGATTTATCTAGTCAAGTTCAAAATTATCACATGTATTTTTAGAGCTATTTCTCGAATAAAACAATCTAATATAACTAATAAAATCTATAAAATAAGATATTTCAAATAGGCCAGCTAACAATAAATTACATCTCAACCTCAGAACATTTTCCTTGTGAAACAAAATGGAACTTTTCATTTCAGTAATGTAAGAAGCTTTGTCTAATTTGTATAAAGTGCTTCAGGTTGTGTTATCAAGCCCTGTAAACAAAGATTTTACACAACGTTTATCTTCTACCATGGGAAACGCTTGGAATAACAGTCGCAGTCGTCTAGATGTTGATATTGTGAAAGCAGGAATTCAGTGTAAAATCAAATATTCACAGAGCTGTTCGGAGTTTTATGACTATTTATTTGTTCTGCGAGCTGCAAAAAAGTAACCAATTTAAAAGTGGAGAGTAATGACATATGCGTTATGTATAAATACAAGTATAAAACTCGAAGCTATGCACACATGCATACATTTTTTGTGTGTTATTACGCAATACAAAACCAGCAGATATTTTGTTTAAATTTACTAATAAAAAGGAGGAAGTTTGCTGCATGGTCTTACACAGGATGCTTCGTAACATGTAGGGCCCATTTCATAGGTGAACGGGCGACTTAAAAAAACAATGCAAATTCTTCAAATGATCATTACACTGGGCAACAAAAAAATTGAATATTTCTTGCACTTCATGAGTCAATTCTTACTAATTTTGGGTTGAGAAAAACGAATATGACAATAAAAAATGATACATTTTAATTACATATGCCAACAACATTGAAAGTACATTTACATTTTTTTAATGGCAGTTACATTCTATAAGTTCTAAATTTATGGAAGAATACCTGGCAGATGGTTGGGTCTGAAGAGAATCATATGTGGCTTAATGAGATCGTCGTCTTTTAGCTTGCCTCTTGTAAGTGAGTTCCGGAGCATCCCTACGCAAAGACCAGCAGTAATCCACAAGCATTGTTTCATTCCAACGGCCCTGATATCTTTGTTCCATAACAGAAATATCGTGATGGAACCTTCTTCCGTGTTCATCACTGAAAGCTCCACAACTAGGAGGCAAAAAGTCTAGGTGGGAGTGGAGAAAATGGATTTTAAGGGACATATTGCATCCGAGTTGATGGTATTTTTGCAGGAGCACTGTCACCAACTGAGTGTAGTTATCATCTCTTTTGTTGCCTAAAAATCCATGAATAACTCCCTTGAAGGCTTCCCAAACTTTCTTTCCTTTCCCCTCCAAAACTTGGTCAAATGCAGGATTATTTACAAGTTCTCGAATTTGTGGCCCGACAAAAATACCTTCCTTAACTTTGGCATCACTTAATTTCGGAAATTTCTCTCTTACGTACTTAAAGGCCTGCCCTTCTTCGTTCATACAAAATTTTTTATCAAACCCAGCTCAATATGCAGGGGTGGAAGAAGAATATGTTTTGGGTCCACGAGAGGCTCGGCAACGACATTTTTCTCGCTAGGGTTAAGATTTCTTGCAGGCTAGTCGATCAGTAAAAAACCTCGCATTTTTTTAATACTCTAATTTTTTTCCTATTTATACAGGGTACTGAGGACAGTGCATTTCCAAAAATATACTATCGAAAGTCAAACGGTTTTCGTACTATTGAGCGACAAATTTAGTGTATTTTACAAAAACAAGCCTCTTTCAGCGCTCAGAACTCTGGAACCATTTACTGCAGACCATTGAACGCGAGCTCATTTTGAAGCTGACATTTGGTAGGTTATGATAAGAAGTAATCCTTATTTTTATTGTATACAGAGAGACAGATAATCTGATTTTACTTACTTTTAGGCTTTTTGCCCATTTGTAAAAATGTAAAAATATTGAGAATAAACCTTACATTATTAAGAGGGATTCGGTATTGTTTGCTTAGTGGCTCGGCAGTAAGTTTCGGGGGTATTAAATAAATTATATTCACACGCCTAGACTTGAAAGGCGCAACACAGCAAGCACTGACCGAGAGATGAAGATAAGCGAGCGTTGGGCGTCATTTTACTCCTGTGTTTATGAAAACTTGTGATAAAGCTAGCCCAGCTATGTGCTACTAAACGAAACATCACGTGTTTGTCTCCTGGCCTTCCTTGTCTCGGCTAAATCCCGCCTCAGAGTCAGCTGGTTACTTCCCGCGCATACTATTTATTTTCTTTATTTGATATTTTCAATACTTTCTTATCAACGGTGCACCAGTAAAAATACGTGTTTATTTGTACTTTCAATGCGGAATCTAACCATATATTTTAAAGCGCTCAGAACTCTGCAACCATTTACTGCAATATTTTTTCGTGGGCAAAGGCGTCTTAATGAAGAAAAATCTAAATTTCTCCATTTCCATAAAAAATAAGAAAAACTGTTTACATGTCAATATAAATTTTAATTTCTCAGCATCAAAATAAACCATGATTTCGATCATTGGGTGAAAGGGTTTCGGAGCCATAACAGTTTAAAGTTGCTAATTTTATGAAAATACGATAAATTTAAATATTTTAAATTTAAACACTATGAAGTTCTGATGCCTCAAACTTTGCACAAAGCATTGTATCACAGTTGTCAACGGACAGAAAAAGTTTCATTGTATTTAAAAATTGCAAGGTCAATTTTCTCTGTATTTCGGTCGATTTGAGATGGAATAGCCCATATGAACTTTCTTCATTGTTTTTCTCTCTCGATGAAATGGGTACCGTATGTTTTGAAACGCCCTGTATAAGGTGTGGCACGTGCCCCACATACACAGAGAGACAGAGAGTATCGGGAAATTTGGAATCACGGTGACTAACCTACTTGGCGATATCGATGACTAAAAAGTGATATATCGTATCTGTAAATTACCAGGTGAATTAAAAAAACGTTTAAAAAAGTTATTTTTCTCAAAATAGACAAACTTTTTATATGTGTTTCTACTGTGCTAGATCTTATACTCGAGAACAAAATATTAGTCAACTCTCCAATTTTGTGAACATAATAATAATCTAGTTAAAATAAATGAATATTTTTCCAGATACTAGGAATCACTTCTTAGCCATCCATACTATTCCATTGCTTCCTTCTATCTGCACAGATACATCACTTACATTGTGTTAACTCTCGCAGCTAACAAATCGTCCTTAAACGACAGAATAAAATACTTTGTACAAAGCAATAGAAAATAATATCTCGTAACTATCTTGAAATCAATAAATTTGTTCTGTGTCTATACCTGTGAAGTAACGGTTAGCGTGTCTGACCGCAAAACCAGGTGTCCCGGGTTCGAATGCCGGTCGGGGTAAACAAACTGGTTCAGATATTATTTTAATGTACCGAAGTACATATGATATTTCCATGCAGATATTCTGCATCATCATACGATGAAAGAGTAATGGAACGGAGAAAAATTCTCTCCGGCGCCAGGATTTGAACCCGGGTTTTCAGCTAAAAACCCGGGTTCAAATCCCGGCGCCGGAGAGAATTTTTATCCGTTCCATTACTCTTTCATCGTAAACTGGTTCAGGTTTATCCGGGGACATCACCTTCATTTTTCTAAATCCAACCGTCAAAATGAGCAAGTTTGCGATATAGGTAGCTTTTGCATGCCGCAAGATACATTCCACAGTCTGTAGAATTGATTTTAGCAATCGCCAGGCACTTAGTTCAGGGTACGGTAATGGGCGTGCTTCCTTTGCGTTTCGTGGCTAATCTTGTATTTGAGCCCAAAAGAGTTTCGTTCAACTAGAAACAATGATGCGACATTACTGCTTAGTAAGCATTACGTGAAGTCGGCCGTTTTATTTTCACATTATACAAACTCCACAAAAAAAAAAAGTACCATGACGCTACAAAACTCTATTCGAAGGGATTTAAGGATCGAAAAGTTTCCAGCGTCTTTATATGTGGCAAAAAATACTCCTAAAACGTCTAAAACCCGTCAGTCTTCTCATGCCAATCACAATTAGCTGTGTCTGTACGAAGACAACGCATCCCAGACAAACTTTGGGGATGGCTTTGTTATGTTGGTAGTAGTGGCAGTAATATGAGAAGGAAATATATCTCAGTTCAATTATAAATTTACCAAAATTAGCAAGTTTAAAAAAACTGCTTAATAATGGGAAACATTTTCAGAAAAATTAGACTATAATTTATTGAAGAGTCCCAAAAATCGCTCAGTTCATCCGGATATATTTATGATTTATACACATACAGAGTGTTTCCGAGGTGATGTTACAAACTTTCAGGGACGATGGCGAAGGGCACATGTATCAATTTGAGATAAGGAACCCTGGTCCGGAAAAGACCGACTCGAAAGTTACAAGCAAAAATACAGTGAAACCTCTCCTTACGGACACCTCCAAGATACTGACACTCCTCATATACGGACAGATTTTTATGTCCCATCTGAAATAATATAGAAATAATGATAAATTTAACTCTCGTTTACGGACACTCTCAGACACGGACACGGACAGCTGTTTCACAGTCCTAAAGCTTGCTTTACCTCCTGATTGCGGACAGAACTTGGATTTCAAGACCTAATGTGTTACAAAAATGGAAAATTTAGTTTTGAGAACTGTACAGAAATTCCTTAAAATGAAAGAAGACAATAAGGATCTCGTAGGCTACCACTAGCTCAGCTAACTACCCCTTGTTAGCTAGAAGCGGGTGGTTAAACAAAATCTCAAAATTTAACCTGTCTGATGGGTCCAAGGTTTCCGCGATCGTGAAATTGTATTCGACACATGATAGGGTTAGTAGGATTATTCTCTTCACTTCAATCAGTTGTTCTGTTTCGAGAGACATGGCACCTTAACATAAAGGTTAAGTTGAAAACTGTAAATTACAGTACTGCATAACTGTCGACCTAGAATAAAACTGCATGGCACAGTACTGTATTTTCCTTTTTCGGTCTTATCTACTGTAGTTCAAAGTTGCAAAGAATTTATTGTAGTACAGCAGACTGTATTTAGAATTAAACTACAGTAATACATTTAATTTAAAGCGTGAAGGGATACATAATGCATATTATAAAGTTACTGTTAGATTGGGGAGCCTCCCTCCCAATAAAGGACACCTCCCAGTTGCGGACAGATTGTTACGTCCCTTCGATGTCCGTAAATGAGAGGTTTCACTGTAGTTGTGTGGAAAAGAAATAATTTTATTCTTCTATACACCTTATTATGTATATTTATCTGTACATCTTACACATACTGCATTCATCTGACGTTGTTTACGTTGTCTACTTACAGTATTCCATTCAATGCGCTGTCTGAGGGGTGGGGACAGGAAACTACACTAAAGCAATGCAGATAGCGTTATGTGTAACGGACATGGTCGGTCCTGATATGCACGTCTGTAGACAGCAGTGTATGTGTACAAGTTGCAGTGTCCAGTCGATCAGTCCTAGTGAAATGGAGAAGTACACGAGAGCGGAATAAGCAGACCTGATTTTCGAATACGGATGAGCCAATGGGAACAGTAGACAAGCTCACACATTGTATCGGACAAGTACCCACGTAGGAGACATCCGGTCCATACCATCTTTCCACGACTGTTCCAAAGGTTAAGGGAAGAAGGGCACGTGGTGCCAAATTACAATTCCATTTCCAAACAACTATTTTTGCTTATAACGTTCGACTCAGTCATTTCCGAACCATGCTTCCTTATCTTAAATTGATACATGTGCCCTTCGCCATCATCCCTGAAAGTTTGTAATACCACCTCGGAAACACACTGTATATTATTTTTTAGACCTCTATCATTATATTTTAAGCTAGCTTTCTTCCAAAACAACTCCAATCCTTGTTTAAAAGTTTGTGTTATTACTAAACTTCGGATTTTAGGTTAAATGCCATTTTTTTCTGTAGAGATAAACTAAAACCAGTTAAATATCTTCACATTTTATACAAAATATGAACGTTTGTAAGCGGTTTAATGGTGCCTAAAATGCCTATTTTGTTCACTGAAACCTATTTTTAAGGTTCTAGAACCTAAAATTGCCTATTTCTATTTGTTACGTTTATATTTTTAAATTTTCGTGTAGCAGTGGAAAAGAAAGTTTTGAATATCATGGGGTGGGTATGGTTCAAATATCCTGTAATAGTTTGGTTGTAGAAATGAAGAAATTTCTGGAAGGTGTCTGGTTTTGTTGAGCACTTAAGCAGACAGTAGGAATGTCATGAATCGGGAGGATGTAGTTCTGCCTAAAGAAATCAGCATGACAAATATTGCTAGATTTAAATATGCATCCATTCCTTCGGTATCATTGAGAAGAATTTTTTTCGCTGATAGAATGGTTCTGTCTAAGAAAAGGCAAAGTTTCACAATAGAAAATTATAGAAAAACGTTGTTATGTATTGCAATGCCAATTATGAATAATGTGTTAATTGTAAATTCATTGGTAAATTAATTAATTTAATTGTAATATAAGCACTTATGTATTAGCAGCCTTAGAGCAATGAGGTCGATGAATTATTAAAAATTACGTACCGGTATTCATAATTAAGGACTTAACAAAAAGTTTTTAGCCGCAATATTTTTTTACTGTTTTTGTCACTGTATACTGTAATGCTTAATATTCACTAATTAATTGCATTTTTATAGTTACTATAGTTTGTACGGACAGAAATTACATTTTAGCTGCATAAAATAGTATTTTTATCTCCTTGAAATTGTATCTTTAGGTACCTAAATCTATGTTTCAATGCCTATTTAGATCAATTCTGGGCCTATTTTAGGTTAGTTTTTAAGTGCCTCAACTCTGAGGTCTAATTATTATGCATGCCACTTGAAAACTCGCTCAGACCGTGGACTGGTGGATAGAAGAACTAACTCTGTCCTTTCATAAAACTGGACTAATCGCTTTTTGGGATCAAACTGTTTAATTAGATCAGTAAAATTATAAAATATAATGAAAGGAATAACCTAAAAAAGGATTAATAAGGTGGATGGTTTCAGGAAAAAAATACTATATAATTATATGATTACAATGACAAATATTAGTAAAATCAATAAGCTTAAAAATTATTTAATAGCGGCAATTTTTTTCAGAAAGAGCTACAATTTTTATAAGTACAAGATATAATAAAAACTCAGCAAAAGCAATACGTACAGAGAGAAAGAGAGAGAGAGAGATAGAAAATGTATAAAAGAGGAAACATTTACAAAAAAAATTCTAATTAGTAGTTACTCGTACATAACAATATGAAGAGTTAAACAGATGCTTCATTAGGGGAAAATGTTAAAGAACATTTACAATTAATCAGTACAATTATAAAATTTAGCAAAATCTATAAGCTAAAAAAATTCCTTAAGGGAAAATATTTCATAACATGCCACTACCACTACTACAACATCAACAACAACTCAACAACTACAACAGCAACAAACATAACAGCAACAACTACAACAGCAACACTACAACTACAACAACAAACAACAGCAGAAACTACAACAATTCTACAACTACAACAGCAATAGCAATAGCAACAAGTACAACAGCAACAACTACAACAACTCAACAACTATAACAGCAACAGCTTCGACTCAACAACTACAACTTCAACAACTCAACAACTACAACAACTTCAACAACTACAACAACTATAATAGCAACAAACATAACAGCAACAACTACAACTACAACAACTATAATAGCAACAAACATAACAACAACAACTACAGCAGCAACAAACATAACAGCAACAACTACAACTATAATAGCAACAACTACAACAACTATAATAGCAACAAACATAACAGCAACAACTGCAACAGCAACAAACATAACAGCAACAACTACAACAACTATAATAGCAACAAACATAACAGCAACAACACAACTACAACAACTATAATAGCAACAAACATAACAGCAACAACTACAGCAGCAACAAACATAACAGCAACAACAGCAACAAACATAACAGCAACAACTACAACAACTATAATAGCAACAAACATAACAGCAACAACTACAACAACTATAATAGCAACAAACATAACAGCAACAACTACAACAGCAACAAACATAACAGCAACAACTACAACAACTATAATAGCAACAAACATAACAGCAACAACTACAACAACTATAATAGCAACAACTACAACAGCAACAAACATAACAGCAACAACTACAACAACTATAATAGCAACAAACATAACAGCAACAACTACAACAACTATAATAGCAACAAACATAACAGCAACAACTACAACAGCAACAAACATAACAGCAACAACTATAATAGCAACAAACATAACAGCAACAACTACAACAACTATAATAGCAACAACTACAACAGCAACAAACATAACAGCAACAACTACAACAACTATAATAGCAACAAACATAACAGCAACAACTACAACTACAACAACTATAATAGCAACAAACATAACAGCAACAACTACAGCAGCAACAAACATAACAGCAACAACTACAACAACTATAATAGCAACAAACATAACAGCAACAAACATAACAGCAACAACTACAACAACTGTAATAGCAACAAATATAACAGCAACAACTACAACTACAACAACTATAATAGCAACAAACATAACAGCAACAACTACAACAGCAACAAACATAACAGCAATAACTATAATAGCAACAAACATAACTACAACAACTATAATAGCAACAACTACAACAGCAACAAACATAACAGCAATAACTATAATAGCAACAAACATAACTACAACAACTATAATAGCAACAACTACAACAGCAACAAACATAACAGCAATAACTATAATAGCAACAAACATAACTACAACAACTATAACAGCAACAACTACAACAGCAACAAACATAACAGCAATAACTATAATAGCAACAAACATAACTACAACAACTATAATAGCAACAACTACAACAGCAACAAACATAACAGCAACAACTACAACAACTATAATAGCAACAAACGTAACAGCAACAACTATAGTAGCAACAAACATAACAGCAACAACTACAACAGCAACAACTATAATAGCAACAAACATAACAGCAACAACTACAACAGCAACAAACATAACAACAACTCAACAACTATAATAGCAACAAACGTAACAGCAACAACTACAACAGAAGCAGCAACAGCAACAGCAGCTATTGCTGCTGCGACTATTAATATACTACTACTGTTACTGGTACTACTACTGTAATAGTTGTAACAGTAGAATTAATAGTAATAGTATTAGCAGTAGAAATATTAATAGCAATAACAGTAGTAGTAGCAGTAATAGTTGCCAGTAATAGAGTAAGAGTACTAGTAGTAGTAGTAGTAGTAGTAGTAGTAGTAGTTTTTTAATTGAGTATTTTACGAAGCTTTATCAACTGCAATGGCTATCTAGTGTCTGAGTTAGATGAAGGTGATAATGCCATCGAAATGAGTCCAGGGTCCAACGCCGAAAGTTACCCAGCATTTGCTCTTAATGGATTGACGGAAAACCACGGAAAAACCTCAATGAGACAAACTGTCCCCACCAGGATTTGAAGCCAGGATCGCTAGTTTCACAGTCAGATGTGGTAACCGTTACTCCACAGTGTCAGACCAGTAGCAGTAGTAGTGATAATAATATGCTGAGTATATAATAAGACAACAGAGTAATTTGCAATGCATGGTTTATTCTGAATTGCATAAAATCGACGCAGAACTGTTGTACATCTTTGCAGCAATTTTAAACTACGTGCAGACTGTCTACAATTACAGAGAGTTAAGCTCGCGGTGTATGGTAATTATTGGCCTGTAAATGGGGGGCCGGTACCGCCATATTCGGCCAAGTGGAAGCGACGGCGTGTCGACAAAGTAAATGTTTTGCCTCTTGTCAAAGCAGCAAGGTTTGCTTTCAAGCGAATGCTTCACTCAAAATGCACAACACGGCTCCATTTTTAGGTTTGTTTTATGCTTCCTTGCCAGCCTACACTGCGCAATGCTTTCCATTCCAGAGGCTGCGTTTCGAATTCCAAAGAGAGAAAGACTAGTTTGTGATGAACATGAAAGATGCTCTTTGCGATAGTTTCCCCTCCTCCCCAGGATACAGTATTCCCATTTTTAACAGAACACAATAGTTATTTACGTAACTAGGACAGAAAGTGATACTTTGTGTACAAATGTAACGTTTACGGACGAGGTGCGAAAGACCTACAATAAATGTCCTTATGTCATTAACGTTAAATTTGCTAACTTCATGACCCATTTACTCAAAAACTAATTAAACTTTTGTATGTAACTTATATATGCTTTATAAACTTAATCCTTCACTTTTATTGAACTGCATATGTTGGGAGTTAGAACACAGTGGATTCCGCTTAATAGGACCACGTTCGGACCACGCGTTTTGGTCCAATAATGCGGCTGGTCCTCTTAACCGGAGTTAGATACATATATTGAAGTGTACTGTATTTGTCCTTCTAAGCTTGGACCAAATACGAGTTTTATTGGACCAAAACGCATGGCCCCAACGTGGTTCTTTTAAGGGGTTAGAAAGAATCCAGTATAGGGCAGCTAAATTTGTTAAAGGTAAAAGAGAAGATGGAAACGATACGATAAAAGAACTTAAATGGGAAACTTTGGAAAACAGACGTAGGAAAACTAGAATAACATCATTGTAAGATACATCTAGGTCAGAAAGCATGGGTAGACATAACGGCTCGGTTAGAAAAGCCAACGTACTATGGTAGGAACGATCATGATTTTAAAATCAAATGTAGGAAACAGAAAACGGATGTAGGTAAATTCTCATTTTTAAATAGAACTATAAATGATTGGAATGACTTACCTGCAGCGGTCTTTGAGGGCTGTCCTTCCTCAAGGAGATTCAAGAATAATTTAAAGTTGTATATAAAGTGAAAATTAAAATTAAGGTGACATAGCCCAACATTTAATTTTTTTAAGGTGACATGTATTTATCTAGGCTGACGAGTTTACTTCCTTGGTTTGAATTGTAAATTATTTAAAACTAGCGTAAAGAGGGCCTTAGACTAGAAATGTTTAGTTTAAATGTAGTTCTGTTTATAAGTATGCATAAGGGTGTAATTATTTGACTTATTTGAACTGTTGTATCAGTGAACCGAGGTGAGTCAGTGAAGTTATGGTTTTACAGTGCAGTGAACAGTTCCGATCAGTGATAATTTATAGCGTCAATGAAATGTGTTCTATAGTGTCAGTGAAATGTGTGCTAAAGTGTCAGTGAAATGCGTCATAGTGCCACTACAGGGAATGAGATGAGAGTAAAGAGAAAGACTATTGAAACTTATGTAGGACCTATAGATAAATATGTAGGTTGTATTGTAAAATTAGGTATTTTATTTTATGTTTTATTATTATTGTGTTAAATTGTATTGTGTATTATTATTGTATTGTGTGTAAAATTGTATTGTGTATTGTAAATTTTATTGTGTATTGGTTATCATTTTATTGTGTATTGTTAATATTGTATATACCACTGCCACCGGGTGCTTGCCCACTTGCAGTGTAAATAAATACATACATACATTTTACAACAGTAAAATTTTGTTGGACCTGTGAATTGATGTTTTTCAACTTTGAACTAAGTTTCCCAAAAATTACATTTTTTTTAAACACATGACCCATTATCTCAGTTTCTTTTTAAGATACAAAGCTCAAAATTTTACCACATGTTCTCCGTAAGTATTTCCTACTTTTAACGTAGAGAAATGTTTTCATGTTAAAAAAAATCTTTCCTTTTTTTCTTTTCAAAATTCAGTTTCATAGATTTAAAAAAAGCATACGACTCGGTTAAAAGAGAAGTTTTATATAATACTCTTATTGAATTTGGTGTTCCCAAGAAACTAGTTCGATTAATTAAAATGTGTCTCAGTGAAACTTACAGCAGAGTCCGCATAGGCCAGTTTCTGTCTGATGCTTTACCAATTCATTGCGGCCTAAGCAAGAAGCTGCACTATCACCTTTAGTTTTTAACTTTGCGCTATAATATGCCATAGGAAAGTTCAGGATAACAGAGAGGGTTTGGAATTGAACGGGTTACATCAGCTTCTTGTTAATGCGGATGACGTGAATATGTTAGGAGAAAATCCACAAACGATTAGGGAAAACACGGAAATTTTACTTGAAGCAAGTAAAGAGATAGGTTTGGAAGCAAATCTCGAAAAGACAAAGTATATGATTATGTCTCGTGACCAGAATATTGTACGAAATGGAAATATAAAAATTGGAAATTTATCCTTTGAAGAGGTGGAAAAACTCAAATATCTTGGAGCGACAGTAACAAATATGAATGACACTCGGGAGGAAATTAAACGCAGAATAAATATGGGAAATGCCTGTTATTATTCGGTTGAGAAGCTTTTGTCATCTAGTCTGCTGTCAAAAAAGCCAAAAGTTAGAATTTATAAAACAGTTATATTACCGGTTGTTCTGTATGGTTGTGAAACTTGCACCCTCACTCTGAGAGAGGAACAGAGATTAAGTGTGTTTGAGAATAAGATTCTTGCGAAAATATTGGAGGTTAAGAGGGATGAAGTTAGAGGAGAATGGAGAAAGTTACACAACGCAGAACTGCACGCATTGTATTCTTCACCTGATATAATTAGGAACATTAAATCCAGACATTTGAGATGGGCAGGGAATGTAGCACGTATGGGCGAATCCAGAAATGCATATAGTGTTAGTTGGGAGACCGGAGGGAAAAAGACCTTTTGGGGAGGCCAAGACGTAGATGGGAGGATAATATTAAAATTGATTTGAGGAAGGTGAGATAGGGACTGGATTAATCTTGCTCAGGGACGGATGGCGGGCTTATGTGAGGGCGGCAATGAACGTGCGGGTTCCTTAAAAGCCATCTGTAAGTAAGTAATATAAACAATTTAATCTGTAAAGTTTTTATAATAACTAAACGTACTTGTGTCTATATCATCAATAAGCTTTCTGTAATATGTGGCAAAAGTTTCGTATTTCTACATATGAAGGTTTCTGAGAAAATGGTACATGACTTGGTGAAATTTAATGTTGTAGAGATAGGCGATTCCCAAGCCCTCTTAACTGTAAGAACTTCTTCACAAATTCCATGGCTCTCCGGTCAGCTGACAAAATTTACTGTCTGCACGCTGTTAGTATGACAACGATCTGCGACTAAAATACTGGACGCAAGAATAACACGCACGACAACAATCTTGTTTACCGAGTGCAGAAAGAGGCGAGGTGTTCGGATGTGGCGTTAATTAGTTCTGGCCTGGAAAGCTTCGAATAGACGGCGTGTCGGCCGGCATTCCAATCAGGTGATTCCTGCATTCTGGTGCAGCCACAAGGGAATTCATGAGATGCCCTGACAAAAGCGTACACAACGCCAGAAACGTACCAGCGCGGAACACAACCGTAATGGTCTGTCAATACACCGACACACCATTAAAATTACAATTCGGGGAAAACGTGTCAGCGAAGGTACATTAGATATGTTATGCACTTAAATGGTTACTGTTAAATCCCAGGATCGATGGTGCAAATCCAGGCAAAGGCCACGGGTTACTAAAGAATACAGAAATATAAAGCGTAGCATCCTTCGGAAAATAAAATAAAATTTACTGAGCTATTTGGAAAAAGTGTGAAATAATGGTTATTTCAATTTGAATTTGCTTTTCAAATCCGAAAAAATGGGAGCCACAAAGTTGATTATTATAATATAGTACTATTTTCTTCTTTTTCTTCTTCTTCTTCTTATATTATTATTACTATTATTATTTCGGGCCAGCTATAACGACTGGGGGGATCATCGTGCTAACCACACGATACCTCCATTCTGGTTGGATGATCGTCCACCTCTGCTTCGGCATGTGGGCCAGTAGCCGGCTGGTGGGTCTGGGCCCTTCATGGGCTGTAGCGCCACGGATTATTATTATTATTATTATTATTATTATTATTATTATTATTATTATTATTATTATTATTATTATTTCGGAATATGTATGATAAGACTTTCTTGTGTTAAATTCTAACGTACCTTGTCTACATGTTTCGACCTATTTATGGGTCAACCTCAGAACTGGTCGTTGTTGGTCTTGGCGCCTCCTGTTTTGTTTCCTGTGAGGGTGTGTTCGTGTGGTATAGTGTAGTGTCAAAGAGTGTGTGTGTTCTGAAATTGAGACGACCAACGACCAGTTCTGAGGATGACCCATAAATAGGTCGAAACATGTAAACAAGGTACGTTAGAATTTAACATAAGAATGTCCGAAGTGATACAGTGTTAAAAGTTGTATAATCAGGATGTATTATTATTATTATTATTATAGTCCACACCTGTGGAGTAACGGTTAGCGCGTCGGGCTCGAAACCAGGTGGCCCGGGTTCCAATACCGGTCGAGGCAATTTACCTGGTTGAGGTTTCTTCCGGGGCTTTCCCCTCAACCCAACATGAGGAAATGCTGGCTAACTATCGGTGCTGGACCTCGGACTCTTTTTACTGGCATTATCACCTTCACCTCATGCAGACGCTAGATAACCTAAACGTCGTAAAATAATCCACTAAAAAAATATTATTATAAGAAGAATGGAAAAAGTTACACAACGCAAAACTGCATTCATTACAGTATTCTTCACCTGATATAATTAGGAACATTAAATTCAGACGTTTGAAATTGACAGGATATGTAGCACGTATGGGCGAATCCAGAAATGCATATAGAGTGTTAGTTGGGAGGCCAGAGGGAGAAATACCTTTCATGAGACCGAAACGGAGATGGGAGGATAATATTAAAATGGATTTGAGAGAGGTGGGATATGATGGTAGGGACTGCATTAATCTCGCTCAGGATAGGGGCCGTTGCAGGGCTTATGTGAGGGCGGCAATGAACCTCCGGGTTCTCTAAAAGCCATTTGTAAGTATTATTATTATTATTATTATTATTATTATTACCTTTACAAGCCCGTGAAAGCTTTCCTCTGTACAACAAACTGTACTGTTTCAGATTATTTTCAGAAAACAAACATTTATCAATCAATTACGTCAAGTTTTCCAAATTTTCACTATACAGGGTGTTAAAAAAAGCATTAAGTATTTTGAGAGGTGGAACTATTCATCAAAATACGAAAAAGGTGTAATAAATTAAAATGGATCCTAAAATTACATTTTGCACGATATAAGGGCTTTTAAATTGGTATTGTAAGAACAGCACATGTTACAATGCGAGCTCTTTGCTTTATTATTTTTTTTGGGTTGTTGTTTAGTCAACTGACCTAAGAGAGGTTTGAACCTCATGACATCAATAAGGCATCACTCATGAAGATACGAATACGTCTTGTTCAACATCATCATAGGAGATGCTTTATGTGATTTCTATTCATTGTAATGTATCTTCTGGCAATGTCTTAGAGACTTGAATCTTGTTACCTTTTTTTTTTTTTTTTACTGCATTTTCTATATGATACTGTAGGGGACAGTCGGGTAGTATCGGACAGTGCATTTCTTTCATCTACCATCATATGGTAGTACCTGAATGACATGGTTACGTTTCTCTATGCGACATCACAGAAACGTAACCATGTCAATCAGGTACTATCATCGTGTGATAGATGAAAGAAACTCACTGTCCGATATTACCCGCTGTCCGATACTACCCGACTCTCCCCTATATCCAATAAGAAATCCTCTGATTGAGGTTCTGGCTGATATGTACAGTTGTGGCAAAAAAAAAACCCAGACCGACCCTTGTAGCTGATTTCAGAGCCTTGTTCACTCCAGAGCACGATAGACTGGTAACTAAGACTTTCGTGGTTCGAATCCTGTCTGGGAAGGAAACTCTTTTTTTTTTGGTCCTTATTCAAATTTATTCCCAATACTTTTACGATTGCTGGTAAAATTCATGTTCTGGGAATAATAATTTAATTAAGTAGTAAAATATCGCTGCAATCGAAAAGTATTGGGAATAAATTTGAATAAGGAACAAAAAAAAATGTTTCCTTCCCAGGCAGGATTGGAACCACGAAAGTCTTAGTTACCAGTCTATTGTGCTCTGGAGTGAACAAGGCTTTAAAATCAGATACAAGGGTCGGTCCGGTTTTTTTTTGCCACTACTGTACATCTTTTATCAGGAAGTACATCTCACTTAGCGATATGTGTTAGAGGAAGAACAATAATTGTTTGTATGTATCTTAAGTCTGATTGGTGTAACATGTAATTAACCAGTTATGTATGCATTAGAGGGGAAAGGGACTGACAACCCTACCCCAATAACTCCTGGCTTAGTTGCCTCATGAGTAATAGCTTATTGGTATCAGCTTTGAGGTTCAAACCTGTCTTGGGACAGTCGTCTAAACAATAGTATTTGTGAGGTTACAATGTGTACAGAGGTAACGGGATACTCTCCACTCTCGCCAAAACTATTACCCTTACTATAACACAGGGCAAACTTGAGTGCAGACGAGCCCTTTTGGTTCTCAGCGCCAGACAGAACAGGGCTTACAGTTCCGAGACCTCACGTTCAATCACCGGCATTGACTTGAGAGGTGCTTGTGGCGGGGAAGGTCGGGGATGAGGGGGTTGCCCGTATTCCTAAACTTTACAAATTTAATTCCCCCGAAACTTCCAGAAAATGGATGGATTCTTTCTTACTTACAAATGGCTTTTAAGGAACCCGAAGGTTCATTGCCGCCCTCACATAAGCCCGCCATCGGTCCCTATCCTGTGCAAGATTAATCCAGTCTCTATCATCATACCCCACCTCCCTCAAATCCATTTTAATATTATCCTCCCATCTACGTCTCGGCCTCCCTAAAGGTCTTTTTCCCTCCGGTCTCCCAACTAACACTCTATATGCATTTCTGGATTCGCCCATACGTGCTACATGTCCTGCCCATCTCAAACGTCTGGATTTTAAGTTCCTAATTATGACAGGTGAAGAATACAATGCGTGCAGTTCTGTGTTGTGTAACTTTCTCCATTCTCCTGTAACTTCATCCCGCTTAGCCCCAAATATTTTCCTAAGCACCTTATTCTCAAACACCCTTAACCTATGTTCCTCTCTCAGAGTGAGAGTCCAAGTTTCACAACCATATAGAAGAACCGGTAATATAACTGTTTTATAAATTCTAACTTTCAGATACATTGTAAAATACTCTGGTCCAACAAAGACGAAATAAAATTTAAAAAATGATACAAGATTATTCAGGATAACTATTCCTAATTTTGAAATATGATAGAGGGCATGTAATTAAACATTATTTCTTGTGTTCGCAAACGTTCCCGTATCGCAGTAGTGCGGTAAAAATCAAAAGTCTTGCTTATCCGAGATAGTCTTGATCCACATTAACTTGGATAATAGAGATTCTACTGTAACGTACTAGATTATATGAACGCATGCTGACGGGAGAGTGGTTATAAACAAATGAATGTGATACAGCACAAACTATTAACCATATCGTCTTGCATGTAATCTACGAAAGTAACTGATTTAATGGGTTAGGTACAGCTTACAGCAATAAAATTTTGGAAATAGGCTATTCAACTTTTTTTTCTCCATTACTGTATCTTGTACAACAATGACAATTAGTATGTGTAAAACACTGTCCTTCTGCTATATGAAAATAATATTTTTTACGATTTAAAAAAGTTATTTACATTTTGTTTTTCAAAATTCAAAATGGTGGCAGTTCACTGTGCAGTGATGAAGCGTTTCCCTCATAACTCATAAACTACCCAACATTCTGTGATGAAATTTTTTGTGTGTATTTATGCATGTCATATCTACAATATGATGTAAAATCACTTCTCTGTCTTTCATAGATTGTCTGATAAAAAAATAAAGTAATTTAAAAAAGGGTCAAATATCAGTATTTTCTTCTAACACAAAATAAAAAATATATATTATTTATTAAGGAATGTAGTTAAAAGAGCATGATATTGTAAACATGAGTTTCAGCAATAAAATAAAAGAGAGAGAACATGAAAAAGTTAACAAGTTTATGAGTTATGAGGGAAACGCTTCATCACTGCATAGTGAACAGCCACCATTTTGAATTTTGAAAAAAAGATATATAAATATATATTTTTAAATCGTAAAAATATATTTTTTGATATAACAGAAGGACAGTGTTTTACACATACCAATTTCCATTATTGTACAAGATACAGTAATGGAGGAAAAAAATGTTGAATATTTCCAAAAATGTTACCGCTGTAAGCTATACCTATCCCGTTAACCACACGTCGAATGAACTGTGTGATATAAATCGGGAGTTGACAATACTGCCAAAATGGTTTTTGAGTAAAACTGTAATATATATAATTTTAGGCTTGTTTAATACTTAACCCCGTTTGTGTAATGTAAATTACGAATAGATAAAAACATTGATCACATTACGACATCACAACCACATTCTATTTCAAATTATAACAATGATATCCCAACAGTGGTTCGAACTCCAGACTGGCCTCCACGCAGTAACAAAACTGCGCTTCAACCACTACGTACATAACCGGCTGCTATATTTTTTCCTCATTTTAATTTCAGCTTAATTTACAGTACAGGAAGATTATGTAGGCTATGTAGGGCAATGCTTATTATAAATCTACACAAGAAAAATTAGCGATGCAGATATTGGGATGCGGCAGTTCAGTAGCGCAGTACTTGTGCAGTACCACTGCCGGGATCAATACACAGGCTACTCGCAGTACTGTGCCAAATATGACGTCACTGCGGCGTTGGCACTTACGACGAGGGTCTGTGTTAAAAGTGATGAACTGTCAGATCTCTCAAATTGTACAGAATCTTGTAATGACGTAGATTCAACGTAACGACTGTTCAAGTATTGTCAGATCAGTTGCGTATTTTTCACAAACTTTGATACAAGAAGAAAAATGTTATCACATTACACGAACTTGTGAACGATCTCACTAAATTGAACTTTTCTTACGTATTTAAACATTAATAATAATAATAATAATAATAATAATAATAATAAATGGGTAGAAAACTAGAGGATGAATATTCAAAATGGGGACTAAAAATTAATTACGAAAAAACAGAGTATGTAAGCACGGATCCCTCTGATAAGGAGATAAATGGTAAAAAACTGAATACTGAAAAGTTTTAAGTATCTGGGATCAGTCATTCAAAGGAATGGATCATCTGATTTGGATACAGAAAGAAAAGTCATTGAAACAAATATAGTAATTAATATGCTTAATCAAATCATATGGAGTAGAAATATTATTAAAGAAACTAAAATAATAATATCATATATAACACAATAGTCAAAAAATAATTTTATGGAGCTGAAGCTTGACAAAAACATAATTATAAACAGTTTGATAGTTACAGAGATGGATTATCTAAGGCGTTCGGCAAAAATTTCAAAAAGGGAAAAGTTGAAGAAAAAAAAATGCTACGGTAAGAGAGAAAATAAATGTTACAAGAAATGCTCTTGAAGTGATAGAAGAAATGCAACTAAGATGATACAGGCCTGTTATGAGAAGAGAAAAGATTAAATGAGAAGCCCTAATTTGGAAACCAGAAGGAAGAAGGAAGAGAGGTAGTACCACAACCAATATTAACAGAGGAAATGAAGATTATGCGAAAAATAAACCTGACAGATGAAGACTCGCTAGATCGAGGGAACAGGAAAAAGAAGATAGCTTTTGGTTGAGGAAACCTGTGTTATCACAGAAAATTCCTTTACAAAATAATAACAATAATAATAGTAGTAATAATAATAATAATAATAATAATAATAAAAATACTAACAATAATAATATCATTAATGAAACATAAAAATTAGACATATTTAAGATTATAACATTTTATTCCGAACTAGGGTTGTCAACCCTCCCGTATTTCCCGTATTTGCCCCTAAT
Source organism: Periplaneta americana (assembly GCA_025594305.2). Classification (NCBI taxonomy): domain Eukaryota; kingdom Metazoa; phylum Arthropoda; class Insecta; order Blattodea; family Blattidae; genus Periplaneta; species Periplaneta americana. The sequence continues at coordinate 31,669,611 of JAJSOF020000021.1, forward strand.
TTTTAACAGTCTCCCGGCTCCCGCTTCTCTTCGAGCATTTTTTCCCTTATTTTTCCATAAAGTAATTTTTTTGATTCTAAACATTTGATTTTGCCGTGAATGATAACTAATAATTATATGATGAATATTGTTGTTCAAGAGATGCATTAAAATATGCAGTCCTTATGGAACGTAATGCTTGCCAAAAATGGGTTTTAGTGCTTACTCGTTTAAAATCAAACAGTGTTAATATTATAAATGTGAAAAAAAAACTCGCTAGTTTTGTTCTAAGCATACGAAATAGTAATGCTCATATAAAGAGGATGTTTCAGTTCATGAAAAATAATTGGACAGATGTTCGAAACAAGAGTACAACACATTTAATCAAATCAGAGCTGAAAACTTGCAGTCGACTTCAACTACTACACGAAACAAAATCTGCCTCAAAATACTTTTAATTTAATCCTACCTGCCGAAGTGTAGAATAAAGTTGTTTTCAGTAGCTGAACGGAATAATTTATCTATTTTATAGGCTATGTGAATTTTTGTCGATTACATAGTCTCCCGTATTTTCTCCAAAAAAGTTGGCAACCCTACTCTGAACTGATATTTTTATTTCGTGCTTGCATAGAAACACTTTCTTCATGGCAACCCTATTCTGAACAGATTTGATTGATTTAGCCATTTTATTTAGATGTTAGCTTTACTATAAGAAACATGACTTTCTTCATTGCTTCATATTTCAGAGTTGAAACCCCTAAACCGGTTTTGCTAGAGACGTCCATTTCAAGCTATCGCTTTATTTATTTTTGAGTTTGCTGGTGTTACACTTTACTATAACAACGGAATGCCCACCATGACCTTCTAAATTGTCTATCAGGAAAAAACAATTGCCAAGCAGTAGCGTTAAAACAAAATCTGTAATTTAAAACGACTATTTCGCTTACATACAAATGGCCCAATGTAGTATAAGAATCTATCGAGTTTTAACCAAATAAAAGCCAATTATCAACTGCAATCTTGTCGCATTTGATGTGCATTTGTTTAACATCTTGTCGTACTTGATGTTCAAATGTTCTATTATATTTTCATTCTTTCCTTAATAATACAGTGGGCCATGGTATTGCATGATGGTCTTCTTTGTAAAAGTAACAATAAGTATTAAATTTATAACATGATCTATTTCTGTATGTTATAAATTATTATTAATGCTGTATTCGCGAAATAGTCTTATTCAAATATCACTAGAGTTATCATCGTCGATAATTCACTAAATAAAATTATCCAGTTCAAAATAAAATGTCATAACCTCAAAAATATGTTTAATTTTCTGTTTCACTAATCATAATTTCTATAGCGATTGTCAAATGTTTACTGATAAATTTTACACTGCAGGAGGCCAAGGCCATCCTGGTCAATGAAATTATATTATGTTGCTTTAAATATATTATTTATTAGTAATATAATTATTTTATCATCTTTTTATTAAATAATTATTAACTATTATAATACTGCAGCGATAGATGGCTCTGGTTTGTTAAAATTAAACGAATTCTTAAGCTTCAATGATGAACAGGAAGAGCAAAAAATCAAAACAAAATGGTCGACCCTCTGTTGTTTGGAGGCTTGATTTGAAACGTCCTTAATTCGAAACAGAAAGAAATTCATCCTAAAACCATCCGTTAGTGAACCATGCACCGTTTAAGAGTAACGGATATGTCGGCTCAAGCAATATTCAGCTTCCATATGTGACGAGTTTCCGGAGAGTGCGAAACCCAATTACAGAGTAACAAAAGACGGACGGACTTGAAGTATGGGAGGGGGGGTGGAGGATTGGCTCGGGATTGTTTTGGCTAGATCGAATTCTCCAGCTCTCGTCCCCGTGGGTGGGGGAGGGGGTAACTTTGTTGCCTGACTACCGCATCCCAAGTTACAGGAAGCCAATATCCCACACCGCCTTGTCGCAGCGGTGTTGTGTACAACACTAAACTTGTGTCTGTCTGTCTGTCGCAATCTGCATGCAATATTAAATGCATACTTCTCAGGCGCTGCTTCTGTTAAATGCGGACAGTGCGGCGGCTGAGTTGAGTCTCTTCCAGCTGACCCAGATTCAATTCCCAGTTAAATGGCCTGCGCCACCAAACGCACGTTTTCGTACAAATAATAATAACAATAATAATAATAATAATAATAATAATAACAACAATAATAATAATAACAATAATAATAATAACAATAATAATAATAATAACAAGAATAATAATAATAATAATAATAATAATAATAATAATAATAATAATAATAACAATAACAATAATAATAATAACAATAATAATAATAACAATAAACAATAACAATAATAATAATAATAATCACAAAAGGGATGAAGAAATTTTAGAACAATTAGAAGTAGAGTCAGTAGAAGAAAAAATCAGCAGATACAAATTAAATTGGCTAGATCATGTAAGAAGAATGGAAAATTCAAGAATCCCAAAAATTATGATGCAGTATAAACCTAGAGGACATCGTCGACCAGGAAGACCTTTAAGAAGACTGCTAGATGGGGCCGAAACAGGTCTACAGAGGCCTAATTCGTGAAGGATGATGATGATGATAATAATCACTGTTTCAAACCCAATCAAGTCCAATCTCAGTAGCTATGAGAAGTTATTTAAGGGATCTGCCTTTATTTCAGGCTGGGCGTTAATAACCCAATCGAGTCACTATAGACCAGAGGTCTACATCGGACGTTTTCGCTCGAGCGCCAAGTAGTTCATAGCATAATCCGATAGGAAGCGCACATGCATGATGGGTAAAATTGTCACGAGCGATAAATCATCGAACGGTATAAGCCGAGAGTTAGACATTCGTTCTTGTTACAGTGATGAACTGTATAATAACATCATAGATGTTTATCATTTCAAAACTTTATAGTGTTTAACTAACCTCTCCATAGTACAACTACAAAACTTGCTTTAAAATGTAATATAAAAATGTTGTAGGTAATTTTTTTTTTTTTCCACACAGGAGTTAATTTTGTTTTTGCCACATCTGTTATTTGATGTAAATGTTATTATAAACGGAGAACACAATCACGATAATGCAAATGTAACGGTTATAACCACGGTTCCATTCCCGGTCGGGGCAAGTTGCCTGGTTGAGGTTTTTTCCGGGTTTTCCTCACAATATGAGCAAATGCTGGGTAACTTTCGATAGATGTTTCAAGACATTATCACCTTTATCTCATTCAGACGCTAAATAACCTAGATGTTGATAAAGCGTTAAAATAACCTACTAAAATAAAATAACGATAATGCAAGAACCGTATCAAAGTAGCAATAATAATAATAATAATAATAATAATAATAATAATAATAATAATAATAATAATAATAATAATAATAATAATAATAATCTCTAATAATTAGTGTATCAATTTTGAGTCTGTAACAGTTTTGCAGCATGATTATTCGTGACGTTATCTCTGTACTAATATTGTTATTAATCTCCTGCTATATCCACAATATTTTGTAAAACGTTTCTACATTGTCGCAGTATATAGGCGGAACACTATGTATGGACCTATCATATTATATAATGGTAAATCAAAAATTGAATAATTATTAATTGGCAATAATAACTGTATATCGAAGTTTTTCGTACTATTTTATTTATAACTTCATGTTCCTGTTTTGGTACGTTCCATTGACTGTTCCATTAAACGTTTGTCACAAACGCAGAAAATAAAGCCTTATTTTTACCGTGTGAGCAAAACATATGCGTATCTTATCTGTCGCCTTCCATACAAGATAAGACATGTCGGTGAGATGACGTACTGCGATTTTATTTATTACGAGCGTATCACGACCGATCGTATCTCACTCGAGGATGCGACGCTCGACCGAGTTCAAGCGAGCGATTTAACTCCAATGCAGCACTCTGCTGTAGCCTAACCCTTAACTCCCCATTCCACCTTCCCGGCAGAGACAGTAATGTTTCGGACCGATACGAGTAGACAGGTAGGAAGCATTGCTGAGTGACGGATTGTAAAAGCCAGATTTTTTTTTATTTTAGTAGGTTAATTTACGACCTTTATCAAGATCTAGGATATTTAGTGTCTGAATGAGTTGAAGGTGATAATACCGGTGAAATGAGTCCGGGGTCCAACACCGAAAGTTACCCAGCATTTGCTCATATTGGGTTGAGGGAATACCCCGGAAGAAACCTCAACTAGGTAACTTGTCCCGACCGAGAAATGAACCCGGGCCACATGGTTTCGCGGCTAGACGCGCTAACCGTTACTCCACAGGTGTGGACCTAAAAGGCAGACGTCATAGCTTTCGGCTCTCGCTGGTAGCCTAAAATCCACCAATGATGCACAGTGCCTAATTGTGTTTTTGTTTTTAAAGCGAAGTAACCAAAAAGGCCTGTCTCCTTTCCTTTATCCTAATCTATAAATTTAGATTTATTGTGTCGTTTATGTTTCAAAAACTATCCAACATTCTGTGATGAAATTTCTTGTGTGTATTTATGCATGTCATATCTCCAATATGATGTAAAATCACTTCTCTATCTTTCATAGATTGTCTGATAAAAAATAAATGCATTTAAAAATGGTCAAATATCAGAATTTTTTTCTAACACAAAATAAAAAAAAATATTTATTAGGAATGTAGTTGAAAGAGCATGATATTGTAAACATGAGTTTCAGCAATAAAATAAAAGAGAGAGAACATGAAAAAGTTAACAAGTTTATGAGTTATGACGGAAACGCTTCATCACTGCACAGTGAACTGCCACCATTTCGTATATATATATATATATATAAAATTTATTTTTAATCTTAAAAATATTTGTTTCATATAACAGAAGGACAGTGTTTTACACATACCAATTTTCATTATTGTACAATAGTGGCAAAAAAACCGGACCGACCCTTGTAGCTGATTTCAGAGTCTTGTTCACTCCAGAGCACGGTAGACTGGTAACTAAGACTTTCGTGGTTCGAATCCTGCCTGGGAAGGAAACCTTTCTTGTTCCTTATTCAAATTTATTCCCAATACTTTTCGATTGCAAAGATATTTTACTACTTAATTAACTTATTATTCCCAGAACATGAATTTTACCAGCAATCGAAAAGTATTGGGAATAAATTTGAATGAGAAACAAAATAAAAAAAAAAAGTTTCCTTCCCAGGCAGGATTCGAACCACGAAAGTCTTAGTTACCAGTCTATCGTGCTCTGGAGTGAACAAGGCTCTGAAATCAGCTACAAGGGTCGGTCCGGTTTCTTTGTCACTACTGTACAAGATACAGTAATGGAGGAAAAAAAGTTGAATATTTCCAAAAATTTTACTGCTATAAGCTGTACCTAACCCCTTAAAAGAAAGTCATACTAAAGATACAGCCCATACAGGGCCTTCTTTTTATAAAGACATATTGTTAATCTGTAATCATTTGGTCTGATATCGGCAGAATATTCATTCTTAGTTTTAAAATTCTCATATACTATATTCTGCCACTCTCAGATAGCTTTATTCCAAAAAATTAAACTTTTCCTCTCACACAACAAACACTCATGAAGGCGAAGTTTTAAATGACACCGAGATTTCTTTTATATAAAAAAAGTAGATATGACACGTGTTTTGCGTCGACTAGCACGTGCCGTCTGAAAACGTAGCTGTACTTTCTTCTCTTCGGCCAGTTACGAATGCACATATCATTAGCGTCATGTGGGTTTTTACACACAGAAACAGATGAAGGTCTAGCCTTCTCTTTCATCACGAGACGGGAACTCTCTAACTGGGTTATAACATGTGTTTGAGAGTCCATAAGCAAAGAATTGGACTTCCATATCGTAAAATGTCGCCGGGAAAAGTTTCAGACGTTTTGGAAGTACCTGTTGCCTCGAGAAATAAAAATCTGGGCCACCAATTGATTTTCAATAAATAAAGTTCCATTTATTTCCCAGCTTTATTCTTTGAGAGAAATTGTTCTATTGCATTAAAGAAATTCATTTGTTATTTTTGTTTAAAGATGTAAATTGTTGGACAAAAAAGCAACATTTCATCATCATCATCATCGTCGTCGTCGTCATCGTCATCGTCATCGTCATCATCATCATCATCATCATCAAATAACCTCGAAATGTCAAAATGTTGTAAGAGACTTGAAAATTCAATACATTTCAAACAAGGCCCTCTGTATCACATGAAACAATGTTTACAAACAATTGAAGGGGTCAATGTAAACTATCTATGCCATAAATTACTGAATCAGTCAAGCATGAAAAAAGAAAACGAATGTCGGAATGACATATCAAACGTAACGGATTATTGCAATTAAATTTTAAATAAAAGCTTTTTGGACAAAAAGCTCGTTACGTCAAATCTTCTATATAGAAAGGAATATTTTTATCGAAACAAAATATTTTTGCTACTATTGTTGTGCAAGTTGTAAGATCATCGAGAACGTTTTTTAAATTGCGTCGTACATTTTTTTTAATACCGTTTAAAAGAAAACGTTTTCAAGCCATATTTCATTTGTTTTAAGCAGAAGAACAATAATTTTCTTTTTGAAACATTTTGTTACTCCCTGTGTTATGAAGCAGTTCTATTGATGAAATCGACGTAAAACAAAATGTCCTTAAGGGGTTAGGTACAGCTTACAGCAGTACAATTTAGGAAATATTAAACATTTTTTTCCTCCATTATTGTATCCTGAACGGTAATGGAAATTAGTATGAGTGGTAAATATCGTCCTTTCATCTATACCAAAAATAAAAAGTTACGATTTATGCGACAAAAAATATTAACATTTTTTTTAGATGAAAAAATTCAATTCACTGTGCAGTGATGAACCCGACTTCCCCACAAAACTATTCTTCTGCTATATGAAAAAACTATCCAACATTTTTTGATTAAAAAAATTATTTTTTTTTGTATTTACTATGCAGTGATATCTACAATATGATGGAAGATCACTTGTCTACCTTTGATAGATTGTGTGATAAAAAATAAATTAATTTAAAAAATAGTCAAATATCAGTATTTTCTTCTAATACAAAATAAAAAAAATATTATTGATTAAAGAATGTAGTTGAAAGAGGGTGATATTGTAAACATGAGTTTCAGCAATAAAATAAAAGAGAGAGAACATGAAAATGTTAACAAGTTTATGAGGGAAACGCTTCATCACTGCACAGTAAACTGCCACCATTTTGAATTTTGAAAAAAAAATCTTTTAATCGTAAAAATATTTTTTTTTTCATATAGCAGAAGGACAGTGTTTTACACATACCAATTTTCATTACTGTACGTGATACAGTACTGGAGGAAAAAAATCTTGAATATTTCCAAAAATATACCGCTGTAAGCTGTACCTAACCCCTTAACAGAAAATGCGAGAACTGAGGACTATCTAAATTTCTAAAACATGATTGTCTTATTTCACGTCTGGGTCATTACACCTGTTTCGACTTCAACCCATCTCTTCCTATATTTGCCTACATCTCGCCTTCGCCTTGGTTTGTATTGTGTTATTTGATTACGATATTTTTCTTCATCGAGTAAAACGTTGACGAGATCAATTTTAATGGAGGCGGAACAGGTTGAAAGGCCTAAATCTTGAAAAAGAAAAAGATGATGATGATATGATGATGATGATATATTTTTTCATTCATTCTGTCGAGTTTTGTCGGTATGTTCTTATTTTGTCTGTTATTGCAAATATTTCAAGATCCTATCTAAATTCTATACTGCGTTCTATAATATCCAACAGGCGACGTAAACATTGCCATCAGAGGAAGGGAGAGGGGCAATTGCTAATCAGCCAATGGCATAGGTCACATTGGAGGCTTATCATGAAGTCGAGAGGTCTCCGCCCAACATTCCCAAGAAATTCGGAGCAAAACACCATCACGAACGGCGAAATACTGTACGCTAAGAGGGGTGGTCGAGAGTACAAATAATATAATATTAAACTGCCCCCCCCCCCATTGAGGGTAGCCCTTACGGACTCAGTATATCCTCAAAAAAATTATTATACATATGTAAACATAGATATTAAATTTTAAAGAACGGAAACAAAGAAAAGGGACGTGAAAAATTGCAATTGCTATTAATGTGGCACCATGTGATTAATTAGGATTTGGCAGGATTTTTTAACACAATTATCACAATGTCTTCCCTCAGAGATGTTGGCAGAGCAAACTGCCGTCGAAATTCTTCGAAAAAAGCTGGTATAGTCCCTCTAGCACCTATGAGCAAGCCGAATACCTCAACGTGAATTAAGGCATATTTCAGCTTGAAATAGTTGACTGTAGGCTCATAGATCGACTTCTTCTCAAGGTGGACTTCAGCTGACTGATGACATCATACTTCAAAACGTATCGTGGGGTCCACAATGATGCCATGTTTAGTGTCAGCATTGTACGCTAAAATATCTACTCGTCTCGTTGACCCATTTTTAGCTAGACAGGAGATTTTTTCTTCTACTATCCAGCCCATATTTCTTAATGCGGTAGCAATTTTGGATCTTACAAGATGATGTCTAGAGTTCCTCAAGAGCAATCCCTGTTCACAGAATCCCAAGACGTGTGCTAAAGTTTCAGTCTCCGAGCAGCCACGTCTGCACCGGGTACCGTCGAGAGATCTGCCGGGAACGGAACGAACAGCTGCTAAATTTGCTGTCATTTTCAGGCTAGATATCCATTCACTAGTCGAAAGTCTTTCTTGTTTGCAATCCAATTGTTGGCGGCTGTTACTTCGCTGTACATCTCAACACCTTTTCCCGTCCTGAAAGGGTCTTCCATGATTCATATTCACGACCTCTCAGTTCTTCTCAAAAATTTCGAATTGTAGCTTTAGTAAAGTCTTCGGGAAAAGAAAGGCAGAGGGAATCACACGACGATTTGAGTTCGACATCTGTCTCATCATGTTAACATGCGGATTATCTGCTCTGATTAATGATAGACAGATGTTACAATTCAGAGAAGATCATATAGGTCGGAAACCGAATGAAAACAAAGGTACTGGAACCTTGTTTAACTCAATGGTTAATACCGATTTTATTTTTACTTACTTCATTTTCAATTTTTTTTAGGTACGCTGTTAATGACTTCTATTAAAAAATAACTCATTTTGTTATTGACCGAACTTCGGAACCTTAGGTTACAAGTCATACCAACTGCTACCTCTATACAATGAAAACAAAGAATATAGATATTGAATTCACAAATCACTGAACCAACGGCGGGCCATTACAACGGAAGACCCCACGTTGCAGAAACCAAAAGGTGACAACTCTTTCAATGATGGATGACAGGGCATTGTGATTCCGGAGGGTTACAAAATTAGGGAGAATTTTCAGGACAGGTTCACAATTGTAGCTATGATTTAATGTACAGCTCCCCTGAACAAATAAATCGCATTCACCCCATTGAATTTATTCCGGATATAACTGTGGGCCGAGGGGGAAATGGAGGTAGGGGAAATAAGTTGAATTTCTATTATTATAACTTATATTCTTTCACCTTCTCGTGGCCAGTTTGTTTCCCCTATACTTCTAAATAAGCGGGCTTATTTCGCTAAGGTTCAGGTTGAGAGTGAAGTAGACAATTATATTGTTACCATGTAAAGAGATATTTAAGAGTCAGAGCAGCCATTAACAAAATATTACAATAGATTAGTCAAAAATAGAAACTAGAAACTTTATAATTATTTAAAAATATAAGATATAATTTACCAGCCATTTCAAACTCATTCATATTATAAAATACTTTGCTCACAAGCCAGTTTATTAATACTACAGGATGCTGCACACTGGAGAAGTAAATAAAATAGCTTAATTCCAACAATCTTATAACAATTTTGAACTTTTGCTAGTCTAGGGTATCCAAGGTCAATATGATATCCTTTTCTAGTGTTATACGAGGCGCGTCCATGAAGTAACTTTCCCACTCGTCCCACAGCTAGCAAACCACATGTTGCGCAAAGCGACTGCGTGTACGTGATAGAGTAATGTCCTGGCATGGCGCATGCGCTAGCGGAACTTCCCGAGTGCTCTCAGTAGCTTCGTTGCATTGGTTGAAGATGGACGTTCCTATTCCAGCTCCCGCCGCGTGTGAAGTGCAAGTTTTTGAATGCACAGGGCATAGCGCCGATTGAAATTTATCGTCAGCTGTGCCAGGTCTATGGACCTACTGTCATGAACAAGCAGATGATGCGTTGTTGATGTTGACAATTTTCAGCAGGACGCCAAAATGTGCATGACGAGGAGCGCAGTGGGAGGCCAACCATCACCACAGACGATCTTGTGGAGCAACGCACCCCAATTTAGAGTCTTCCAAATAAAGTTTAAATATGTGATTTTACAGCAATTCATTAGCTATGTAATGAAAAGCAAAATAATTCAACAAATGTACAAAGAGACAAAAAAAATTATAATTTTAAGAAACTTCAAAGCCCTTGGGGCACCTCAAAAATTAAATATAGAAACTCCATATTTTTCACATTTCTAAGTTAAGTGAAAATACAAAATTTTGTAACTATATTACTATAAAAAAATTTCATGTATAGGTTCACTCCACCCTAGTGTGTAAGGAGAAAGTACGTGTTATTTGATGCTCATCTACAGGGACATCATTTCATTTTTACTAACATTTTTAATATTAACCTGGCTATACCTTTGGAACAACACCGTTTGCTACTCCCTTCCACGACCGGAGTTTGATGATACTGGCGTAATATATAAACAAATCACTTTGCTAGGTATAGGAGGGAAGAAAATTAGTTCATCCATTTACGTAAACTAGGAAATATCACGCTTTTGAGTTTGATCATTTTCATTAGGTTTTTGTTTAATCAAAATTCAGTAGGGTATTAATAATGAGTGTTTTTACTCACGAACTGAGCTGCAGTATATATACTGTCTACAGCACATTAGCGTACAATATAGAGAATGAAGTTAAATTGAAAAATAATCATAATATAGATATTTAAACACATTTTTGAAAATGGTGGCCGTTCATTTTGATACAGACTTCAGTTCTAATGTGCATATTATCGCACTATAGACTATTGTACCTAATCCCAATTACCAGTTTCGTCCTTGTAACTAGTAACTCATGTTGAAACAATTCTGTACCTATTCTATAAGAGTACCTCAAACTTTACTTCTGCCCGATCCGAAAAGATAAAATTACTCAGACATACTACCTACTGTCCGTCCAAGTGGTTATGTCGTAGGGTCGTAAAAAGGAAGGAAATCACGTGGCAGTTAATTACTTAACGAAGCCCTTTTATTTAAGTTGTTTTAAACAGTTGTATAATATTACGTAGACGTCCAATTCCTAACAGAAATTAATGTTCTCAGAAAAGAGCTAAGACAGCCCAGCTACTAGCTGGCGAATAAAAGAAGGTGGGGGAAACCGGGATACGACGTAGGCAAATGGACGATAGTACCTGTGCGAAAATGATTCAATATTGAAAGCTCTTTCGTCACTGGAAAACGCCAACATATTTTTGGAACGTAGTGTTTACTATGACCGCAAGGCTACTATGACTGTATACGCGGCCTTGGATCTGTGTGCAGGACGGTTGAACTTCATTAGTAGGAGGAGTGGGAGTGAAGTACATTAAAAAACTCAGGTAGAATAAAAATTTAAGTAAAAATAAAATGATGTTCCTGTATTTCTACTCCCTTATTTTAAGGCAGGCTACTATGTGTATAATGAAGCAATGCAAATTTCGTTTGGAGATTTATACACCACCATCACCAGCCAGGGCCACCGAGATATATCAGAGACGAAAACAATACATCGCTTGAAGGCGATATCGAGATTCGTATCTTACGGGCGTTATCGACCGCCGGGCGTCGCAATTCTAAGCCTCTCAGCACCTCAGATAGCAGCAGTTGCGTGTTTTATGCTCCGCCACACAATACGAGGGCTGTGTGCCGCTCTTGCAGTGTTATCAGAGCGCCACCTGCCCGTTATGCAACCCGACACTCCTACAGGGACGACGCTAATAGCTTCACCTCGTTACACTCAAAAGGATGCCATTTGTTCTCCAGTCTACGTCATTCGGACGCTCACTGCATGGATTCTTGAATTTGCAATATGGTAAAACAGAGTATTCCTGTTTAAGCTCGCTTCCGAGCAGTGGTGGGTACTGCAGGGGGCCCTGCAACGCCGCCCCCTGTGTAGCACTAATTTATAGCTCTCCTTTGTTTTCGCTTGCTCAACGGGTTTAATTTCATTACTTCAGTTGCGATATAAATATTAAAACATATCACTATCGATGTCTGCAAAACGCAATACTAGGTCGGACTTAATTTTGAATTCCTAAGCTGTGCTAATAAACATGACGTTTGACTATAATTATATGTGTACAAAACCGCCTTTGCTTATCATAAAATAAATAAATTTTCATTAACGTTTTCGATACATGTGTATCATCTTCAGATGTGAAATGTTAGATTAATATGATGAAAACCTTGCCTATTAGATGGAACTTAATGTGGTAATTTTCGGGTCATGTTAGTGTGATTGCTTGGACTTAACTTAGGTTGATCTATGATATACATGCTATGTTAGGTTAAATCACTGCAAGTCATATGATATGATCTAAAATATAAAATAAAACTGTTTAAGAATTGTAACCACTATTAGCGTAGTTATTGAAATGTGAACACTTTGTATGAACACTAAAAGTTTAAATCACTTTGAACTTTAAATCGGCAAATACAGCCAACATATGTTCAACGTGATTATAATTTTCCAAAGTGATTTTACAAAGTGTTCACATTTCAATGACTACGCTAATAGTGGTTACAATTCTTAAACAGTTTCAATTTTTATATATTTTAGATCATATCACATGACTTGCAGTGATTTAAATCGGCAAATACAGCCAACACATGTTCAAAGTGATTTAAACTTTTAGTGTTCATACAAAGTGTTCACATTTCAATAACTACGCTAATAGTGGTTACAATTCTTAAACAGTTTAAATTTTTATATATTTTAGATCACATCACATGACTTGCAGTGATTTAAATCGGCAAATACAGCCAACACATATTCAAAGTGATTTAAACTTTTAGTGTTCATACAAAGTGTTCACATTTCAATAACTACGCTAATAGTGGTTACAATTCTTAAACAGTTTTAATTTTTATATATTTTAGATCATATCACATGACTTGCAGTGATTTAAATCGGCAAATACAGCCAACACATGTTCAAAGTGATTTAAACTTTTAGTGTTCATACAAAGTGTTCACATTTCAATAACTACGCTAATAGTGGTTACAATTCTTAAACAGTTTTAATTTTTATATATTTTAGATCATATCACATGACTTGCAGTGATTTAAATCGGCAAATACAGCCAACACATGTTCAAAGTGATTTAAGCTTTTAAAGTGTTTATACAAAGTGTTCACATTTCAATAACTACGCTAACAGTGGTTACAATTCTTAAACAGTTTTAATTTTTATATATTTTAGATCATATCACATGACTTGCAGTGATTTAAATCGACAAATACAGCCAACACATGTTCAAAGTGATTTAAACTTTTAAAGTGTTTATACAAAGTGTTCACATTTCAATAACTACGCTAATAGTGGTTACAATTCTTAAACAGTTTTAATTTTTATATATTTTAGATCATATCACATGACTTGCAGTGATTTAAATCGGCAAATACAGCCAACACATATTCAAAGCGATTTAAACTTTTAGTGTTCATACAAAGTGTTCACATTTCAATAACTACGCTAATAGTGGTTACAATTCTTAAACAGTTTTATTTTATATTTTAGATCATATCATATGACTTGCAGTGGTTTAACCTAACATAGCATGTATATCATAGATCAACCTAAGTTAAGTCCAAGCAATCACACTAACATGACCCGAAAATTACCACATTAAGTTCCATCTAATAGGCAAGGTTTTCATCATATTAATCTAACATTTCACATCTGAAGATGATACACATGTATCGAAAACGTTAATGAAAATGTATTTATTTTATGATAAGCAAAGGCGGTTTTGTACACATATAATTATAGTCAAACATTAATAGCTTATCGGCAAACTTCAACATGAAATTCATAAACATGACGTTGTCATGGCAACGGATTGCTTCACTATCTCACTCGGCTTTCTTTTTTTTATTCCAATGCACTTTTGCAGGAATTTAGAGGTCCAAAGGAGAAACGGATGATAATTCAATCCTTACTCACTAGAGCGTATTGTAAAACTACTTCAGTCATGTAAAGGTTAAATTATGTGGAAACTATATAAATCCCAGCTTTTCCCAGAGCTATAGAGATACGCGAATTCCTTGTGGATTGTTTGTGTTAGTTTTCTTTTCAATGGGTTAGTTTTGGTTTAATTAGGTTACTTGTGGTTTGAATAGACGACTTTTGGTTTCCTTGGGTTGGTTTAGTTTGATTAACTTAGTTTTGTTTTAAACATACTAGTTTTGGTTTGATTAGGTTAGTTTTGTTATCAATAGGTTAGTTTTGGTTTGATTAGGTTGCTTGTGGTTTAGATAGAAGAGTTTTAGTTTCCTTTGTGTTAGTTTGGTTTGATTAATTTAGTTTTGTCATCAGTAGGTTAGGTGTGGTTTGAATAGTGGAGTTTTGGTTTCCTTGAATTAGTTTGGTTTGATCAATTTAATTCTTTTTTAAATAACTTATATTAGTTTTAGCTTAATTAGGTTAGTTTTGTCATCGATAGGCTAGTTTTGGTTTCCTTGGGCTAGTCTAGTTTGATAAATTTAGTTTTGTTTTATATAGATCTGTTTTGGTTTGATTAGATTAGCTTTATTATCAATACGTTAGTTTAGATTTTATTAGGTTACTTGTGGTATAAAAATAGGCCAGTTTTATTTCCTCAGATTAGATTTTGTTTACTCTGCTTAGTTCTGGTTTGAAGAGATTAGTATTAGTTTCATCAGCTTAGTTTCGTTTTGCTTAGGTTAGTTTTGTTTTCAATAGGTTAGTTTTGGTTTCATTAGGTTAGTTTTTTCATCGACAGTTTAGTTTTTTGATAAGGTTAATTGTGTTTTGAATAGTCGAGTTTTTGTTTCCTTGGGTTAGTTTGGTTCGATCGATTTAATTGTTTTAAATATATTAGTTTTGGTTTGATTAGGTTAGTTTGTCATCGACAGGTTAGTTTTGGTTTGATTAAGTTATTTTTGTTACTAACAGGTTAGGTTTGGCTTGATTAGATTACTCGTACTTGTGGTTTGAACAGTAGAGTTCCGGTTTCCTTAGGTTACTTTGGTTTCATAGGTTAGTTTTGTTTTGATTTGTTTGGTTTTGGTTTAAAGTGGTTAGTATTAGTTCCATGAGTTTAGTTTCGGTTTGATCAGGTTAGTTCTGTTTGATTAGGTTAGTTTTATTATCAATAGGTTAGTTTTGGTTTGGTTTGGTTTGTGATTTGAATGGGAGAGTTATGGTTTCCTTAGGTTTTGGTTTGATGTTTATCTTGGTTTGCTTAGATTACGAAAAGAAACTGAATGTAAAGGAATGAAGCCAAACTATCCAATCAAATTAAAGGAAGGGAACAAACAAACGAAGCCAATCAACCAACTGAACAAAATCATTCAAACTAAACCAAGTCAACCATTTTACCATAATTGACAATGGAAGAAAAAAAGACGAAATTTATATCTGAAGAGACCACATTTAGAAATGCTATGAAAGCTACCAGAAATTTTCAGACGACTACTGGCCACTATGATATGACGACATATTCTCGTTCAACTTATTTCCCACGCGTTTAAGAGGACATGCACATAGACAATCTCCATTGTGCTCTCTACATGCGCCGAGGTAAGCTTATTTCAGAACGCCTTTTGTTAGCTGAGGATCACAATTATTATGTGAAATTGAGGTTGCAGATATCTACAGGATTACACCCATGTGCTCCTGTGCCAATGTCCGAGTAAATACTATTCTTTGGCAGGAACATCAAACCATTCACTCTTTGTGCTGTGCTATCAAAAAGCTTTTTACATTGTGCTTCAGCGGGTCGCCTTTTGTTGAAAGGTGACAACTCAAAAAAAAAATCACAAGTATGAAACTTAGTTTTCCGTTACATGTTTCATGTGTTTTAAACAGTTCAGTTTTTCAGGCAGAACATCTTTCTTCTTGTTAGGGATGGGGAAGTAACTTGCGAACTGACCATCACCCTTGTATTTCCCTGTCTTGCATTTTTGCCATTGTTCACTTTGCATTTTCTCACTTGTTTTTCTTATATTTCGTTTGTTATTCCTGTCGTCTCTTTGTTTTTTTCTTGTTCTCCTAATAGTTCCCTTGTTATCCTTGTCTTTCTTTTCTTCTCTCTATATTCCTTTCACTGCGCTTGTTCCTTTTGCTCTTATTTTCCCCTTGTTTACATCATCGTTCTCTTGTTCTCCTTCTAGTCCCCAGTTTTCCTTATTTTTCTTTTGTTCTCCTTGTATTCACCTTTTCTCCTTGTTTTCCTTGTCTTTCCCATATTCTCTTTTCAGTCCCTTGTTCTCCTTGTATTTTTACCCCTTGTCCCCGTTGTTTTTCTCCATTGTTATCTTATTTTCATCGTATTCCCTTTGTTGTTCTTGTCGTCTCCTTGTCATTCTTGCCTTTCCTTTCTTTTCCATATCTTTCTCCTTACATTCCCCCTTTTCTCCTTGGTTTCCTTATCTTTCCCTTGTTCCTTGGCGAGCCTTCGGCCTCACTTCACTTCACTTCACCCCCGTTTGGTCTGATTACCTGGTTGCATTTTTTTCCGAGGTTTTCCCCATAAGGCAAATGCCAGGTAATCTGTTGGCGAATCCTTGGCATCACCTCATCTCACTACATCTCGCCAAAAAATTGTAAAAAATTGAAATTGCATAAATATTGTAATTGTAATCTTGTAAAATTTTGACTTGTTCCACATCTTAAAGGTTCATTGCTAATGTAAGATCTATGGAATACAATAAATGAAAAAAAAAAAAAAAAATGTTTGAATTCCTCTTGTTCTCTTTTCAGTCCTCTTGTTATTCTAGTATTTTTCACCCTTGTTCCACTTATTTTCCATGTATTCCATTTGTTTTTCTTGTCGTCTACTTGTTTTCTTTTCGTCCCTTTGTTCTCCTTGTCGTCCCCTTGTTAGCTTTGCCTTTCCCTTGTTCTATCTTTCCTCATTCCCTCCGATCCTTTTTGTTTTTGTCTTCTATTTGTTGTCTTTGCATTCACCTTGTTCTCATTGTCGTTCCTTTTTTCCCCTTATCGTTCAATTGTTCTCCTTGCAGTCTCCCAGTTTTCCTCTTTTTCCCCTTGTTCTCCTTGTATTCCCCCTTTTTCCTTATTTTTACCTTGTTATCCTTTCATTCCCTTCTTCTCCTTGTCTTCCCCTTGTTCTCCTCGTATTTCCCTGGTTCTTCTTGTCTACAGGTAGTCTCTTCCACATATGTATAGAGTACAGCGCAGTAAAAATTTGCGACTACCGATTTCTTTGACGTGTTGCCTATAATATCAGCGATAATATATATTTTTAATACCGTTACGTTTTAAAATTTATTTAAAAATTATGGCCTTGAAACCAATAGGAAGAAATAACACTTTACAACACGAGAGTGGAAACATAACATCATTTAATAAGTTAAGTTACTTCGTATATAAAAATCAAACGGGAAGACAAAAATGTCTCGTGGTTTGAATTACAAACGAAATAGTAATATGCGTTACAAGAGCGGTATGTTGAAGTTTTCATGTTCGAGGAAAAGTTTGAAAAAGCGAAACGTAGTTGAGCTTTTTTAATTTTCGAGAATTGAAAGAAAACACACCGCTCGTGTATCGTACATTATTTTGTGCGAAGATCGTTTATTACATACCTATAAGAGGAATTTTTAATTAGTTGCAATGAAATCTCCATCTTGGTTTCTGTTCAATGACGGCAATTTTGGAAAACAAAAATATCTATCTTCAACATTGTTGCTTTAAAATGTTTTCTGTGTTTATTATACTCCAGCAGGCCGTGATATACGTCTGTCTTTTTTCCCCCAGTCTATAAATGCGAACTTAAAACAAACGGCTTCCTTAATGTTACATGCATCACGAAATGCAGTAAATTTAGTGGAGGTGTAGAGTTTACTTAATTTTTGCAAATATTTAAAAACAATAATTAACAGTGCAATTTAGGTGAAATTGCAGTGGTAAGTTTCCAATTTATAATTATTACTATATTGAACGTCTCTACAAATAATATGTTAAAAGCCTAAAGCAGTAAAATCAATATGTCACTTAAGCGGTAAGAAGAGGGAAATTGTTATATGTGTGTTCGGTTAGGAATACTGAATGTGGAATTGTAGACTTACCGCGGGTTGGTTTTGTGCGGAAACCAAGCAAATACGCATGATCTCGCACAAAGCA
Source organism: Periplaneta americana (assembly GCA_025594305.2). NCBI lineage: Eukaryota > Metazoa > Arthropoda > Insecta > Blattodea > Blattidae > Periplaneta > Periplaneta americana. The sequence goes on from JAJSOF020000021.1 coordinate 31,688,007, forward strand.
TTCTTTCATAATCCAAAGTCGTAAAATATCTGATTTCAGTGAAGTATTTAGTAGTAGTATTTAGTATTTATTTATTTAACCTGGTAGAGATAAGGCCGTCAGGCCTTCTCTGCCCCTCTACCAGGAGATTCCAACTACAATATGAACAATAAAATTACAATTAGTTTTAAATTTACGATTGCAATTACAAATAACATTATAATTAGTATTAAATTTACAATTACAATTACAATAAAATTAAAGTACGAAAAGATTACCTCACTAATTAAAGCTAGATTATTTATCATAGAGAAACAAAGAATATTTTATATTTACTGAATTACAAATTAAATCTAGAATAACAAAATTGTATAGTGATGAAATTACTGAATATTGAAATATTTTGTGATAGATTAAGGAAACTATTTACAAGAAATCAATTACTGACCAAGTGCCTAGTAAGTTTGCGTTTGAATTCAATTTTATTTCGACAGTCCCTGATGCTAGCCGGTAGCGAATTCCAGTCTTGGCAGGGCTATTGTGAAAGAAGATGAGTATGAGGAGGTGCGATGGGATGGTATTGTTAGTATTGTTTCATGACGGAAGCGTGAGTTCAGATTATGGTGGGAATAAAGGTAAATGAAGCGAGACGACAGGAACGAAGGAATAGAAGAGTTCAAGATTTCGAAGAGAAAGAGAAGTGAATGTAAATTTCTTCTTATCTAGTTTAAGCCAACCTATTGCTTCCAGGGATGGGGTAATATGATCATATTTACGAACATTGCTTGCAAAACGTACACACAAATTATGAGCTCGTTGAAGTTTCGTTTTATTGTCGCTAGAGAGGTGTCAGTAAAATGTCCGCATAGTCGAAATAGGGAAATACAAGTGTCTGCAGAAGGGACTTTTTTAAGCAAGAGGGAAGATGAACATTTATCCTATTTAGCACATGGATAATAGAATATACTTTTCTGCAGGTTTCTGTGATTTACATGTCCCAGTTGAGATTATTGTCCATGTGAATGCCAAGATTTTTTACCGAAGAACTGAAAGGGATATGCACTGTACTTACTTTAACGGGGGAAATGTCGAGGTGCTTTACAGCGTCGGTTTGCCGTTTGTGTCCTAATATGATTGCTTGTGTCTTTCCAGGATTGATTTTAAGACGGAACTTCTTTGTCCATGTCACAATCGAGTCAATGTCTTCGTTCAATTTATCTATAGCGTCATTTACTCGGTCTAAGCGGGAAGAGATGTAGCACTGAAGGTCGTCAGCATACAAGTGATAGTTACAATGCCTTACAAGAGATGTAATATCATTGACATATATTGTGAACAACAATGGTCCGAATACCGACCCCTGAAGTGTTACTGGCAACGTGATAATTGTGGACGTATGCGTCTATAAAACTGATTCCCAACAATCTGTATATTTTAAATATTTTATCTCCTTGTTTTTTGGGTGATGTAGGTGTAGGTATATATATATATAATTTATTATTGAATTTCCAAGTTTATAAAACCTTATTTTATCCGAAGGTATATTAGGTTATAATTAAATCATATATATATATATATATATATATATATATACACATATATTTGTTTTCTGATATCAGCATCAAGATCCTATCTTTGGAGATGGTATATTAGGGTTATAATTAAATCATATATGTATATATATATACATATATTTGTTTCTGTGATATCAGCATGTCAAGATCCTATCTTTGGATATATATATATATATATATATATATATATATATATATACTGGGTGTTCATTTCAAGTGATTTCATGACGTCACTGTTGTTGGTCCGATTTGAAGCGAGTTTCAACTTATATGTTTTGCCTATTATTATAGGCGTTCTTCAATCTGAACTTGAGAACGTGTACGATATAACTTGAACGTCGTAGCAACAGATGGCGGTCTGTACAGTCTGTGTGCTACCATAATATATTTCGAACTGGTGTTTTGCGCCGGCAAAACGCATATTTGTTATCATCGGTTGCGTACGGTAACATTCCACAACACAAATCATTTTCCTTGTTTGTCCATGTTGACCGTCGAAGTTAATGTCAACAAATACGTAAGTAATCGTCTTAACCCTCTCCCCATATCGCGACAGTATGTATTTCCAAACAGTTCACAACTACCGGCGTTACCGTACGTATCGGTACGTACTCTTCAGAATGAATACTTACACAGCCAACTTCTGCCTCAGATTATACACAAGAGCTCTTTGAAGATTGAATTCTCTAGGCTCATCAGCTAGCCACATGACGGCATACAGCGAGCCAAGACACATTTTGAACTGAACACCCAGTATAGAGCAGTAAAAACTTATAGAAATTTCAAAATAATCCTATTTTTTGACGGTCTTGCGCTCTTCCAAAAAACTAGAGGTCGTTTCAATGGAGGTTCATAGGCTTTGCTTATGTGAGGAAATAATGGCGGAGTCTGGTATTTCTCTGGTTATGTTGACGAGATTCAAGACCACCCTGTGCTTTAATGTAAATTGCAGTAGGAAAAGCTACCTTTAACATTGTCTTTAAACGTATTCCATTTTCGGACGATTATAAAACGAAATAAACGAACAAAAGGCAGCCGTTTTATTCGCATGTCGTGACTAGGGGCTATACACGACGAAACAGTTTAAGCAGGGATGTTACAGACTGTTAAACTGTCGGACTGCAGCGAAATCAACGTGTAAAGTACATGTAAGAAGACAGGTTCGTGGAGAACTCACAGGCTGGCTTAATGCAGAGTATTGCTAGGCCTACATAAGGAGATCAGTAGTCTGGGCTTAAACATGGGATGCACTACCACGGAGGGACTTCACCCACAGTGGAGATCAGAGTTCGAATCCCAAAACTGGCGGTCGTACGTTTTCTCGAATACTCTTGATTATTTACTATAAGGTATTTATCTACCCTTAGGAGACAAATTTGGAATTTTTATCCAATTTTTAAAAACTATTTTTTTTCACTGATTATTTAGTAGTATTTAGTATTTATTTATTTAACCTGGTAGAGATAAGGCCGTCAGGCCTTCTCTGCCCCTCTACCAGGAGATTCCAACTATAATATGAAGAATAAAATTACAATTAGTATTAAATTTACAATTACAATAAAACTGAAAGTACGAAAAGATTATCTGACTAATTAAAGCTAGATAATTTATCATAGAAAAACAAAGAATATTTTATATTTACTGAATTACAAATTAAACCTAGAATAACAAAATTGTATAGTGATGAAATTACTGGATATTGAAATATTTTTTGATAGATTAAGGAAACTATTTACAAGAAATCAATTACTACTGACCAAGTGCCTAGTAAGTTTTCGTTTGAATGCAATTTATTTCGACAATCCCTGATGCTAGCAGGTAGCGAATTCCAGAGTCTTGGCAGGGCTATTGTGAAAGAGGATGAGTATGAGGAGGTGCGATGGGATGGTATTGTTAGTATTGTTTCATGGCGAGAGCGTGTGTTCAGATTATGGTGGGAAGAAAGGTACGAGAAGCGAGACGACAGGTACGAAGGAATAGAAGAGTTCAAAATTTCGAAGAAACTAAGAATTTTCACACAATATTATATATATATATATATATATATATATATATATATATATATATATTTATTTATTTGGGCGACACGGGGCAATTTTTAATAGCGAAAACTGAAATTTGTTTGTTTTAGTCCTTGGCCCACAGTTTTTATGTCAACATAAAGTTTGTTCCTCTGTCTTACTTCTAAAAGAACACGGAATTAGCTGTGAAAACAGTTTTTTCCTACCTTATCCCACTAAAAAAAAATATATAATTTTGTTTTTTTTTTTTTAATTTCAAACACAAAGATAAATATTTAAGATCTTGGGCCATATTCATAGACATTCTTAGCGCGGGTTCCGGTGGATGATCAGTGAACTAACGTTTTTCGTATTCATAAACCAGTGTTAGCGATATGATATGATATGAATCCTGTACAAGGAACCAGTCGATAGCCGGGGCTAGTTTAGCACGCTCGTAGCGCGGGCTAGCGAAATGTCTATGCATAGCATCCTTGGAGTTTTAAATTAGCTTTCTTAAACAGTAGGACACTGTTTGTAGTTTGGCACTTACCTACATTAATCAGTTTCATTTTGGTGCAAGAATGATGAGAATATATCAATTCTAAGTGTATTTTGTGTTAACATTAGTGTTGTAAAATGCTGTAAACCTGAACATGGAGAAAAATCATCTGCATCCCGAGGATATGAAAAATTGTAAATCAAACACACAGCTTCCTGATTGTATGAAAAATAATACAGTCGAACTCTACCGCCAAAGTCGAATTGTTACTACAGGAAAAATATATAAAATTGACAGAATGTGACGGATTGACACTAGCAGAACTGCATTTCCGGTTTAAAGAAAGGGCGTTCCTGGTCAATAAAATTTAAGCTAATTAATTAACCAAACATCATAGAGACAAAAGTGATATATTTTTGAAAACTAGGAAGTTCAAGCTTTCAGATGGCATAAAAGTCAAATTTGTGACGATATTTCTTCATAATTCATAATCGTCAGGCCAAAATTTGACATTTTGTAAGAGGAAACCCCCTGAGTTGACGACAACATACGAGTATTAGAGTTCAGATTCAAAGTAAGAGACGTGTAATCTATAGGGAGCGGATTTTTATGTGCTAAAAAATTAAAATATATTTATTTTTATGTGGTAAAAAGTACAAAAATATTTGCTAAAAATAAAAAAATATATATATTTTTTTAAATATCACAAAAATACCTTACTTAGCTTGGAAAAAAAAAGTTACTATGTACTCACCAACCACACTTGAGTGCTAGTAGCTGGCTGAGAATTGCAATGAACAACAAAGGTCATTTCCAAATTCTCCATAACAAATGCATGCCGATTATCTCTGAACAACGACTTATACTGTGAAAACGATCTTTCCACATCACAGGACGTCAGACGTGCATATTTAAAAAGAGGAATGTCACAAACACAAACACCGTCAATTTCACCCACAGGCATACCCTCCAATTCTTGAGCAACTTTACACATTTTTTTTATATCCACTGTTTTTCCCAAACACATTCTGGAATTTGTCCCTTAGTACTTGTACTTCTGAAACTGGTAGCGAGTCTAGTTTAATTTCCACGGCACGCACCTCCCTGTTTCAGACAACAGGTTTTTGAATGTTTTTATGGTGTCACACAAAAGCTTAGATTTGCTAATAGGAAAGCCAAATCGTTTTTTAAACAACCATCTTTCAGTATATCTTGAAGGATATCGATTGACGAAGCCTGATAACAGGGAATCACAACAAGACGTATTGCCTTACTTGATAGACATGAGCGAGAGGCGAGAGATTTGTTTAAATTAAATAATGTTCATACCGGAGCTCTTATCTGTTGTGTTTCACAAACAAAGCGTGGAATGAAAACATCTTTGGCAACAATAAACATTCCTAATTATGTGTTGCAAGATATCTCCTTCTTGTCCATGTTAATTTATTCTCTAATAATAACATTGATATGCTGCCTAGCAGTTCTCAGAACTTGTGGCGATACTATTACAAAAATGGATCACGGATACACCACACAGCGCTTAGAAACACGAAGCAACGAAGCATTCTTAAAAAGATAGGCTAACGTATTTCTGAGTGACATAATTGATTTAGTTTTAAAATGTTCAAAAGTTCTTGTAAAAAATTATTTAAGTAAAAAAACTCCAAGATTTGTGTGTTTATAATAGATTTCCTGAAAATATGCATTTACATATTTTTTTTTGTGAAAATATGTGTTTTTATGTGAAATAAAATTCGAATTTTAAACTTGAAACTTCATGTTCGGAATTTTTAACTTTGTTAATTGTGTTTTATCACACGCAAAAATAATATTTAATTACATAGAAATCCACTCCTCAGTAATCTGTGTATAAGAACATTAATAGTAATCAAACAATGAAACAATCATGTTGATTATTTATGCTCCAAACTGCATACAATTATACATAAATTTGTACAATTACAACAATTCGTGCCAGATAAATCACTCAGAACAATGCCGCTAGCTTTAGTTCAATCGGTTACACAGTATGGAATAATAGGATGCAGCGGGATAACACAATATTCACTTCCACCATTACCTACTTTTAAAAAATAGAGTATTTTAAATATGCTTGAAAAGGACGCTTGATTACCCAACACATCTCTTATATAAATCATTTGATATATTTAACATGAAAAAAAAATTTGTTGTACGACGAAAAAACAGTATATGTTTGGGTAATATTTTAAATTTAATAATCAATTAAATTTATTAAATTAAATCTCTGCTTCATGCTGGCTAGATAGTAATGCAGTCTATTTCGGAACTGCTCTACATAGCATTGTCACAATATCAAAACCATACTTAAATAACCTCAATTCAAACTTAGGCTTCTATTATACTCTATCCTCTTTCAAATGTTTGAAGAATAGGTGTCTAAGACACAACTACAATATACCTGAATATTAGTTTGTGTTATCACCTGAAATAATCAGTAATCTATAGTAATCTGTGTAGTTTTATTCTCTTCAGCTCTAATCAACAATAACAACAATCCAGGTTTCCAAGTGACGATAGAAAACAAAAGATGTAAAACAAATGAATGAGATGTATAAACAACTGAATACTCTTTCAAATTTCAGTAGTATCAAAATACAGGGATGCCATTTGAAATTTAAAGGGAATGAAACATAAAGTGCACTTAACACTGGATTAAAACTTCCCTCCAATATCTAAACTGCCATGTTTTTTGTTTAAATTTAGTTAAATTGAAATAAACAGTTGTTCACACTGGAAAGTTTTGAAACAAAAGCTCAGTATAAAATATTTGGCACGGGAAGATACGACTCGATAAAATCGGCTTTCATTTGTTTATCTCCGACTTGAATGCTGAACAAACTTTTAGCGCTATTCAAGTTTGTTTGTATTCTTGGTTCGTGTTTAGCAACAAATCTAAATCATACAAAACTTGACGGCTTAAAAATTGCAGGCACGAAATTCTTTAAAAGCTTCTTCTCAGAAAGTAAAAATGTGCTCTGAATGCGACGAGCGGGCTTGCAGAGTGTACACAGCCTTCGCGAATTTCGAGTTTCACATCAAGTATGTATGTATTCGTAAATGTGAGGTTTTGTAGCATATTCGTGTTCCTACATAATACGAGATAACAAAATGTTGGAATAGAGTAAAGCATATTGAGGCTAACGTCATTCCTGTTGATTCAATCCTCCTCCAGTCGCATTATAAAATCTTATGTAGAACCTCTCTTTGTTTCCAATTTTTTCAAACCCCCATACAACATGTCGTTGCCTAAGTTCGTAGCGTTTTTGTTTTCCATGGCCATATGGCCTTTGTAAGAAGTTCATTTTGGGAATTGTCATTTTAATATCATCATACTGTGTTAATGAATGCTAACATTACAAAGAAACATGAAAAAAAAGTGTTAAATATAGATATAAATACAAGATATAAATGAAAATTTAAAAAAGATAACGACCAGATAGCAATATTAAATTATACTAAATCGACTATCTTCAATATTTTAATAAGAAAACATTTGTACTTAATATAAAGCAATACTGAAATCTAGATCTCACAGTTTACAGAATTAATTGAATTTAGAACACATTCTTAACAGTGATGAATTTTTATGGTGTTCCACAGCCTTCCTTATTCATGGATGCTGTCATTGTTGCAATCGATATATACAGCCAGTTACGTTTAATATTGTATTAACAAAAAAGGTATCAATTTTATTATGAATATAACTACAAATATTATAAATACAGACACTTACTTACAAATGAGTTTTATGGAACCCGAAGGTTCATTGCCGCCCTCACATAAGCACGCCATCGATTCCTTATCCTGAGCAAGATTAATCCAGTCCCTATCATCATATCCAACCTCCCTCAAATCCATTTTAATATTATCCTCCCATCAACGTCTCAGCCTCCCTAAAGGTCTTTTTTCCTCTGGCCTCCAAACTAACACTCTATATGCATTTTCGGATTCGCCCATACATGCTACATACCCTGCCCATCCCAAAAGTGTGGATTTATAAATAGGCTGCAGATTCAGAACTGAAAATTGAAACAATTAACTACACGTTTCTCCTTTGCATGGAATAAAAACTCTTTGGAAAATTCAGACCAGTTCAGATGTGTTTGTACAGGGACATCGTTTTATTTTTACTCCAATTTTTATTGTGCCTGAGCTTTTTAATGTAAGGCTACTTCACTCCCACCCCCTCTACTAGTAAACTTCCAACCGTCCTCCACACAAAACCAAGGCCCCATATGTAGTCAAAGCCACCTTACGGTCATAGTAAACAGTACTGAGTTGGTGAATATAGTACGTTTCAGAAATATGTTCGCGTTTTCCAGTAACGAATGAGTTTTCAATATTGAATTATATTTTTGCCTACGTCCCATCCCGGTTTCCCCCACCCGCTTCTACTCGCCCCTCTGTAAAGGCTAGTAACTGGGCTGTCTTAGCTCTTTTCTAAACATATTAATTTCTGTTATAAATTGGACGTCTAAGTAATATTATACAACTGTTTGAAATAACTTAAATAAAAAGGCCTCGTTAAGTAACTGTCACGTGATTTTCCCCCTTTATACGACCCTGAGACAAAACCACTTGACGGATAGTAGATAGCATGTCTGAGTAATTTTATCTTTTCGGATCGGGTAGAAGTGAAGATTTAATTTACAGTACGTAAGGTACTCTTTTATAGAGTAGGTAGAGAATTATTTCAACATGAGTTACTAGTACGAAGGACGAAACTGGTAATTGGAATTAGATACAATAGTCTATAGTGCGATAATATGCACACACGTACTGAAGCCTGTATCGAAGTAAACGGCCACCATCTTCAAAAATGTGTTTAAATATTCATATTATGATTATTTTTCAATTTAACTCCATTCTCTATATTTTACGCTAATGTACTGTAGATAGTATAATATACACTGTATAATGAATACGTCCGAATGGATAGTTCAGTTCGTGAGTAAAACACTTATTGTTAATACAGTACTGTATTTTGATTAAACAAAAACCTAATGAAAATTATCAAACTCAAAATCGCGATATTTCCTAGTTTACGTAAATGGATGAACTACTTTTCTTCCCTCCTATACCTAGTAAAGTGATTTGTTTGTATTTTACGCCAGTATCATCGAACTCCAGTCGTGGAAGGGGGTAGAAAACGGTGTTCCCGGTTCTCAACCGTTAATCCAAAGGTATAGCCAGGTTAATATTAGAAATATTAGTAAAAATAAAATGATGACCCTGTATAATTATTTTTGTATTAAGCGAAGACCTTGTAGCACGATAATTTCAAATCGATAGCGACTTGGACTCGAAATTTCTTTGGAGCCCAGTGTACTACAGTTCGAAATACACACGGTATACATGCACTAAATGATAAAACAGGCACACCGATAGAGAAATACATATAGTAATAGACATGAGTAAAGGAAGGACTCAATGAAGGGGAAACATAAAAAGAGAGAAAATCCCAAATATAATTGACTATCAGAAATGTTGTAAACGTATGTGAATTCGCAGCAGTTTCTCCACACTTCACACAATGAGGAAAAAAAAATTCAACGAGAGCTTTAATTATGTAGCACTTGTTAGCCATTTAATGCTGAATTGCACTTCTGTACGAACTCTCGTGTGAAGTGGTGGGAAAGTGAATTTCTGTGCTGAAGGAGTGACAGTTATTCCAGCAACTAGTTCTACGCTTCAAGGAATTTCCCAACATTCACATCTGATAAATATGGAAATAGAGGGAAAAGAAGTGTTAGCTAGAGCTTATGGTTCTCTCTCTCCTACGCCAAAAATAAGGCAGTTTTGAAAATTCAACCACTGAATGATCCAATTTCTAGTGAGGAATTTCACACACCGAAGAATTCTAACACGTCGTCAGTCTCCGAAGGTGTATAATAAAGTGAAAGAAATGCTGCAGAGGAAAAGATTCTATAGCAGTCTCCTCGGCGGGGGACACAAGGGAGGCTTTCAGGATGCCTCCGCCATATCTATGTATGAATTGAAGTCTTTCACAAAAGAAACTTTAATTCGATTCTGAAAAGTTACTGTAAGATTTCGGCATCATTGTTATCAGAGACAAGGTCCAAGTAATATAGTCATTTTCATATCGCCATCTCCATTATCGTATATCATCACATCACTATCACATTATTACTGAATCACCACCATTATTAAATCATACTTACTTACTTACAAATGGCTTTTAAGGAACCCGAAGGTTCATTGCCGCCCTCACATACGCCCGCCAGCGGTCCCTATCCTGTGCAAGATTAATCCAGTCTCTATCATCATACCCCACCTCCCTCAAATCCATTTTAATATTATCCTCCCATCTACGTCTCGGCCTCCCTAAAGGTCTTTTTCCCTCCGGTCTCCCAACTAACACTCTATATGCATTTCTGGACTCCCCCATACGTGCTACATGCCCTGCCCATCTCAAATGTCTGGATTTAATGTTCCTAATTATGTCAGGTCAACAATACAATGCGTGCAGTTGTGTTTGTAACTTTCTCCATTCTCCTGTAACTTCATCCCGCTTAGCCCCAAATATTTTCCTAAGCACCTTATTCTCAAACACCCTTAACCTATGTTCCTCTCTCAGAGTGAGAGTCCAAGTTTCACAGCCATACAGAAGAACCGGTAATATAACTGTTTTATAAATTCTAACTTTCAGATTTTTGGACAGCAGACTGGATGATAAGAGCTTCTCAGCCGAATAATAACACGCATTTCCCATATTTATTCTGGGTTTAATTTCCTCCCGAGTGTCATTTATATTTGTTACTGTTCCTCCAAGATATTTGAATTTTTCCACCTCTTCGAAGGATAAATCTCCAATTTTTATATTTCCATTTCGTACAATATTCTGGTCACGAGACATAATCATACACTTTGTCTTTTCGGGATTTAGTTCCAAACCGATCGCTTTACTTGCTTCAAGTAAAATTTCCGTGTTTTCCCTAATCGTTTGTGTATTTTCTCCTAACATATTCACGTCATCCGCATAGTCAAGAAGCTGATGTAACTCGTTCAATTCCAAACCCTCTCTGTTATCCTGAACTTTCCTAATGGCATATTCTAGAGCGAAGTTAAAAAGTAAAGGTGATAGTGCATCTCCCTGCTTTAGCCCGCAGTGAATTGGAAAAGCATGAGATAAATAAATCATAAACTGATAAATACAATCACCATATCGATGCTCATATACCGGTAGTCACCAGAATCATCACACTATTAACGGACATTGGGACTGAGTTTTGAAAATTTTATCAACAGTAATCTCATTAGAGGTTTTGATTTTATCGATAAATCTGCGAGTGGAACACGAGCAAATTTATCTAGAGAAAATTAAAACTGGAGTAGCATTTAATTGACTATTACACGATTAGAAGAAAGTATATAAAGATTAGAAGTAACAAAGTACTCCAATACAATAAAATAGTAATTGGCTTACGAAAATACAACTGTCTTCAAATGTATTATTGTATCATCTCAACATTACGCTAGATGGCAGTAGTGTTTTATGATTATGTTTTCTTGTTATCAGTTGTGCCAACTATGGAATCTTCACTGAACTCTGTGGACGGTTACTAGTCAAGAAGGCTTTGTTGATTCAGTTTTGATTTTTTTTTTTAAACATTTGCATTCCACTTCAATCATCCGGATGCCAGTAATCAACGTCACTTGACAGATGATTTTCAATAAATCTTAGTATTGAACAATCTCTGATACGTCACTATCCATAATATCATATAGCAGAAGCTATAACAAACATAACCTAAATAATGTAAACAAGTGTTAGAAAAATTTTAATTAGGGATGATGAAATAAACAAGAAACGTTTTAATTAACCATGATGAAATAAAAAATAAATAAGAATAATTTTAAAAGAAACAATTATTGAAAGTACAATTTTCAAATTTGAATGTTTTAGTGGTTGGTGGTTCAGTTGATGTTATATTGGACGTGTGCGTAAAAGAAGTGAACTCGTTTATGTACATGGTATATCCCTCAACTTATTCAGGATTTCGGAATGGTGCTCTTCATATATGACCAGTGATTTTTATTAATTCTTGTTCTTGAATGCCAATGCGAGTCATATTTGAAAGTGCTGTGCATCGACTGGAGTGGTTTGTACTTTTCTGTTTTTTTGACGTCCAGACCAGTGCAGTTTGAAATGTTGGCAAACAAAGAAACAAATGCTAGGGTAGTGATAAAAATAAACAAATGCTAGGGACGCGATAAAATTAAACAAATGCTAGGGACGCGATAAAATTGTGCGATAAGCAGCCATGATTGGTTGAAAGACGTCCTTTCGTACCGGTTTATTGGTCAAAAGTAGTGTGACGTAGTAAAAGTGTAATACCTATAGTAATCTCACAAGAGGTCTGAGATTTGCCGATAAATCCACGAGTGAAATTTATTAGGACTATTTCGTGAATAAAATAAAAATGTACATAATATATCCCTAAAATTCGCTCACAAAATGTTAATAACTGTATATTTATGAATACTTAATCTATTCACACATTCTGAAGTCGAAATAGATGAATAACGATTACTGCAATAAAGATATTGAATGTTATTCAGTAACGCCAATTGAGAAAAGCGAAATACAAGTTTAACAATGTTAATTACATGTGTTGCGCTTTTCTCTTGTTATTAAAACAGAAATACGTTTTCATTATCTGCTGAAATCATTATTTAATTTAAACATTTTATAGTATAATTACAAATAACCTGATTAATAGCTTCATTAATTAAATTAACAATTGTTATAAAAGAGTGTAATTTTCTTTAAATACGGTGGACGTGGAATTAGAAGATGTAGATGTGGAAGTAGGATTTGGCACTTTATTTAGTACAATGGATTCGTGCTCATCGATTTAGGGTGAAGCAATTGGCGACACTGACTAAACAAAAGAATGCCCATGCGATAAATTGATAGTGATAAATCGAGATGCAAAAATTATCGCGATGTATGACTGTGATTAGCTGGAATTCAAAATTTAATTACACTTCATTGGTTGAAAATGGAATGACGTCATATAAACGAAATAGTCAACAGTAATGTCACTAGAGGTTTTGATTTTATCGATAAATCTCCGAGTGGAACACCAGCAGACTCATCTAGAGAAAATAAAAAATTGAGTGGGATTTTATTAACTATTACACGATTAGAAGAAAGTATATAAATATTAGAAGAAACAAAGCACTCTAATACAATAAAATATTTAAAACTTACTAAAATTCTATTTCACTAATGTTAGCTTCACCAAAAGTTTGAACGGAGCCGCCATTTTCAGTTAACGGTCTATGCTATAAACAAATGACGATCGCAAAGCATGTTTTATAGTATCGTACAGTAAAGAATTTGCAGTTTGAAATGTTGGCAAACAAAGAAACAAATGCTATGGCAGTGATAAAAACAAACAAATGCTGGGGAAGCGATAAAATTAAACAAATGCTAGGGAAGCGATAAAATTGCGCGATAAGCAGCCATGATTGTTTGAAAGACGTCCTTTCGTACCGTTTTATTGGTCAAAAGTAATATGACGTAGTAAAAGTGTAATAGTCATTTTAACCCGATTTCTTTAATTTTTTACCTATCTGTTAGATGCAAATTTTCAGCACAATCGGAATGCTAGTTTCAAAATATTTGTTGCTAAGACATAACGTATTGAAAGTTGGGTGGAAGCGAGGCATTCGCTTTCAATCAAGAGTTGACATCCGAAGAGCTTTAGTTCGATCAGTGACAGAGATATCAGAAATGATGCTGCAGATGGAGTCCGCCATCTTCCAAGAATTTGGTAACGTATTGTTGACATGGCAGGATACTATATTTTAAGTATGTAATACCAAAAGTAACCTAAATAAATTTAGTGTGAAACAGTAAGTATGTTGCCATTACTTTTCGAATGCTCTAGTATTTTAAATATAGAAATTAGTGATGAAAAAGTGTTCCATGAACACTGCATTTACTAAATACAGCACGTTCATATTTTTTCATATGGATTCTGATTCACAGATAATATTTTAACGTTGGGAAATTCATGATTTTTTGTAGTTTGTTATTTTACGACGCTGTATCAGCTACTAGCGTCGATGGGATTGGTGATAACGAGTTGGTATTTGGCGAGAGGAGGTTGAGGAGTCGCCAAAGGATTAACTGACATTTTCCTTACAGTTTCGAAAACGTTGGAAAAAACCAACCAAATAATCAATCCAAGCGGGAATCGAACTAACGCCCGAATGTAGCTCCAGATCAGTCGGAAAACTGGATTTTATTTTTGTTTGTTCTATACTTTGCTCCACTATTTCGTCTTGTTCTTTTGATTCTACTTCCTCTTTCTCTAAGAGTATTGCCAGATCTTATTCTTCTTTTTTCGTTTCGTTTTTCTACTTCATCACTCCATGCCTTGGCTTAAATCGGTATCTCTTAAAACGTCTCACCTTCTTAACTTCCTTATCGAGTACCGTAAAGTGGGGTTACTTTGAACACAGAGGAAACTTTGAACATTTTTTTCAGAAAATCATATTTAGGTTTCTAGATGCTGCACTTGTTATAGATGAAGGTAAATTATCATAAAAATCATTCTCATACCAAATTTACCTCCATCGAACAAGTGTGGCATCTAGAAACCTAAATATCATTTTCTGAAAAAATGTTCAAAGTTTCCTCTGTGTTCAAAGTAACCCCAGTTTACGGTACCTTGTGTATGTTCGAACTCGCGGAGGTTTGCTATTTTATAGAATTGCTGGAGTCGCTACTTTTCTGTATTGATCTGTCTTTTCGTTAAACAAAAAAATCAGACAGAAATGTAAGAATGTTTTCATCTATCTTACCTAATTATATAACTAACACTAGCGATTACAGCATTGCGAGAATTTGTAATACTGGAGGGAAATTTAAGACGCGTACGAACAACAACTGAGAAACTTCAAGGCTTATACGGTTGGTACAATCGGTCTGTGTGCCTAACACAACTTCCAAGGATTGGGAAACATAGGATTCCTCTGTAATTGCGTATCGTGGGCGTTCAAAGAATGCGCTTCGCTGAAATCGAATGAAGAAACAGAACAGAAAGAAAAAAAAAAAAAAAAGAACAATCGAGAGGGGGGGAAAAAAGAGTGGAGAACTAATCGAGATACACAAAAAATATCCTTCGAATGATTGTTCGTTCAGCACAAAGGGATATATGATTATAAACAAAATACGATAAGGAAACAAATGAAGGCAGTCAGAACACGTGAGGCAATAAATAAAGGGAACGAATCATACGAGAAAATACTATATCAGCCAAGGAAGTTTAAAGACGATAATATGCAATGGAAGTAAACTTTCCTGAGTTTAAAGCGTGGAAAGAAGTTAAGAACGACAATTAAAAGTTTTATAAAGCTGTGGAATTACCTTCATCTTCTTGCTGCTTAGAAATATGAACCGCAGAAACAAGGTTCATTAGTAATAGGCCTGTTACAGCAGAAGAGAGTAAAAGAGAAATGTAAAAACTACGGAAGATTTACTGACACAGAAGAAATATTCTGATTTACGGAAATTATTAAATTCTGTGTTAAAAATATGTTACATTCGATTCAGAGAAAAGTTACAAGGATACTGTATAGAAAATAAACTTTTAAATGTAATAGAAGCTGCTACTAAAAAAAGGACTCAACTAGCAATTAAAAAACTCACTTTTTAAATTTTATTGTACTTCTTTAGAAGACGCATCTGGTCAATAAAAAGGGTCCAGTCACAATTATAATTCAGCAGGAAACTTGTAATGAATATCTAGATTGATAGAAGTAGGGCCGAATTATTTCATTTAATACCTTATTGTAACACCGTATTCCAGGTTGTAGAAGAACGGCCCTGACATTTACAGCTGGACCCATCTTTTGCCAGCTTCTATTCACAAGACTGTTATTTCATTAAGGGGAGAGGTACACCATTGGCCTCCAAACATTTAGTGAAATTAATTTTTTTATATCAACTAATATAATAGTACATTACGCAACGAGCCTATAATGATAGTAATTAAGACGCGAGAATGTTTATGAAACGAGCGCAAGCGAGTTTCATAATTTTCATACGACTTTTTATGCTCGACCACATTTCTAACTTGAAATTATTCCTAAGTATTCATTTTATTCTTATGTGACTGGGGAGCGGACTGACCTTGTGCAATCTCGTAAATTGTGAGATGTGCGCAGACGCGAAAGTATTGATTTTTTCCGTGCAACGAATGTCGAACGACCTTGATACAACCTAGAGAGTAAACTTAATATAATCTTGAAATTGAATTCGACATTGAAAAACGAGATGACAAACTGAATTTATTTGAATATTATTTACAATAATTAACGCTAATTATTATAGTAACAGAACATAACCTTCTGCGACAGTATTGGATTTCCAGCCTGCGTGATGTTTTGCTAGTTGTCTTTCGATTGCATATCCGAGAATAATCGAAAACCTGAACTTTAATGAATAGGTGTACTATAATGACATGCATTAAAGGACTGCTACCAGGTGTATAATTACTACATTTCGGAATGGTCGAGCATAAAAGCTAAATGAGCACAACTTTTTATACTTAATATACAAACATTACATTTTATAAAACACTATTCAGAATATTAAAATGGGTAATAATTTCTTGTAAAAAGTAATGTAAAATTTGCATAATTTTTTTTATAACTGTAAAGCATTTACATAATAAAATATAAAATTAATTAAATATCTGCATGATTCTATTACAGAAATATTCTAAAGTCCAACATCAACAACATAGTCTAGGATCTTTTATTTATTCCTTAAGGTAATATTTGTTTCTTAATAAATTTTTTAGAAAATTTAATATTGAAAGTAACGATTAAATTAAGAAAAAAAATATTTCTTGAAGGAATAGGTAAAGATCCTAGACTATGTTGTTGATGTAGGTATTTACAATATTCCAGTAAAAGAATCATGCAGATATTTAATTAATTGTAGGGGAAAGGTTGGTAATATTGTGATATGAGTAATATTATGATAGTTCTTTTTGAGAATTTATTACAATTTTACTGAGCAACAGGAAGATCGGTTTTTTTACGTCAACGTATTAAGGGAATGTTCGTGGACAAGTTGCTGCACAAAACCGGTCCTTCTCTCGTTCAATAAAAAGAATTATCATAATATTACTCTATCACAATATTACCAACCCTTACACTATATTTTATTATGTAAATGCTTAACGGTTGTACAAAAACTTGTGCAAAATTAAAATTATTTTTGGAGGTAATTATTAGCTATTTTAATATTCTTAATAATGTTTTATAAAGTGTAATGTATGTATATTAAGCATTAAAAGTTTTGTTTATTTAGCGTTTATTGTAGCTGAGATATAAAAAAATGAATTTCACTAAATTTTTGCAGATCAATGGTGTACCTCCCCCTCCCTTAGTACAGGCTAACTCAGTAAGTTCATAATATGGAACATTTTGCAGTTTGGAGCTTCAGTTTACTTAATATATCATCTTATCTGTTTCAAAAATACTTAATGTAATAGTTTAGGATTTAATTCGTGTTCAAATTATATTAATAATAAGAATTTAATAGGATTTTTATTTCTAAAATAGTAGTATTGTACAAGAGGGGCCCAATTTTGTTATTTTAAAGTCATAATTAAAGCCTTTTCAAGCAGTCACACAGAAAGCATAAATTATACCGTATCTTCCTGGAAGTGCTTTAAATAGAAGATGTTGAAGAATTGATTTTGTGTCCGGGTTGAATACAGAGATATTCAGTTTTTTGTCCCTGCTGTAAAATTTTAAAATGATGAGTTGGACCCTTCTTGGAATAAGCGCTTGACATCAAGATTTCCACATCATAAAAAACGATAAAAATGTTTCAATATTAATGTAGGCCATTTATAAAAGAAAATTCCTTAATTTCAAAGACAAAAATATAAACAGATGAAGTAGAAGTAGAAGAAAAAGAAGTAACGCACATAAAACAGAAAAAATTGAGAGGGAATTTAAGGTAATCCCAATGATTGCGTGAAAAGTCTCGAATTAAAGAAGTAAAAAATACTGTGTAATATTTACTTTCTTTAACACTGTACTGCAGTGTAATTAATTTGATATGCATGTATTTAGCTGATAATAATAATAATAATAATAATAATAATAATAATAATAATAATAATAATAATAATAATAATAATACACTGCCATTAGGATAACACAGAGGGTTACATCAGCTTCTTGTCTATGAGGATGACATGAAATTTTACTTCAAGCAAGTAAAGAGATAAGTTTGGAACTAACCCCGAAAAGACAAAGTATATGATTATGTCTCGTGACCAGAATATTGTTCGAAATGGAAATTTAAAAATTGGAGATTTATTCTTCGAAGAGGTGGAAAAACTCAAATATCTTGGAGCAACAGTAACAAATATAAATGACACTCGGGAGCAAATTAAACGCAGAATAAATATGGAAAATGCCTGTTATTGTTCGGTTGAGAAGCTTTTGTCATCTAGTCTGCTGTCAAAAAATGTGAAAGTTAGAATTTATAAAACAGTTATATTACCGGTTGTTCTGTATGGTTGTGAAACTTGGACTCACACTTTCAGAGAGGAACAGAGATTAAGAGTTTTTCAGAATAAGGTTCTTAGGAAAATATTTGTGGCTAATAGGGATGAAGTTACAAGAGAATGGAGAAAGATACACAACGCAGAACTGCAGGCATTGTATTATTCAAATGACATAATTAGGAACATTAAATCCACACATTTGAGATGGGCAGGGCGTGTAGCACGTATGGGCGGATCCAGAAATGCATATAGAGTGTTAGTTGGGAGGCCGGAGGGAAAAAGACCTTTGGGGAGGTGGAGACGTAGAAGGGAGGATAATGTTAAAATAGATTTGAGGGAGGTGGGATATGATGATAAAGACTGGATTAATCTTGCAAAAGATAGGGACCGGTGGCGGGCTTATGTGAGGGCGGCAATGAACCTCCGGGTTCCTTAAAAGCCATTTGTAAGTAAGTAAGTAGTAATAATACACAAAATTTGAAATACCGATAATGTAAATTGTACACAATTTGAATAATGACAAAATTCTGCGTACGTCACTGGAATGAATGAATGAATGAATATAGTCACAAATGAACTGCAGTTACTACAGGAGTTAAGAATGTCAGAAGCAAGGAACCAACATATTGAAACACAGCCTTAATTCCTGGAAGTATTAAGTTTTCAGAGTTTGCTTCGTGTATCGTGGAGAGCGTAAATTAGAACCACTGACCACAGAGACGGATTTATCTTGTATGGGATCACAGCAATCAATATAGATGCTCAATTACAAGCCTTTGCCGATCAAAACGCCTGCCTCTTGTTGGACGCTACAAGCAGCTTTCGTAATATTGATGCAGGTTAGGCCTAATACATGAAAAGCCCATTATATCACGAACCTAGCGGAAACATTGTCAAACTATTATGGGTACACAAACTGTAACAACATTAGCCTATAACGGAAACATAAAAACAATTGAAAGGCGACATGGGATTTCTAAACCCCGTCGATTGCGTGATTACATCTTCACTTTATTTTGTTACAATTTTATTAATTTTATATTATACTTAACATTAGTGGGATGATTATGGGGATGTAAAACACCTTGATATTTCCCCCGTTAAAGTAAGTACAGTGCATATCCCTTTCAGTTCTTCAGTAAAAAATCTTCGCATTCACATGGATAATAATCTCAACTGGGACATGCAAATCACAGAAACCTGCAGAAAAGTATATTCTATTATCCATGTGCTAAAAAGGATAAATGTTCATCTCCCCTCTTTCTTAAAAACGTCCCTTCTGCAGACACTTGTATTTCCCTATTTCGACTATGCGGACATTTTACTGACTGACCTCTCCAGCGACAACAAAACGAAACTTCAACGTGCTCATAATTCGTGTGTACGTTTTGTAAGTAATGTTCGTAAATATGATCATGTTACCCCATCCCTGGAAGCAATAGGTTGGCTTAAACTAGATAAAAAAAATGAAATTTACATTCACTTTTCCTTCTCTTCGAAATCTTGAACTCTTCTATTCCTTCGTACCTGTCGTCTCGCTTCATTTACCTTTCTTCCCACCATAATCTGAACACACGCTCTCGTCATGAAACAATACTAACAATACCATCCCATCGCACCTCCTCATACTCATCCTCTTTCACAATAGCCCTGCCAAGACTCTGGAATTCGCTACCTGCTAGCATCAGGGACTGTCGGAATAAAATTGAATTCAAACGCAAACTTACTAGGCACTTGGTCAGTAATTGATTTCTTGTAAATAGTTTCCTTAATCTATCACAAAATATTTCAATATCCAGTAATTTATTCACTATAGAATTTTGTTACTGTAAGTTTAATTTGTAATTCAGTAAATATAAAATATTCTTTGTTTTTCTATGATAAATTATCTAGCTTTAATTAGTGAGGTAATCTTTTCATACTTTGATTTTTATTGTAATTGTAATTCTAAATTTAATACTAATTATAATTTTATTATTCGTATTATAGTTGGAATCTCCTGGTAGAGGGGCAGAGAAGGCCTGATGGCCTTATCCCTACCAGGTTAAATAAATAAATAAATAAATAAATAAATACTAAATACTAAATTTATTTATTTATTTTGCTAATAATTGTAACATAAAACAAAATATATACAGAAAAACTTCAGCTCGCCCCTGAAAGAGTAGAACTCGTGCTCAGGGACGGATTCTTGAATTGAAATTAAGTATATAATATACTTTGTCTTATGTCTACTACGCAATAAGAATATATAAATTTAAATTTACAATTTTTCAATTTTTATAAAATCCATTCGTAACTTTTTTAATTTAATACAGAACAATTAGAATTCACAAGATTAGGACATTTAAATATAAATTTGTTATATATTCTTAGGGCCTAAATTACTACTATAATTAAGTACTGTAACAGTGTTGCATTTTGGTTCAAACAATCTTAAAGAATTCATACCTTTTGTTTCATAACTATGAGAATACAATTCAAAACTATTTCGATTTTAATGTACGAATTTTATTAATACAATATAATAAATTTGTCTTATTTTAAGAACATTAAAGTCTAAAAACAATTTTTGAGATGGAAAATCAATAGATTTATGAAGACATATTTTAATTATATTCTTCTGTAATAAATAAAGTAGTTTAAAATTGGATTTAAGTAAGCTACCCCATCCTATAATTCCATACATAATTACCAATTGAAATAAAGTTAAGTATATGACACTAATATGATAGTCTGATAAGAGCCACACCCGGTAGGTCTAAGGACAACCACTGCAGGCAATGGCTCAGTGAGATAGAAACCCTTGGACATGTCCTGGGAGCCTGCCCTTATGGCGAAACATTGCGTATACATAGGCACCATGCAATTAGAACTAAATTGGCCGATGCCCTTAGAAAACTAAAATACACCGTCTATGAAGAAATCCACGGAACCGCCGACAATGGCAGTAACAGACGAATTGACATAATCGCCATTAGCGAATCCCTGTCTCAGGGTAT
Source organism: Periplaneta americana (assembly GCA_025594305.2). NCBI lineage: Eukaryota > Metazoa > Arthropoda > Insecta > Blattodea > Blattidae > Periplaneta > Periplaneta americana. The sequence continues at coordinate 31,709,676 of JAJSOF020000021.1, forward strand.
GACAATCGATCCCACCATCAGGTTTGAAACGTGACAGCCCGAAGACGTACATGAGGAGAAAAGAGCAATCTACGTTCCAACCATCTCGTATTATAAAGATAATACCAACTTCACGATATCAGTGTTACGGGATTGATGTTTGGAGCAGGAGGAACTATACCCAACTTCTCTTCTAAATTCTGTAAGACCCTAGGACTGCACAAATCTTATCTGAATGAACTGGCCCTCCTCATAATTAGACCTCCTCATAATTAGACAGTCAGTCAAACTTTTACGGAACCACATATATGGACTCTAATTCAGTGTATGGAAAAAATTCACGCACCATTATCATTTTTCTTTTTCGTTCTTAGCTTTCATTGATTATTTACTTTAATTTTTTTCTTCTGTAAACTGCCATTGTTTGTTAGTGTATTTGTTTGCCTCTTTTCTTACTCTTTTAGCTCTCATCATCTATTTGTTCTTGTATTGTTTTGTATGCTTTGTCTAATGGCAGCCTCTAATTTGAGGAAGCTCTGATAAATAAATAAATAAATAAATAAATAAATAAATAAATAAATAAATAAATAAATAAATAAATACTATGTTATAATTGTACAGACTAGTTCGCTCGTGTATCAATGCACCAAGAGAGTGCAAGAATCTACTAAGTTTTATCCAATCAAAACCAATATTGTCGCACCTGATGCGTATTTGTTAAATATCTTGTCGCAGCTGATGTTCAGATGTAACATATTTTAATTGTTTCCTTAACAATACAGTGGGCCGTGATAATGCGCAATGACCATGCTAGCAAATTTAAGTATTAAATATCTTAATTTATAGTTTAATCTGTTTTTGTGTTATAAATTACTTATAAAGACATTCGCGAAATAGTCTTATTCAGTTATCTTGTCGATAACTCAGTAAATAAAAGTATTTAGGTCATAATAAAATCTTATAACCTCAAATATTTATTTAATTTTGCTGGTTGACCAATCATAATTTCTACAGCTATTGTCAAATGTTTATCCAGGAATTTCGTATTGCAGGAGGCCAAGGTCATACCGGCCAATGAAATATATTATAAGTCATGTCTTAATTAAGAGCAATAATAGGTTAGGCTTTTTTTATATTCATTACCTATTTATTATTATTATTATTATTATTATTATTATTATTATTATTATTATTATTATTATTATTATTATTATTACCTGGGAGCAACAGTAACAAATATAAATGATACTCGGGAGGAAATTAAACACAGAATAAATATGGGAAATGCCTGTTATTATTCGGTTGAGAAGCTTTTATCATCCAGTCTGCTGTCAAAAAATCTGAAAGTTAGAATTTATAAAACAGTTATATTAGGCCTACCGGTTGTTCTTTATGGTTGTGAAACTTGGACTCTCACTTTGAAAGAGAAACAGAGATTAAGGGTGTTTGAGAATAGGGTGCTTAGGAAGATATTTGGGGCTAAGATGGATGAAGTTACAGGGGAATGGAGAAAGTTACACAACACAGAACTCCACGCATTGTATTCTTCACCTGACATAATTAGGAACATTAAATCCAGACGTTTGACATTGGCAGGGCATGTAGCACGTATGGGCGAATCCAGAAATGCATATAGGCCTACTTAGCGTGTTAGTTGGAGACCGGAGGGAAGAAGACCTTTGGAGAGGCCGAGACGTAGATGGGAAGATAATATTAAAATGGATTTGAGGAAGGTGGGATATGATGATAGAGGCTGGATTAATCTTGCACAGGATAGGGACCAATGGCGGGCTTATGTGAGGGCGGCAATGAACCTCCGGGTTCCTTAAAAGCCAGTAATTATTATTATTATTATTTGCGAAATAGACTTATTCAAATTTCACGCGAATTCTCATCTTTTTGGATATTTCATGAAAACTTTTCGTGAATTATTTCAAAAACTATTTCATTTTCTTGTGTATTTATTATTGTTAATACCATTTTCACATTTAACGGCAGATTTTATCGTAAATAATTAAATTCAATCATCCTTTCCAGAATTTTGTCTAGAAATTTTTTTCGAAACGCTTCTTTACCGCAAAATGCAATGATTTTCTTTTCCAGATGAAATTTTCATACTTCTTGTTATGAAAATTATAAGCTAAGTCATTTCTGAAGGTGTCAGTAATGCGAGATAATCTGCAAAAATGTAACATGTCCATTGTAATATTACCTCAGACTCCTGCGAATATGTCAATTTCAATTCCTGACCTCTTTTCTATGAAGTCAAATATATAGTCATCATATTGACAAGGTCCACAGAGATGCCAGCTACTCTCGAATAAAATGTATCGCTGACAGCTGTACTCCGAGACAACCCATCACGAACCCATCAGGGAGACAGACAGACAGACCGATCGCTGGCGGTGTCATTTGCTTGGCAATGCAATACCTTGCACAAATATTGGCATGCAAGCGATACCACACGATAAATGAATCTGAAATATTTAACATGAGCACACCAAACTAGTGGGAATTTTGGTCGCAATTTCGCCTTTGACCTCGCTATCTTGTACTAAATTTGCAATTCATTTTAACCACGGAAATCAAAAGGCCAGGAACTGTGCCGCTGTTAATACATTTTTAATACGCGATTCGAGTTGTCACTGCGAGTATTTCAGCCAGGAACATATTCAGAGAGCATATGGCTCCCTAAAGTCGAAACGTGTTACCATAGAAACCGAATACAGAAGTCCTTGTACAGTTCGCTCACTGCATATTACAATTTTTACCTTCCTTTCCAAATTTTAAATATTTCTTAAAATGAAATTTAAAGTGAAACAGTTAAAGGCTGGTTCACAATAAACCGGGAATGGAAACGACAACTAGAATGAGAACGGAAACATTTTAAATGTATTTAAATGTGAGCATTCAGAATTAACGAGAAGCTTACCGGAGCCCGGGAACGGGAACTTTGCCGTTCTTATTTCCGATCACAGCCTACTATATTCATTCTGCTGCCATCAAAAAGTTATTTGGTCGTCGTATATTTTGTAGCAAAGAGGCCATGACAATTTCTTGACCATTCATTGCTTGTAACTAACGCGGAAATTCAGTAAATTAGTTTCCATATATGCTACGTGTATATGTGACCATTCCACAGCTGTGGAGTAACGGTTAGTGCGTCTGGCCACGAAACCAGGTGGCCCGGGTTCGAATCCCGGTCGGGGCAAGTTACCTGGTTGAGGTTTTTTCCGGGGTTTTCCCTCAACCCAATTTGAGCAAATGCTGGGTAACTTTAAGTGCTGGACCCGGACTCATTTCACCGGCATTATCACCTTCACCTCAGTCAGACGCTAAATAACCTAAGATGTTGATGCAGCGTCGTAAAATAACCTAAAATAAAATATATGTGACCAGACTATCACGTGAATTGAATTCTTAAATATTCCCTGTCTTAAATTTTGAAGTTGGTTAACCTGTGTTTATGTTGGTTGGCTTGTACTCTTGAGAGAACGCCATTGGTCAAATATACACAAATAACAGGAGAATGCATAATATCGACTTCACATACCGTTATTAACATACAAATCGATAATCACAGCCGTTTCCGTTCTCGGTTAATTTGAAACAAAAATCTTCATGTTCACGTTCTTCGTTTCCCGTTTTTGTTCTGGTTCTCGTTTCCGGTTTATTGTGGACCAACCTTCACCGTTTTAGCATTAAAGCACGGCCGACTTGATGCTCGCTTCGCGAACTAAGCATCAAGTCGGCCGTGATTAAAGATATCTGGCTACATTTTGTGTTACTACGGTAACAGAATAGATAGAGTAGGTCTTGGATGACTGAAATAATTCTTATGTGTTTGAAAAACATACCGTTTCGAATGCAGCCGGCCGTGACAAAACATAAAAGGGAAACAAACGAATGTGCAATCGTAATGTATCCATCATTATTTGTGTTTCGTGCACAAATAAGAGTGATTGATAAATGCGTGGAGTGTAAAAACAAATCGTTAATTAACATAGTCTAATTCTAAAGTAATTTAAATTCTTCTTTCTCAATAATAGCCTATAAGCCTGTTCAGTCTCAAAGATGTCTTTTCATTTTTTTCTGAGAAAAGCATAGCAGATAAATAAAAACATTATTTGAATTTTTCTTCAATTATTTATGCTCCACCACAAGAATTTTTTTTGGCAGTTCGTATCGTTTACACCCTGTCAAGGCTGGGTAAAATACTGACATTGAAGTATTTGAAATACAGATACAAAGTAGTTCAAAAAATTGTATTTGAAATACATTTGTATTTCAAATACTCAAAATACATTTGTATTTGATATACTCGATACAATATATAGGTCTAAAGAAATAAGAATATTACTGAAAATCTAAAATGTCATATTAACATTAAAAGTATTTTTACCTGGAAATTTTATATAAACACTGTAACTGAACATTCTTCCTTTTCCCAGTCAGCAATGAAATTATACTACATATGAATAATTACTGCTACCTTTAAAAAAAAACAGTTTCTCAAGCAGTTTATCAGATAAGGATCCCTTGCCTGTGAATGGATAAATCCTGCAAAACAGAACAGTCTTACTACAGGTGCAGAGATACACAAACTTGTATTAAACTTTATAAAAGCTTGTTTCACTGTTGGGTAATTCTCTAGAGTGTACAGGGTTGTTCCTCTGCCATTGAAGATGAGATGGCTCTCTGACACTGCCTCACCAAATGATAAGAAGAGGACACAGAATATGTGTGTGAAACCAGATGAGCAGTTCTCTGTTACACCTGTTTATATCATTTTGAATTGCAATATTTGAGAGACTGAGTCATAAAGAGAATTCCATCGAGTTCGGCAAGGAAACTTTGATTAATTATTTCAAGACATCTGATATCATTTCTGAGGATTTGGGTCTCCTAGACGCATTCCATAATGCTGACCATTTAGCAAGTGTTGGGTGATGGATCCTTGATGTTGTTGGAGATTTCTTTATGACATTAAGAGAACCAGTTGTGGCAAGAAAACTAGCAGATCTGAAATGGATAGGCAAATAAGACAAAAGTTCATTCTTCAAATCCAAATTCAAAACTTGAAGGACAAGAAGAAGAAAAGTATTTTAAGTATTTTAAATACAAAATACATCAATTTTATGTATTTATATACAAAATACTTTCGAAAATCCTTACAAATTACAAAATACAAATGTATTTCAAATACTGCCCAGCCCTGCACCCTGTATATATGTATTGATTACATAGAGTGCAAATAAGAAGAAACGATGTTCGATTGGCATTTCATATGCACTTAAATTGCATTTGATTTAATATATATTAAAAAAATAACCGTTCTTTCATTGATGAAAATGGCCGGTTACCATGATAAACAGACAAGTAAAAATACCGGCAACAGTAAATAATCAATTTACCTTATGAAAAAAATCGGTTATTTTTGCCCATTCCTACACGCCAGAATCGCTGTCGTCTGCAACACAATATTAAACTTCACCCTTTTACTTACTTATTGGCTTTTAACGAAGCCGGAGGTTCATTGCCGCCCTCACATAAGCCCGCCATCGGTCCCTATCCTGAGCGAGATTAATTCAGTCTCTAAAATCATATCCCACCTCCCTCAAATCCATTTTAATATTATCCTTCCTTCTAGGTCTCGGCCTTACCAATGGTCATTCCCTCCGGCCTCCCAACTAACACTCTATATGCATTTCTGGATTCGCCCATACGTGCTACATGCCCTGCCCATGTCAAACGAATTAAACTACACCCTTTCGTTAAAAAATAGTACATTATGAAACGAGCCTATAATGATAGTAATTAAGAAGCGAGTGTGGATGTTTATGAAACGAGCGCAAGCGAGTTTCATAATTTTCATACGAGCTTCTTAATTACCATTATAGGCGAGTTTCATACGACTTTTTATGCTGGACCATATTTCTAACTTGAAATTATTCAGATGTATACATTTTATTTGTATCTGACAAGATCGGAAGTGACCTTGTTCATAGGTCGTAAATTGTGAGATGTGCGCAGACGCGAAAGTATTGATTTTTTCCGAGGAACAATAATGTCATTGACCTTGTGTAATCCCGTTAAACTTGGTATAACTTTGATTATTGAATTCGACATTGAAAAACGAGATGGCAAATTGAATTTATTTGAATATTATTTACAATTAACGCTAATTATTATAGTAACAGAACATAAGCTTCTGCGACAGTATTGGATTTCCAGCCTCCGTGACTTTTCGCTAATTCTCTTTCGATTGCATATCCGAGAATAATCGATACTTGCGGTTTTATAACGGTACAAAGCTGACTCGTTATTGGCAGAACACCTGTAAGCTGAGTTGTCATTGGCTGAAAACACCTGAACTTTAATGAGTAGGTGTACTTTAATGACATGCATTAAAGGACTGCTACCTTACTTACTTACAAATGGCTTTTAAGGAACCCGAAGGTTCATTGCCGCCCTCACATAAGCCCGCCAACGGTCCCTATCCTGTGCAAGATTAATCCAGTCTCTATCATCACACCCCACCTCCCTCAAATCCATTTTAATATTATCCTCCCATCTACGTCTCGGCCTCCCTAAAGGTCTTTTTCCCTCCGGTCTCCCAACTAACACTCTATATGGATTTCTGGACTCGCCCATACGTGCTACATGCCCTGCCCATCTCAAACGTCTGGATTTTAAGTTCCTAATTATGTTAGGTGAAGAACACAATGCGTGCAGTTCTGTGTTGTGTAACTTCCTCCATTCACCTGTAGATTCATCCCGCTTAGCCCCAAATATTTTCCTAAGCACCTTATTCTCAAACACCCTTAACCTATGTTCCCCTCTCAGAGTGAGAGTCCAAGTTTCACAACCATACAGAAGAAACGGTAATATAACTGTTTTATAAATTCTAACTTTCAGATTTTTGAACAGCAGACTGGATCATAATAGTTTCCCAACCGAATAATAACACGCATTTCCCATATTTATTCTGCGTTTAATTTCCTCCCGAGTATCATTTATATTTGTTACTGTTGCTCCAAGGTATTTGAATTTTTCCACCTCTTCGAAGGATAAATCTCCAATTTTTATATTTCCATTTCGTACAATATTCTGGTCACGAGACATAATCATATACTTCGTCTTTTCGGGATTTACTTCCAAACCGATCGCTTTACTTGCTTCAAGTAGAATTTCCGTGTTTTTCCTAATCGTTTGTGTATTTTCTCCTAACATATTCACGTCATCTGCATAGACAAGAAGCTGATGTAACCCGTTCAATTCCAAACCCTGCCTGTTATCCTGAACTTTCCTAATGGCATATTCTAGAGCGAAGTTAAAAGGACTGCTACCAGTCGTATAATTACTACATTTCGGCATGGTCGAGCACAAAGTTATTTTTAATGTATCCCACAATATTTTATAAAAATCAGAGCCATATCAAAAGTGTTCTTTATCACAAGAGAAGTAAAATTTTATTTCAGAAAAACGTACTGCAGGGCAAGGCGCCAGATTGTCGCCGTTACAATTTTAATAAGGATTTCCGATAGCTCTTCCCCCCGCCTAATGGAAGAACATTACATGCGTCGCACTTTCGTCTAGAGTGCTCTTACATATATCGAGGGCGTTGGATGGGGATGGAGTGAGAGCAAAGGTGAACACTAGTAAATCCATGGATATGGATATGAAAGCACCACGTCACCAAGCGGATATGGGTAAGACGAGTCTAAGATTTTTCAACATTAGCAGCTACAATAAAATGCACGTCTTAGCGACTAGCGAAAAAATGTGTTACTATTTTGACAATACAAAAATTAAAACTTAAAAAGATAAAAGATATGCTACTGGAGCTAAATGATAGCTGTGAGCAGTATGGAATGAAGATAAATGCCAACAAGACGAAGACCATGGTCATAGGAAGAAAGATAAAGAAAGTAAACGTGCGAATTGATAAATGAGGCAGTAGAGCAAGTGGACAGCTTCAAATACTTGGGGTGTACTATAAGCAGTAACATGAGCTGCTGCCAGGAAGTCAAAAGGAGAATAGCAATGGCAAAGGAAGCTTTTAATAGAAAACGGAGCATTTCTGCGGATCTCTGGAAAGGAACTAAGAAAGAGAGTAGTGAAGTGCTTTATATGGAGTGTGACATTGTATGGGACAGACACATGGACATTACGACGAAGTGGAGAAGTGACTAGAAGCATTTGAAATATGGATATGGAGAAGAATGGAACGTGTGAAGTGGACAGACAGAATAAGAAATGAAGATGTGTTGAGAAGAGTGAATGAAGAAAGAATGATGCTGAAACTGATCAAGAAGAGGAAAAGGAATTGTTTGGGTCACTGACTGAGAAAAAACTGCCTACTGAAGGATGCACTGGAAGGAACGGTGAACGGTAGAAGAGTTCGTGATAAAAGAAGATATCAGATGATAGACGACATTAAGATATATGGATCATATGCGGAGACTAAGCGGGAGGCAGAAAATAGGAAATATTGGAGAAAGCTGGGTTTGCAGTGAAAGACCTGCCCTTGGGCAGAACACTAAATGAAATGAATCCCATACATCCTTACCAATCCCTACCATTCTCACAATAACAACCACGAACAGCATAAACGTTTGATGTAATTATAGAGATTAAATCTCTGTCACCCTATTCTGGATGTGAACCCGACGCTATAGGCATCACCCAAACACGCAAGAGGTTCTGATTGCTTCCAAACCAAAGGTCGAGAACTGTACTAGAAGACGGAAATTAAAACCCCATTCCAGAAGCTCGCCTCTCGTATTTTTTACTCTTTCTTCTGATATAATTTACTACAAATGCCCTGACGTCAGCAGTTTGAAGTAGCATGCAGTGGCAACTGATGCAATTTCCTAGTCTGTGGTCATGGTGAACGGACCATGAACGGAGAGATAGGGAATTTACATACAGACGTCAGAATTCAGCCTTCAGTAAACATTAATTACATCATACTGAACTGAAGCGTCAGAAAATGTTACAATATATTCTTCTAGTTCCAAAGTTTTTGGTTGCCTTAACGTTGATATTATTATTATTATTATTATTATTGTTATTATTATTATTATTAATATTATTATTATTATCATTATTACTATAGTGTTAGAAAAAATCCACAAACGATTAGGGAAAACACGGAAATTCTACTTGAAGCAAGTAAAGCTATAGGTTTGGAAGTAAATCCCGAAAAGACAAAGTATATGATTATGTCTCGTGACCAGAATATTGTACGAAATGGAAATATAAAAATTGGACATTTATCCTTCGAAGAGGTGGAAAAATTCAAATATCTTGGAGCAACAGTAACAAATATAAATGACACTCGGGAGGAAATTACACGCAGAATAAATATGGGAAATGCGTGTTATTATTCGGTTGAGAAGCTTTTGTCATATAGTCTTCTGTCAAAAAATCTGAAAGTTAGAATTTATAAAACAGTTATATTACCGGTTGTTCTGTATGGTTGTGAAACTTGGACTCTCACTTTGAGAGAGGAACAGAGATTAAGGGTGTTTGAAAATAAGGTTCTTAGGAAAATATTTGGGGCTAAGAGGGATGAAGTTACAGGAGAATGGAGACAGTTACACAACGCAGAACTTCACGCATTGTATTCTTCACCTGACATAATTAGGAACATTAAATCCAGACGTTTGAGATTGGCAGGGCATGTAGCACGTATGGGCGAATCCAGAAATTCATATAGAGTGTTAATTGGGAGGCCGAAGGGAAAAAAAAACCTTTGGGGAGGCCGAGACGTAGATGGAAGGATAATATTAAAATGGATTTGAGGTAGGTGGGATATGATGATAAAGACTGGATTAATCTTGCACAGGATAGGGACCTATGGCGGTCTTATGTGAGGGAGGCAATGAACTCTCGGGTACCTTAAAAGCCATTTGTAGGTAAGTATTATTATTATTATTATTATTATTATTATTATTTATAGCATTAAGTTCTTGAATAATATAAAAATCAATAATAATAATAATAATAATAATAATAATAATAATAATAATAATAATAATAATAATAATAATAATAATACCCGGCAATGATACACATGAAATTATAATACAGCCTTAGTTCACGGTATAGGGTTATACACGAAGCGAAAAATTAAATCTACAACCTAATTTTTCTCGCTGCATTTCTTACTTTCTTTTCAACAGGTCAGAAAGTCTGTTTGAATTTCTCACAGTAATTTACTTATGACGATATCCTTTTAGTATCCTATGTTTATACATGATTTTCTTTCTTCAAACTCAGAAACAGCCTTGTAAATTGTTTCTCTGGATTTATCTCTATAACAAGTGCACAAACTATGTCCTTCTTTGGTTACTGTTCAAGCGGGCTACAAATAATCTTCGCGTCTTTAATAACTGATAATTACTTTTCATAGCTAAATGAATTAGTAACGTGTTTCTTATTATTTAGTTGTCATGAAAACAAAAATGTCATTACCATCTCTAATATTTCTTTACTTAATGCATTTGAAATATGAATATTATGGCTTGATTTCAATATTTATGTTATATCGGCTTTATCATTCACAAAGTGACAAAATTGCTAAATTGTTGAAAAACACGTAAAAATTCATGAGCCAGAACATGCCATCTTCCTGAAACTCATAATGTCACATGCTTATTTTTTGTGCTCTTTGCATATATCATAATTCCTTAGGTTTTCTTCCTCACAAGGTCCAATCAATATATTTCCGAACTGTACTTGTATTTGTTGTATCGTTGAACATAGTTACGCGTGTAAGTGAAGATCATTATTTCCACGCCTGTTGAGTCACTCTATCAAACAGCGTCAGACTGTGTCTAAGAACTGAGCTTCTACATGTGATTTTGTGCAAACATGTGAAAGACTTATTGCGATTTTTCCTGGAATCTCTCCACATACACCCTATGACTAGTCTTCTTTTCTACCTTTCAAGTGATGCATTTAGTGTAGATTGGAGGCGTTTCCCTGGTTCTAGATAACTTCTCCGTTTCCTATGGACTGTGTGTTGCCTACATTCAAGGCAGTCCGGAAACTTATTGATTGCCCCTTACAGTATAAATTTCCATATAAATGACAGGTACTTTACGTAAAGGGATATAGTTACTCTATGTTGAAATTACATCAGCTTCTTGTCTATGCGGATGACGTGAATATGTTAGGAGAAAATCCACAAACGATTAGGGAAAACGCGGAAATTCTAGTTGAAGCAAGTAAAGCGATAGGGTTGGGAGTAAATCCCGAAAATACTAAGTATATGATTATGTCTCGTGACTAGAATATTGTACGAAATGGAAATATAAAAATTGGCGATTTATCCTTCGAAGAGGTGGAAAAATTCAAATATCTTGGAGCAACAGTAACAAATAAAAATGACACTCGGGAGGAAATTAAACGCAGAATAAATATGGGAAATGCGTGTTATTATTCGGTTGAGAAGCTTTTGTCATCTAGTCTGCTGTCAAAAAATCGGAAAGTTAGAATTTATAAAACAGTTATATTACCGGTTGTTCTGTATGGCTGTGAAACTTGGACTCTCATTTTGAGAGACGAACAGAGATTAAGGGTGATTGAGAATAAGGTTCTTAGGAAAATGTTTGGGGCGAAGAGGGATGACGTTACAGGAGAATGGAGAAAGTTACACAACGCAGAGCTGCACGCACTGTATTCTTCACCTGACATAATCAGGAATATTAAATCCAGACGTTTGAGATTGGCAGGGCATGTAGCACGTATGAGCGAATCCAGAAATGCATATACCTAAGAGTGTTAGTTGGGAGGCCGGAGGGAAAAAGACCTTTCGGGAGGCCGAGACGTAGATGGGAAGATAATATTAAAATGCATTTGAGGGAGGTGGGATATGATGATAGAGACTGGATTAATCTTGCTCAGGATAGGTACCGATGGCGGGCTTATGTGAGGGCGGCAATGAACCTCCGGGTACCTTGGAAGCCAGTAAGTAAGTAAGTAGGTAGGTAAGTAAGTATGTTGAAATTTAGAGAAACGAAGATTAAGAGCAAAATGTCTGACTCTAATAATATAAAAAAGGAACATCGCAACCTTAGTAACGTTAAACGAATTCTATATCATATTTCCATGTAATACAAAGAATAAAAGTATAATTGTAAAAGTTTTATTCTTGTTTTCTGCGGTATAAAACTACAAACATAGCAGAATTATAGCGGGAATATGCAGGAACATTGTAACAGTGGGGTCGTAGTATGACTCAGAATTACACACTCTCTTTCTCCATAACCAACGTAAAAAAGAGAGAACTCGACATTTCAAATTGTTTGGAGTGAAATATTGAAAATGAAGAACTTCATACATAAGCGCTGAAATTTTATTTTTCCCGAGGTGTAGGATATGTTAGTAAAGAAGGATAGAAGGCACCGTTTCTTTATTGATTTACCTTACCTCTCGCGTCTCTTGGAGAAATAGAATTTCAATCCGAAGTGAATTATTATAACGCCAGCTCTCAGAATTCTCGAGGCACGCAAGGCAGTCTCTCTATTGAGCATTTTATTACCAATCTTCGTCTCTTCCGTTTCATCCACAGACGGAGATGGATGTATGCAAACAAGAATTATTCAGACTCTCTCTTTTTTCATCACGTTTTGACGTTCTTTCAACTTTTCAATTAGACGCGATACCGCCAAAAATAACTCAGGCAGTTTTGAAACTTGAGGCCGTGACGATGACATAAACTTTCTCTTTATACAGGGTGTTAAAAATATTCAATGTTATGAGTGGTGGTAGTATTAATCAAAACAAAGAAAAAATCTAATAAACATGGGTCCTAAAATTAATATCTGCCGAGATATGAGAACTAGTTCGTCAACATCATAGGATATGTTCAATGTGATTTCCATTTTCAAAACAGATTCAATATCAGTGGCGAAGCTAAGGTGTAAATAATGGGTAGGCTGAAAAAATCTGTTTACCTTATATCTTTTTATAGAGCAGATGTTTCTAGGTGAAACCATGTACGGATCTCGATGAGACTATGAGCTGCGGCCTGTATTCAGGCAGGACGCGGACATTTTGAATAGTTCATCTAAGGAAATGTAAAAAGAATGCACCACAATAATCCCAGAAAGCAAACTTACAAACGTATTGGAATGCACTATGATCTTTTTCATATACATACATATGAGAAATCCATACCTGAAGTTTGCCCAAGTAATTTTTGTTACACCCTGTATAGACAGGACTGATATTGTACACTTAAGTAAAACTTTGTATATCACATGGTATTAAATAATTTTTTAATTTTTTTAATAGAAGTATATACAGTCTGATCCGTTTGGGTATGGGTAATATTAATTTACTATTGTAAAGTTATTATGACAGGACAAATTTCTTGCTGGTTATATTGTGATTAAAAAATGGGAGTTTCCATAAATGACAATCAACAATGCATCATCTGAAAGGACAAATGAAAATCGTAGATGATTAAAATGGCTACTACAAATCAACAGCGGGCACAATGTGTTCTTTGCTATGCTAAATTAGAGAGTGTTAAAAGAGTTCAAAGGGAATTTCGACGTGAGTATGGTGTGCATAAAGTACCTAAATAGATTCCATAATGTTGTGGTATCGAACATTTGGAGAAACACTGTGTTAAACAAACATGCAGAAGATCGCAGTCGAAATCCAATACGAGAAGTAGCTATTTCTTGTCTTGGCCCCGAAACTACCCAAATCTAACCCTTCCTGACTTCTTCGTGTGGGGTTTTGTTAAAGACATTGTCTATTCACAGAAAGTCGGGAACATTGATGATCTGAGAGTAAAAATTACTCAAGCTTTACAACAAATCACCCATCTTATGTCAGAACGGACATGGGCTGAATTGCATCATCGTTATGAGTTGTGCAGGGTGCGCAATGGGGGTCATGTTGAGCTCTGAGGAATCTCCCATCTTTCAGTGTTGTATGCACAAAGTTTCAACAAATAAAGTAGTAAATGTTTTACGGTGTTTTTATTTTATCCATAACCAAACAGATCATCCTGTATTTGAAGTACCATGTTTCATTTTATAATACTCGTAATTTTATTCATTTCGCTTAAATTTTGACTTTCCGTAAAGTTTTATTTCTATCGACTTTCTATCTTCAGTGCCTTTGCTTTCCTTAATAGACGTAACCAAGGAGCTTAGCAGTCCTGAAACTGCGTCAGAGCACCTTAATCCTGGAGAGGTATTTCATAAGCAGCTTGGTTTGGAAGTAACAATAGGCAGATCAGGCCTTGCATCAAAGGGGCTTGATTGCATTGATACGCTCACTCGTAACTCAGCAGCACGGCCCCCTTGTTCAGCTTGCGTGCAAATACAAAGACGAAAGGCGATTTGGCACTTCTTTTTATATGCCTCTTCAAGACACGAGCTGTCTTTATTTTTAACATTTCCTCCCCATTTCTTTTTCGTTTTACATTTGGGTCAGTACAAAACTGGGGCTCAAGACTAGTGAAACGCCTACGGACCAGAAGGATAGGAAATCGATCCCCGATAGGTTTCAAGGTGATTCGTGACAAAGCGTATGGAAACCAGATTTTCTACGAGTATTTCAATTTTCCCACATTGTAATATATTCCATGATTCTTATATTATCACTAAATGACAACCAAATATTTAATCAATTGCCCAGACATTTTCTATGGGATTCACAAGGGAAAACTTAATCGTTATCATCGCTAATGTAGTTGTTATTATGCTAGGTGTTTTATTCGATGTTCGCAGGTTCAAAACCGACCTATTGTGATGTATTTTGAAGAACGACAATTTTTTTTTCAGTCGGGGGAGGGGAATAAAGGTGTCTCGTGTTATAGATTAACGGCAGGTAACAGAACTCTATTTCTAACAGAGGAGCTCCTGTAGTTGAAAGCATCTGTGTGCGAAAAAGTTACTGAAGGATAGGCTTTCTTAGAATGCTTCGTTATCATTATCATTGTCATCACAGTAATTATTTATCAAATTTATGAAACCACATTGCCTCTAAAATCATCAGAATCATCATCATAATCACCCCAAAGTTCTTAATCTGCCTCTGCAGATAAAAGATTATTTTAAAACGAATGTTGATAAAGAATGACAATAATTGTAATCTTATCGCCTCCGATTACAAGCAGTGTTAAATAAATAAATAAATAAAATTATCATCTAAACGTACTAAATCTCTATAGTTTGTAGGAAGTTAACTATAGATTTACAATTACAATAATTTCACCTCATCCTCTATAAAAAAGTTTTGTAGTTTACAAAGGAACGTTAAATAAAGAACTATAATCACAATTATCTTATTGCCTGTGAATATATCATTAATTTAAAAGGAACGTTTGATAAATAATTATAAATTACAATGTTTGAAACTTTTGGACATTCCCGTCCGAAACGATAGACATTTCCGTCTGAAACGTTCGAGATTCCGGTCTGAAACTTTGGACATTCCATTCTGAAACGCTAGAGATTCCAGTCCGAAACGTTGGACATTCCATTCTGAAACGCTAGAGATTCCAGTATGAAACGTTAGACATTCCATTCTGAAACGCTAGAGATTCCAGTCTGAAACAGACATTCCAGCCTGAAACGCTAGAGATTTTAGTCTGAAACGCTAGACATTCAAGTCTGACACGCTAGAGATTTCAGTCTGAAACGCTAGACAGTCCACTCTGAAACGTTAGATATTCCAGTCTGAAATGCTAAAGATTCCAGTCTGAAACGTTGGACATTCCCGTCTGAAACGTTAGACATTCCAGTCTCAAAGGCCAGAGATTTGAGTTTGAAACGTTAGACATTCCAGTCTGAATCGCTAGAGATTCCTGACTAAAATGTTATACATTCCAGCCTGAAACGCTAGAGATTCCAGTATGAAACATTAGACATTCCAGTCTGAAACGCTACAGATTTCAGTCTGAAACTTTGGACATTCCAGTCTGAAATGCTAGAGATTCCAGTCTGAAACGCTATAAAATCTATTCAATTTTAACTTTAACAATCATTACAATTGTTAGATCACATCAAATTTCATTTATTAATCAAACATTTTTAATAGGAAGTGAAATACCTACAGTAAAATTCCTAATATTTACCACTTTATTATCATTAGGAGGACTTCCCCCATTCTTGGTCGCCTAAACCAAGTTAGATTCTTAATTAATCGACCTGGTGTATTATATGGTCAATGTTCCGAAATCTGTGGAGCAAATCACAGTCTGAAACGCTATAAATTCCAGTCTGAAACGCTAGAGATTCCAGTCTGAACGTTGGACATTCCAGTCTGAAACGCTAGAGATTCCAGTCTGAAACGTTGGACATTCCCGTCTGAAACGCTAGATATTCCTGTCTGAAACGCCAGAGATTCCAATCTGAAGCGTTAGACATTCCAGTCTGAAACTTTAGACATTCCAGTCTGAAACGCTAGAGATTCAAGTCTGAAAAGTTGGAAATACCCGTCTGAAATGTTTGACATTCCCATCTGAAACGTTAGGCATTTGTCTGAAACATTGGACATTCCCGTCTGAAACGCTAGGCATTTGTCTAAAACATTAGACATGTCTATCTGAAACGTTCGAATTTCTTTCTGAAACGTTTGACATTTCTGCTTTAAGGCATAGCATAAAAACACAAAAATGTCGCACCATATTCCTTCTTTAATTACAAGTATTTCTCTGTTTAAATATAAGAAGAAATTCACAGTTGACGAGATGGCGAAATACTGATAATGGAAAAATTATTGAATTACAGTACTACAAGAGATGCCGAATTTGTTAGGAGAAAATCTTTCCAACAGCAGCTTCGTCCACCATAAACCCCGCATAATCTTGCAAGGGTCGAACTGTATCCGTTTAGGTGTGAGACTGCCCTGCCACTGAGCTATAGACGGTTTGCCTTCCTTTAAAGTCCATATTTCACATCGATATATCCCTGCACCGCCTCGCCGTGAGTCTTCAGAGATTATGCGGGATTTCACGCTGTCGTCCGAGCTAAAAGCCGTGAGATTTTGTACTCTGTAGCCGGGACGACATTTTGGTGATTTATGGGTATTTAGCTGAGTCAATTATAGTAAAGCAAGTCAACAACGATTATATCAAAACTGGCGTCTTTCCTGGTATGTGTAAAGCATTGCATGATAGCTGCCTTCAAATGTTTTGAAATTTATAATAGTGTAGTTAGCCAATGCACAAAATTACTATGGAAACAAAAACAAACGAATTTCTATTAAATCTTTATATTAGAAAAATGAGTGAAAGACATAAAAGCATTTCATATAGTACGAGTGTTTTCTTAGTGTAATTATTATTTCTCCTATCCTTGTAAATTAAAATTTGCTATGTAGGCTATCTATGATGCTGTTTAGGATAACGTTTCCAAGGACATAATCTGTTCCAAAAATCACAATATCCTATAGCACTCCTATAATTATAGCCTTATTTTATTTCATACACTGTCGAATTTCACAGGCTTAAAAGAATGGAGAAAATGAAATTTTATACTTATTTTATACTTACGTCACTCAACTTCTACCAACATAAAAACATATCATCGCATCGTGCCTATTATATTACGTAGTTCTGTTGAGAGGTGTCCTAGTAATCTCATTGTTCACAGTTTCTCAACGATAGTTTTTTTTTATTTTTGTAGGTTATTTTACGACGTTTTATCAACATCTTAGGTTATTTAGCGTCTGAATGAGATGGTGATAATGCCGGTGAAATGAGTCCGGGGTCCAGCACCGAAAGTCACCCAGCATTTGTTCTTATTGGGTTGAGGGAAAACCCCGGAAAAAACCTCAACCAGGTAACTTGACCCGACCGGGAATCGAACCCGGGCCACCTGGTTTCACGGCTAGACGCGCTAACCGTTAGTTCACAGGTGTGGACAATTTCATCTTTTTATTTTAAGTTATTACGTTTTTAAATTTACAAAATATAATGCCGGTGAAAATTCAACAACTTTTCGGAAAAAACCTCAACCATTCGACCGGGAATTGAAACCTGGTTTCTAGACGGCTAACCGTTAGTCCAAAGGTGTGACAATTTCATCTTAATATTATTAAATACAAAATATAAGGAAATTCAACAACTTTTAAAACTTCCTTGCGTGACCTTATAGGCCCATGTAACGTAAATAACTACTCGTATTCTTTCAGAGTATTTTTGACAGATTTTGTGCAAATACTCCTTTCTATGCAGTCAAGGAATCAAATTTTAGTTCGTGTTATCTTCGTTTTTTAAATTCCACCCTTCCGTTTTCCATAATTGCATTATTATTATTATTATTATTATTATTACTATTATTATTATTGCTATCATTCATTGAACATTTAAGACGTAGTCGGTATAGCGCTGGCCTTCGGTGATCGAGGTTGCGGGTTCGATTCCGGCCCAGGTCGATGACATTAAAGTGTGCCTTTACTGGCATGCAAAACAACTCCTGCAGGGTAAAATTCCGGCACACCGGCGAACTGATATAACCTCTTCACTTGCGAGCGTCGTTAAATAAACAATAATGTAATTAAAAAAAAACATTTAAGATATTCTCTCGCTTAAACACATTACCCATGTTCGTGTATACGAATATACAGTAAAACCTTGTTTTAACGTTCTATTTTATAAGAAATGATTTGAAAAGTCACTGCAGGTCTACCATAAAAATAATACAGGCCTAACTGAGTCGTGATTTTAAGAAAAAAAAAACCGCTTTAAGAAAAATTCCCCTTTAGGGTATACATTTCAATGGATTTTCGAATACACAACCTGTTTTGGTGAAATTTCGAACCAATTCCAAACGTCTGAGATCGATTCTTTTACAAGTATGGTCACACCAGTAGTGCGACACTAGCAGCAGTGTATTACAATCGATAGTATGCATCGATATCTCGATTGAAAGTATAAGCTTGTAGAAATATCTTCCTATGTTTACGTATGAAAAATGCAAATTTAAAAATAGAATAAAAAAAATGTTATTGTGAATTTTTATATCATCGACAGTGTGTTTTTAATAGTAAATTTAGTAGGTATTATGACAGAAAAATAGGAAAGATTGGAGAATGCTGGGTTTGCAATGAAATATCTGCTCTCGGGCAGAAAACTATGAATAAATGAATGGTGAATATTCATTATAATACAGTTCAATGGCGTAAAAATATTTCATTTCTACAATGAGCGCTTGTTTGATTATATTAAGTGAAAAAAACTCATTAGTTCCCCAGTTATTTGTTAAAAACGGGTTTTGCTGTAAATATCTTCGTGGTAAATGACACTAACTCCACAAGAGACAACACAGAATAGCTTTAAGATAAGACACGTCCTTTACCTACAGTAGAGAAACGAATTTACATTTCTGTAGCAAGGACTGTTTGGTTAATAGCAGCCAAGAATAAGAAAAAATAAACGTAAAATACGAAGTGGCTTCCATATGAAAATTAAAAGAAAATAAGAAATGAAAAAAACTTCAATATAAAGGGAATGAAAATGAAGAAACTGCTATTAAATGCTATAAAATATTAATTTTGTCTCAAGTAATATTTAAAAATACGTAGTAGCCTAGATGTTTGTACATTCTCTGCACAGCCATCTCCATCTCTTGGGTACGCTATTATATGTTCTTCTGTCCTGTCGCTATGGGCTTCCATGCACAGACGAAACAAGATAAAACAAATGAACTCTGCGACGCGCTCCAAGGCTTATATCTGCTTTTATGGTATGTTTCCCGTTCTGTGTTATTTATTTTTAAGAAGATGTGTACAGAATATACTGTTGCGGAAAAAGAAATAATGAAAACGTCGACCAACAAATTTCATGTTACTGCTAAAACTTTCTAGGCGCTACACGAAGCTTATAGAAAAGCACAGACAATAAAAAAAAAACTTCATATAAGCCTTATTGATGGTACACTCTGCAAGCATATTAAATCCTGTAACTACAAACGTATCTTAATCTTGATCTTAGTGACAGTGGTAGCGTTTCAGATTCTTTCCATGCAATGGACGCCATAGTGAGCAAATCTAGATGGAGAGAATTGATAACTTCTTTCCTATATACTGTAACAGGTTTTTATTAAAGTTCGTATAGGAGTTACAGGGAGCATATGTTTTTTTTTAAGTAGAAATTGATTGCGTTTGTGAAAAAGGAACTACCCTTTTACAGAGGGTCGTTTAAAACAAAATTAATAACTTCTCTTCTATATACCAGACTTTTACTAAACTTTGTACACGACTCAAAGGTAGTACATATTTTGGTGTAGAAATTCTGCTTACGTTTGTGCAAGAGAAATTAGACTTGGTTTAGGACTTCTCTTCCATATAAGAGATTTGTATGAAATTTTGTACAGGAGTTGCAAGTAGCAAATATTTTTTTGTAGAAACTCTGATTACGTTTATGTAAGAGAAATAACTTCTATATTACAAAATTATATGAAATTTTGTACAGGAGTTACAGGTAGTAAATATTTTTTGTGTAGAAACTCTGATTACGTTTATACTGTAACAGGTTTTTATTAAAGCTCGTATAGTAGTTACAGGGAGCATACTGTATGTTGTTTAAGTAGAAATTGATTGCGTTTGTGAAAAAGGAACTACCCCTTTACAGAGGGTCGTTTAAAACAAAATTAATAACTTCTCTTCTATATACCAGACTTTTACGAAACTTTATACACGACTCACAGGTAGTTCATATTTTCGTGTAGAAATTCTGTTTACGTTTGTGCAAGAGATATTAGACTTGGTTTAGGAACTTCTCTTCCATATAAGAGATTTGTATGAAATTTTGTACAGGAGTTGCAAGTAGCAAATATTTTTTTGTAGAAACTCTGATTACGTTTATGTAAGAGAAATAACTTCTCTTCTATATAACCAAATTATATGAAATTTTGTACAGGAGTTACAGGTAGCAAATATTTTTTGTGTAGAAACTCTGATTGCGTTTATACTGTAACAGGTTTTTATTAAAGCTCGTATAGTAGTTACAGGGAGCATACTGTATGTTTTTAAAGTAGAAATTGATTGCGTTTGTGAAAAAGGAACTACCCCTTTACAGAGGGTCGTTTAAAACAAAATTAATAACTTCTCTTCTATATACTAGACTTTTACGAAATTTTGTACACGACTCACAGGTAGTACATATTTTGGTGTAGAAATTCTGCTTACGTTTGTGCAAGAGAAATTAGACTTGGTTTAGGAACTTCTCTTCCATATAAGAGATTTGTATGGAATTTTGTACAGGAGTTAGGGGAGAGTCGGGTAGTATCGGACATCGGGTAGTATCGGACAGTGCGTTTCTTTCATCTACCACCATATGGTAGTACCTGAATGACATGGTTACGTTTCTCTATGCGACATCACAGAAACGTAACCATGTCAATCAGGTAGTATCATCGTGTGGTAAATGAAAGAAACTCACTGTCCGATATTACCCGATGTCCGATACTACCCGAGTCTCCCCTACAGGTAGCAAATTTTTTGTGTAGAAACTGTGATTATGTTTATGTAAGAGAAATTATAGAGAACTTCTCTTCTATATAACAGATTTATATGAAATTTTATACAGGAGTTACAGGTAGCAAATATTTTTTGTGTGGAAACTCTGATTACGTTTATGTAAGAGAAATTAGATCTGCCTCTTTATAGGGGATGGTTTAGGAACTTCTCTTCTATATAACAGGTTTGTATGAAACTTCGTACAGAAGTTACAGATAGCAAATGTTTTTTTCTGTAGAAAATCTGATTGGGTATGTGTATGAGGAACTATCCTTTTAAAGGGGCGCTCTTAAACAAATAATAATTTGTCTTCTAATAATAGATTTTTATGAAACTTCGTACAGGCGTTACAGGTGTCATACATTTTCTGTGTAGAAACTCTACGTTCGAGCGCAACTTCGGATCAGAATGCAAGCGCGTCTGCCGACTGAGCTACGTCTGTGACATTATTATTATTATTGTTATTGTTATTATTATTATTATTATTATTATTATTATTATTATTATTATTATTATTATTATATTGTTTTCTGCATTGCTGTTATTTATATTTTCTATGTACTTTTTACTGGCTGACTGGAAGAAAAGGCCTTATAGTCTTAACTCTGCGAGTAAAATTGAATCAGTTAAATAATAAATAATTTCTCTGCTGGGAATCGAACTCAGGCTTCCAATACTGTATCTAGGAAAGTCCTTGCAAAATTAACAAACATTATCAGAATTTATGATATTTTTATAAGCTGTTTACTACAACACAAGATGTAAGAAGAATTGAGTGGCATTCATGATAGTATCATGTTCTTGGAAGAGAACTTCATTTACAACATACAGTTGGAAGTGAAAGCAGCATTTACAACATACAGCTGGAAGTGAAAGCATATCTCTTAGGGGATGTGCCCACGAGCTTAAGGTTAATTAAATTTCACAGTGTAAGGTAAAAGTATTACATGAAGACAAAGAAACGAATTTGGTAGAAAGCACTTGTTTTTATTCAGTTTCTGACAAGCACACGGTGTAGTCATGGTTTCATGAACAGTTATACTGTAATGAGAGGCCTACATAACGTATTTAATATTATAACACGTAGCATAATACAATAAGTTATTTATAGACGTATTAATTGTGCAGTTATATGGCGTTTTAAGGCTCTGAGAATTCTCAGAGAAAATCCAAACAGGTAAGCCTGTCCTGCTAGTTTGTTTGGCAGGACATAAGGTAATTTTAAGCATGTGTAATCCCCGAATGCCTGGGATATTGGTTCGTGTATAACAGTCTATGAAGCATCGTGCACAGGTCTATATTCAGTTGAGTTGATGGCAGTTCTAAGATCTACTCTGAATAAGAAAAGGGTTTTAGCTCTGAAATGCTTCTGTTGCGGACATAACCGTACATAGTGTTCTCCTAAATAGCAGGTCTTTCACTGCAAACCCATCATTCCCCAATCTTTCCTATTTTCTGCCTTCCACTTAGTCTCCACATATGATCCATATATCATATTGTCGTCTATCATTTGATATCTTCTTTTGTCTCGAACTCTTCTCCCGTTCACCATTCCTTCAAGTGTATCCTTCAGTAGGCAGTTTCTTCTCAGCCAGTAACCCAACCAATTCCTTTTTTTTCTCTTCCTGATCAGTTTCAGCATCATTCTTTCTCCATCCACTGTTTCCAATATCGCTTCGTTTCTTATTCTGTCTGTCCATTTCACATTCTCCATCTTTCTCCGTATGAACAGTACAAATGATTCTAGTCGTTTCCCTTCACTTTGTAATGTCCGTGCATTTGATATTTTTTCCTTCCTTGTTATGTGTAGAACCACCTCCCACCAAAGATTGTTGGAGAATTTTAGAGACTCCCGTTATATTGGCACGTGTATTTATTTTGTAATATCTTTTGTAATATCATTTTAGTTCCTATTTTATTTTACTTATTTATTATTATTATTATTTTTATTTTTTTATTTTAATATTATATCTGAACTGCGACCGAGCACGAGCGCTGCTCATTCGGTCTCAAATTTTGTTAATACTACTGTATCTTCTTTTTATATTGCTTGTATTATTTTATTTGTATTTCTCTTGTTTGTTTTGTAATTATATTCTTTATTCTGTATATTTAAATTTAAATAAATAAAAAAAAAAAAAATTAGGTTCATATAAAATTGCTTTAATTGTAAGGTCATATCATGTCTGTTCGGAATTGTACGTTGTTTATATCATTTCACTTTGCTACCATCTACCGGCAGTTATATGCACTTCTATTCATATAGGTCTATTGGCCTTTATACAGGGTGATTCAGACCACCCGTAACAGTAATTTATTTCGGAAACTAGTGCATGAAAATTTTCGAGACAAAAATATTTATAACTGAACCACATGTGAACTTTCACTTGAGCTTGATTTCATCAGTCAGCTCTAACAGGAAGTAGGGTCAGTGGCGTATCACTTTAAAATTTCAAATGGGAGTCGGTGTCAAGCAGGGTACCATTTAATAGAGCTCTTCAAAACAAACAACTTTCATACGAAACGTTTTTATTAATTCTTACTCTTTCAATGAGAAAACGTACAAAAAGATGTCATCTATATTCAGAAATGTTACAAGACGAAAATGTACACAAGACAATTAATTTTGACATGTTACTGAAAGGCTTGACAATTCCATTATTTTTTTTTATAAATTTTCAAACTATCTGCCGTTCTGAGCAGCACACACCTGTACTCTTCTTCTAACACTGTCAGTGACTCCTAATACTTCGGCGTGGTCAAGTGACTGGCAGAGTAGGAATTAATAAAAACGTTTTCTATTAAAGTTGTTTGTTTTGAAGAGCTCTATCAAATGGTACCTTATTTGACCCCGACTCCCATTTGAAATTTTAAAGTGATACGCCACTGACCCTACTTCCTGTTAAGAGCTGATTGATGAAATCAAACTCAAGTCAAAGTTCACATGTGGTTTAGTAATAAATATTTTTGTCTCGGAAATTTTCATGCATTAGTTTCCGAAATAAATTACTGTTACGGGTGGTCTGAATCACCCTGTATAAGTAGTCTGCAGAGATGTTCACCATGTAAAACTATGGATATAGATATCTAGGATCAGTACTAAAATCCACGATCAAATTGGCCGAACCTGGGATTTTAACCTGGGACCTCCCCGAATGCGAGCCTTTAACATAATTTACTAGATTTGTCATTTATAAAACTACTAGCTGAAATAACCCGTCGTTGCCTGTGTTTTCCTTTCTGCTTCTATTTTTAGTTAAACTGGTTATTAGGCTTTTCGAAAATCTCGGAAATCCAACTACAGACAACCAAAACGAATTGTCTTTACTAAGCTTTCCTCATCCCTAAAAGATGAATCTTTCTATAGCGTTCACGTACATGAATTAATGAACTTCTTAGCCAAATGCCTGCCAGGGTTAACTCAGTTTAATCACCTGTTGATCAGGCATCGAAAAGAAAACATTTGGTCAAGTGCCTTACGTTCAACTATTTTTAATATATGTGTATTTGTTTTTGTTTGTTTATTTATTTATTTATTCTGACGTAGTTAAGGCCATTAGGCCTTCTTCCACACCACCAGAAATACGAATAAAATAATACAAAATGAAACTGTAAACAAAGTAAAACCAAAGGAAAATATATACAGGGTACAGTTACACAACCTAGATTGTCTAGATGTTGGTCTTCATGATGTCTTAACAATGTTGTTTCATGTCGTGTTATTTTTCCATGGTCTCATGGAAATCGATGTCAATTTAACATCCATTTGTCCGATTTTAATGCAGCCTATGTTCTTCTCCTGGTTATGAAGGTTAAATGTGGAAACTTCGGCAAATATCAGTCAAAGCGTGTAGATTTGTATAGAGTACATACATATATACATACATACATAGCCATATTCACTTTTATATATATTAGATTATTCAAATAAAACAAATGCAAGCGATATTATAAAATGAAAAACGTTTTCCGTCGTCATCAGAGAACTGTTCGTTGCCATGGTAACATGGCGTGATATAGGCTACAAGCAGACTTGTGCCATGCTTCCTTCAGGGTAGAAACTTACGGTTTGGCAGTTGTGAAATATCCGCCAGTGAAGGCAAGACGTCAGCGGCTCTTCCGCCATGTGCAAGTGCCCGGCAGCGAGTTGATACCATCTGCATCGAGCCGGTGACACTCTCTGGCGTGCCGACAGAAAACATCTGACACGTTGAAATTAACATTGCACGTAGACAGGAAGTGTCTCCGAGAGTTAAATTGCAATTTACATAGTAAGTCTGTGTGAAGGAGCGAAATAAATGAACATCTAATCTAGACATAAAATGTCTTCGACAATAAAATTAATATTTACCTAGAAAATGTTATGAGAGTAACGTTACAATGTAACTACACACAAAAATGCTGAAATCAAGGTAGGCATACACCAAACGTTGAGTTTCGATGGACTGTTACACGTCTTATGTTCAACAACTGTGTGTACGTTTCCACTTTCCCCAGGTTCTACAGTTATATGTCGGTTCACAATGACAAAAAAATGGAAGACTTTCTTCATAAAATTAAAGTAGGAAAGCTACAAGCACTGTTCTATAGGCTACCTCATATCCACCTTGTATAACAGACCCATCAGTGCATGAAGTATGTTTGGTTAATTTATTCTTTAGTTTTTTAGCAACTTCAGCATTCTCCCTCGTTTGAGACAGGCTCGTTCTATGCTTTCATTTTTTTTTTTACGATATTCCCCTCGTATGAGATAGACTCGTCCTATACTTTCATTTGTTCTTGACAATATTTCCCTCGTATGATATGAAACTTGGCAAATGAGAGACAGGATGAAGAAGAAATTGTTGGCTTTAGAAATGGATTACTGGCGCCGTAGTTGTCAAATTTCGAGGATGGACCACATTAGGAATCAGGATGTCCGTAATATAATGCGAGTATCAGGAGATATCTTACAATTTCCTGATTTGTGGGCATCTCCAGAGAATGTCAGCCGACCGCTGGCCTAATAAGGTCTTCAACTGGACTCCCCGGAAAAAAAGAGAAGAGGAAGGCCAATGAAAAAATGGAGCAAGGAGGTGCAGGAGGATATGGTCTGCAGGGGTCTACAAATGGGCGATTGGCAAAACCGGAGTACCTGGAAGTTGAGAAGCGGGAGACGGCGTAAAATTACTCGCAATACATACTGTACATACATGATATGTACTCGCTTTGCTGGAAACCATAGTGATGGCTAGTGTTGTCAAGTAAGTCCGGCCCCAGTTACTACTAAGATTTATTTCAAATCATCCGTCCTCAAGTGAGGTTGACCATTGGGATTCGGAATTAACAACCATAAAAGATAAAGGGAAATGAAACGAGCAACATAATGATTCGATTTGTACATTAAAACAAAATTTTACGTGTTAACATATAGGTGATAGTGTAGAATTTAAAGAGAGGCTTTCAGAATTTCCATTACAATCTTCTGAACCTCATAAAAGGGAATTTGAAAGGATTTAAGGATATTACATGTAAATTTTGGTAAACAACCCTCGCTCCAAATAGTAAGCCTGCAACATCCCAGTTGTAAAGCGAAATGCCGTATTTTTCACTGAGGTAAGGAAGACAAGGTACATATTTAGCTCGCTTGTCATCATTAATCTGCAGTGCTTGATTTGTGTCTCGTTCAAAGCAAATCGTAGGGTCTAAGACCATCTCTTTCTGGGTTCTCCTATTGATGGCAATTATATCGACTCTTCTATGAGAATCATCTTCAGACACACAATGAATCTCCTCATGTACTTCCCATCCTCTGTTTCTTAGCAGGTTGGCAATTGCTGTACTGGCACGATGGTGTCTGTTGTTAGAGCCCGGACGAGAAGTTATGGCATCGGCGCGAGGGACGCATTTTAGTTCGTTTGCTTGGACTCGCCCCACTCAACTGGAGGGGTGTTGGGTTAGTTGGTTACTAGCATTCCGAGTGTTCAGATCGTTCTGCTACTACCGCTATTGCTAATACTGAAAACATTGTCCTTCTGAGCGCCCTCATTTGGCATTGTCTAAGGTGTGAAATCATAGAGTAGTTCATAGTCAAGGACATGAAATAGCATACAATTATGGAAATTCATGTCAGAAGAGGCTGTAAACGGAAACCAATTCCATTCGTGTGTGCAAGGGTACTGGCTGCCAGTGGTATTTCAAAGCGAACCTTGGCAAGAATCAGGAAAGAAGGAAAAATATTGAGGCAGAAACAGCAGATCTTTCTCCAGTCCGGAAAAATCACAGCCGAAGAAGAAGATTGTTGCAGCTGTATAGTTTTGATGAGGAAGTGATAAGAAGACTCATTTATAATTTCTACGCTACGCATAAAAAGCCTCTGCAATCTTCAAGAATGGATATCGGTTTATGATTATCTTGAAGAAAGTAGAGAACAATTACATTGAAAGTGAGCACGTGATGGACAGTATTTTGGAGAACATTTCCATAAACTTAGGGACATCTGATTCCAGCACAGATCAGTCGTCTGATTCGGACGGAGAATAAGAATATAAAGATGGAATAGCGGGCGTAATTCCATTAGGTACCTTCGGACTCTTTAGGAAAGTGGTGATACTAAGGTAAGGCGAATGTTTTTAGAAAGAGATGAAACGGATATGCCTGCCGCTCTGAGCTTGAGAACCGTAACCCAAACCAACGAGCACAGGATGCATAGAGTAGACATGAACAGCTTGGACGTGAAGCCGCTTTTGTAGACCGTCGCCATTATGATGCTACCAAAACATTGGGCTCCCGGTTAGCACATGGGCAGTTGATTGTGATGTTGCATCGTTGTTTTAATTAATAAATGAAGTAATTTCAATATGCCTACATGTACTGCGTATGGCTGCACAAACAGGTTTTCAAAAAATTCCTGGAATAACTTTTCACAGGTAAATATGCATGTGTGAAATGTACTTATTATGGTAGATAATGAATGATTTAGCCTAGGTTAGTCGGTTAGATTCGTATTGTTCACGTATTTGTTTGATTAAGAGAAAGGATTAGTGTATTGATATTATTGTAATTAATTTTTATAATCACTAAATCAAACACGCTTTGTAAACTTAGCATTTACGAGCGAAGCTAACCTAACAACGCAAGTTGGAAGTTTGTGTCGCGTGCTATAGAAAATGGGTGTACCGAGGTTTCCTTCGACCGAATGCACGTATTCGTTTGATGAAAAAGAAATAGTGTATTAATATTATTGTAATCAATTTGTATAATCACGAAATCAGACATGCTTTGCAGACTTAGCATTTACGAGCGAAGCTAACCTAACAACCCATGTTGGAAGTTTGTCTCGAGTGCTATAGAAAACGGGTGTACCGAGGTTTCTCTTAAACCGAATGCACGTATTCGTTTGATGAAGAAAAGAAATAGTGTATTAATATTATTGTAATTAATTTTTATAATCACGAAATCAGACTTATGCTTTGCAGACTTAGTAGCTTCATTAACTCGGTCGTGAACTGACTTGACTCACTTGGTAATAAAACTTCACTTTTGTTCGCCGTTATAATCTAATTATATACTATAAACGAAGAGCCTATCAAATATTATATGGTTATATAATACATTATATTATAGCATTCCATTTTTCTCTAAACAAAATCGGGACATCTATACGAAATACTGGCAAAAGGAGGAGAATGATAATTTGCGTTAAGAAGCAAGTTTCATTATTAAATCGAAGCAAATGGATCAACCTATAAAAGTAATTATTATAGGGTAGCATTTTTATTGGGCTAGTAGCAAAATAGGTCAAACTGTTACCTTCCTTTTTTATCATTATTGTTTGTTTAACCTTCCAGATTATCTATTAAATACCATACTGCAATTTGAAGAGCTGCCAATTTAAATAACCTGTATATATGTGATTTATCGATGACAGTTTCGTAATTTTTGCTAAAAATACGACATAGCGATTCTGTATTACGAAACAAACAAGAAAGTGTGAGTCCTACAAGAAATTATGGACATATGGAATTCTTATTATCATAAGATCTTCTATAACGTAATAGCTATTTTGCAATGTTTTGGTAGCAACAAGATGGCGTCAGGTCCATAAAACCGGCTTCACTCCGTCCAATGGTATTAAGATGCTAGTGTCTACTCTATTGTATTCTGTGCTCGTTGACCCAAACAACCCCCACTCCTCTACCCTGCTGGCCGGCAATTTAAAACTTCGCGCATGTTGGTGCCATAACATCTCGTCTCAGCTCTACACAGTAGCTCTCCTTTACAGAACCCCAGTACGTGGCCAAGTACTGCACGAGGTAAATGCTTCCGGCTATCATTTTTCCCGTTTGTATCTCCGATAGAGACGTATTAAAGTCTAGAAGTGGTGTCTTCGTTATTCTCTCTTAAAAGTATAAATATCAGTCAGTCATTTGCATCTTATAAAAGTATTCTTACCGATATGGGAAGAAAGACCATAATTGTAAGTGTTCCTGGTAGTATTTACATTTATGTTCAGTGATTTAAATAAGTTATACCATGCATTGTGGGTCCCTATCACCACGGCATGGCGCGTCCTCAGGTTGCGGATAGAGGAGACGACCTCCATATATGGAGGGTGGCTGCGAATATATTGAATAAGCAGTCCTGGACAGCCAATAAGGGGTGGTCCTCCAGCTTGGGGGTTGGGCGAAAGGCTAACAACCCATCACCGTAAAAAACAGCTTGTTGCCAATCCATACAATAAGCCTCGGAATGGGACTAATTCTCTGGCACGGCCACAGCAAAGGAATAAGGTCATGAGATTTGGTAAGTGGAATTAAATGCAGAATAAATATAGGAAATGCCTGTTATTATTCGGTTGAGGTGCTTTTATCATCTAGTCTGCTGTTAAAAAATCTGAAAGTTAGAATTATTATAACAGTTAAATTACCGGTTGTTCTGTATGGTTGTGAAACTTGGACTCTCACTTTGAGAGAGGAACAGAGATTAAGAGTGTTTAAGAATAAGGTTCTTACGAAAATATTTGGGGCTAAGAGGGATGAAGTTACAGGAGAAAGGAGAAAGTTACACAACGCAGGCCTGCACGAATTGTTTTCTTCACCTGACATAGGCTAATTAGAAACAAATTCAGACGTTTGAGATGGGCAGGGCATGTAGCACGTATGGGCGAATCCAGAAATGCATATAGAGTGTTAGTTGGGAGACCGGAGGAAAAAAGACCTTTGGGGGGGCCAAGACGTAGATGGGAGGATAATATTAAAATGGATTTGAGGGAGGTGGGATATGTTGATAGGGACTGGATTAATCTTGCACAGGATAGGGATCGATGGCGGGTTTATGTGAGGGCGGCAATGAACCTCCGGGTTGCATAAAAGCCATTTGTAAGTAATATTTAAATATGAGTCCACCGCTATGGCTCAGTGGTCGAAAGGCCAAACATCTAGATGTTGTAGCGCCTTAAGAAGTAGAAGATTTAAATATTTGACCCAGTAACTGCACCTAGAGACCTTCATGAGATTTTCTGCGTATCCAGAGAAAGTTTAGGCTGATCTATTTGTAACTGTGGGATGAAAAATCAAAAGTTTTCTACCCATGACATAGGTTGAAAAAAAAAAAAAAACTAAATGTTTGTGCATACAGCAATGAAGCACTGTCAACTCAATTTCCGAAACGATTATTTTCTATTGTTTGAAAGGCACGTAAATGAACAGTTTTTTTTACATCAATTGTGTCTATTAGCAAATCATAACTTATACAAAAGTAAAGATATGATTTTAGAGATAATGGACGCGCATGGGTGAATAGATATAGAAGTCCATGTTTCATGACTTCGGCACTAGAATAAGGTGGTATTTAGTTTATTTAAACGCCACAAAAATTCAGTAGACTTAGTCAAAAGTCAAAACTATTTATAAACAAATTAATTAAAATTCCATTCAATACATTCCTATACTGCGTAAAAGTTTGTGCTAAAAGCATATCTTTAAATTTATCATCAATAGTATGGACAAAATCTGTCTCCAATCACCTTTTTACTCCCGGGAAGTCCACACCTGTGGAGTAACGGTCAGCGCATCTGGGCGCGAAACCAGGTGGCCCGAATCCAATCCCGGTCGGGACAAGTTGCCTGGTTGAGGTTTTTTCCGAGGGTTTCCCTCAACCCAATACGAGCAAATGCTGGGTAACTTTCGGTGCTGGACCCCGGACTCATTTCACCGGCATTATCACCTTCAGACGCAAAATAACCTAATGTTGATACAGCGTCGTAAAATAACCCAATAAAACTCCCGGGAAAGACCGATACTCAATTTTACACGAAACTAAATATACCTCTGGATTGTTCTTTATGTTCAGTGATGAGAAAAGTCTCGCAAGTACTCGGGATTGAACACGGAACCTTGAAGTCCGTAGTCAGCAGCTAAGATATCAATTAGGTGTCCGACCATACATTATTTTGTTGAGTAGAAAAATACAATTCCTCACTTCTCAACAACTTGTACTTGTAACATTTACATAAATTTTAATCAAATTCCTAATGTAATAAAGCTACCACTACTACTACCCAGCCAATTTCTTGTCCTCTTCCTGATCAGCTTTAGCATTATTCTTTCTTCATTCACTCTTTCTAGTAGGGTAAAGGTGGCTAATTCCGTGATAAAATTTCAATTGACTGTCATGGAGTTGTGGTTTCCGACTTTTAAGTTTTTGAAATACCTAACAGACGCCAGGAGATGTCTTCTTTTCAATTCTATTGACTACCCGCCTTTTGAATAGAAGCAGTCGACTGCAGAAGCTTTTGTTCGGTGAAAGGTGATTGGCCAGTAAGTTTTTCTTTCTCTTGTGACCGCTCCTGAATAAACATTTTATCTTTGAGGTAAGAATTAATATAGCGTTATAAAAGTGATATATTACTGTAGATTACAGTCAGCTGAATCAATGTGTATGATTATTTAAATATTACGAGACAAAAACAATGCTACAGGAGCTTTCCCATTTTCAGATTTATTTTCATATTTCTCCTTCCTGGCTCACTCGACCAGTGATGCCAACGCTAAATTGTGAAAATTAATGCATATGAAAGAAAATAGTTCGTGTGAATAATAATAGAAATAAGTTATAGAAAACATCAATTATAATTATAATAAAATAATAGGGCGTATATTTAACTAAATTACTGCTGTTGTTAGGAATATAAATAGTGAGAAATAATTGTGTTATAATCCAATTTATTCAAATTTAATTTTGTATTGAATTTAACTTTGTTTATTTTGTTTATAATATATTAATATTTAATATGTATTCCTGTAGTTACACAAGTATTTTCTATTAAATTTGTCACTTAGGCCCCTTTTCTATGTTGTGATTTATTGCTTAATCCATGATAAAACAATATACCAGGACTTTAAAGTGTTTTTCCAAATACAGGTTTGTTTTCTGAGCAGTTAATGAGGATTATTGTAGTATAACGGAATTAGGATAAACCATTATCACGGAATTTGGGTCCCTGTCACGGATTTAGGAGCCACTGTATAACAATGAAAAATCATATATTATATACCAAACTTGTGAAACTGTTGACAATGAATGTTGTAAAAATTGTAGCTAGAAGTCCTTTGGGTGTTACTTGAAAATTTTTTATTACAATTTTGGCATAAATATAAACTTTATTAAGTATGTCACGGAATTGGGCAACTTTACCCTACAGCTCCATTTCTTATGGGTAAGAAATCCCCAAATTTTTACCCATTTCTGAAAATGAAAGGTGGCAACCCTGCTGTGGACGTCTATTGTTACAGAATTCCTTTACTCATTTTTATACTACTAGGTTCAAAAAGTTCCCGGAATTTTACTACCATTTTTCGTATTAATATATAACAAGGGATATTATACATTTGTTTTGTTGGTAACATTCATGATGTCATTTCCTTAAAGTTTGTTGATAATGGCAATTATTGGTTTTGAGTTGTAGGCAATTGTTTATCATAGTGTTTTGTTTGTTCGTCGCATTTTGTAATTATGTCCACAGAGAAAAGTACAAACATCAAGTTCTGTGTTTTGCTGGGGACATGATCAGTATGGCTGATGAAGATGGTGATTTCTTAAACAAAATGAAACTGGTGCTACTTGTACGACCCAGTCCCTAAACGACAGTCATCTGAGTGGAAATCGAAAACATCTCCTCGGAAGCAAAAATTTCCTAGGGACACTTCCAAAGGCAAAGTTATTTTAAATGTTATGTTTTATTTAACGACGCTCGCAACTGCAGAGGTTATATCAGCACCGCCGGATGTGCCGGAATTTTGTCCCGCAGGAGTTCTTTCACATGCCAGTAAATCTACTGACATGAGCCTGTCGCATTTAAGCACACTTAAAGCAAAGTTATGTTGGAAGTTTTCTTCAACTCTCAGGGTCTCATGCACCATGAGTTCATTCCAGAAGGTCGTACTGTAACGAAAGAATTGTACGTAGAAACCCTCCGTCGCCTCTGGGACGCAGTGAGAAGGAAACGTCCAGAAAAGTGGGTAGAAAACAACTGGTTCCTTATGCATGACAATGCACCTGCTCATCGCGCAATTATTGTAAAGAATTTTCTTGCCAGGCACAACATGACTGGTTTGGATCACCCACCATACTCTCCTGATCTCTCACCACCTGATTACTTTCTGTTTCCCCGTCTGAAAAGTCATCTGAAAGGACGGAGATTCAATGCTGAAGAGGTTATCGCAAACGCGACGAGAGCACTAAGACGGGTTTCACAAAATGGCTTCCAGGCCTGCTTCCAGGAACTCTACACGCGTTGGCAAAATTGTGTTGTTGCGGAAGGCAACTATTTTGAAGGGAATGCTGTAGAATAGTGTTTAAGGTACGTTGTTTCTATGATGCTAGCAAATTCCGGGAACTTTTTGAACCTAGTATGTATTTTATAACGACAGAACCGATAAACAGTTCCGAAATGTTGGATGTTCTTCATCTTTGGCGCGAGTCAAAAGTAAAAAATTGTGGAGCCAGTCTTGTGTAGTGTGCACGCCACTGATCGCGGTTACACTGGCAGCCTACCTATCCAACTGACACCGGGCAGCAGCGAGTGAAGCGGACAACTCGAAGTTCGGCGAGGCGAAGATAAAGGAATGACGATGCATAAGGAAACGGATTATATGAGACAGCCAAAACGCACCAGAGGAACTTACGACGGCACAAAATAACAGATATATAAAGGCGAAATATAAGCGATAAGAAAATACGACTAAACTACGTCATTCTGCTCGAGGGGTACGTACGAAGGAATGGCCTCATTGGAAAAGCCATTCTGGAAGTACGAAATTGTCGAATAAATAAGTTATCATGGACTGAAAGGGCGAAAGAATTACATAAACTAAGAAAAAATAGTGGGCTAAAGCAGGGAGATGCACTATCACCTTTACTTTTTAACTTCGCTCTAGAATATGCCATTAGGAAAGTTCAGGATAACAGGCAGGGTTTGGAATTGAACGGGTTAAATCAGCTTCTTGTCTATGCGGATGACGTGAATATGTTAGGAGAAAATACACAAACGATTAGGGAAAACACGGAAATTTTACTTGAAGCAAGTAAAGCGATCGGTTTGGAAGTAAATCCCGAAAAGACAAAGTATATGATTATGTCTCGTGACCAGAATATTGTATGAAATGTAAATATAAAAATTGGAGATTTATCCTTCGAAGAGGTGGAAAAATTCAAATATCTTGGAGCAACAGTAACAAATATAAATGACACTCGGGAGGAAATTAAACGCAGAATAAATATGGGAAATGCGTGTTATTATTCGGTTGAGAAGCTCTTATCATCCAGTCTGCTGTCCAAAAATCTGAAAGTTAGAATTTATAAAACAGTTATATTACCGGTTCTTCTGTATGGTTGTGAAACTTGGACTCTCACTCTGAGAGAGGAACATAGGTTAAGGGTGTTTGAGAATAAGGTGCTTAGGAAAATATTTGTGGCTAAGCGGGATGAAGTTACAGGAGAATGGAGAAAGTTACACAACACAGAACTGCACGCATTGTATTCTTCACCTGACATAATTAGGAACATTAAATCCAGACGTTTGAGATGGGCAGGGCATGTAGCACGTATGGGCGAATCCAGAAATGCATATAGATTGTTAGTTGGGAGACCGGAGGGAAAAAGACCTTTAGGGAGGCCGAGACGTAGATGGGAGGATAATATTAAAATGGATTTGAGGGAGGTGGGGTATGATGATAGAGACTGGATTAATCTTGCACAGGATAGGGACCGCTGGCAGGCTTATGTGAGGGCGGCAATGAACCTTCGGGTTCCTTAAAAGCCATTTGTAAGTAAGTAAGTAAGAAAAAATAGTAAACGACAAACACTCAGAAGTTTGAATACTAATTTGGAGGACAGACACAAATGTTGGTAATTTACAATAGACTGCGTAGGTACGTCGGAGGACATGTGAATAAGTGTGTTGATACAGGGAGAGGTGAGTAGGTAGAAACATGGGTAGGTACGAAAATAAATATACGGATAGGTACAAGTAAATAGTCAATCGGTAGGTGTGTACATAGGTTGACTAGTAGGTTCGAATGGATGTGTGTTCAAACATATACATGGACATTCGTACGTAGATACATGGGCAGGTGCGGAGAAGGTTACAAGAGTACTGGGTGTTCATTTCAAAGTGTGTCATGACGTCACTGTTGTTGGGTCACCGATTTGAAGCGAGTTTCAGCTTATATGTTAGAGAAGTTGCCTATTATTTAAGGCGTTCTTCAATCTGAACTTGAGAACGTGTACGGTATAACTTGAACGTCGTAGCAACAGTTGGCGGTCTGTACGGTCTGTGTGCTACCATAACCTGTGTTTTGCGCCGGCAAGTCGTACGCAGGGTATTTGTTATCATCGGTTGCGTACGGTAACATTCCACAACACAAATCAAATGCTCCGTGTCCATGTTGACCGTCGAAGTTAATGTCAACAAATACGTAAGTAATCGTCTTAACCCTCTCCCCTTATCCCGAAAGTACGTATTTCCAAACAGTTCACATTCCTGCCACTACCGGCGTTACCGTACGTATCGGCACGTACTCTTCAGAATGAACGCCGTACTTGCTAGCCAACTTCTCTGCCTCTTAGATTATACACCTGAGCTGCGGAAGTGTAGGAAGATTGAATTCTCTAGGCTCATCAGCTAGCCACATGACGGCATACAGCGAGCCATGACACACTTTGAACTGAACACCCAGTAGTTGCGCTTGTAGAAACACGAATAGGTGTATCTGTATAGATAAACATAGGGATAGGTGCGTAAATAAATAGAGGGAGAGGTGTGTAGATGATCAAATGGATAGGTGCGAAGGTAGATACAAAGCTGCGAAGATAGGTACAACAATAGGTACTTAGATACATGGACAAATAAATAGATACGCTGATTTTTTATTTTTATTTTAGTAGATTATTTTACGACGCTTTATCAACATCTTAGGTTATTTAGCGTCTGAATGAGATGAAAGTGATAGTGCCGGTGAAATGAGTCCGGGGTCCAACACCGAAAGTTACACAGCATTTGCTCATATTGGGTTGAGAGAAAACCCCGGAAAAAACCTCAACCAGGTAACTTGCCCCGACCGGGAATCGAACCCGGGCCACCTGGTTTCGCGGCCAGACGCGCTAACCGTTACTCCACAGGTGTGGACGATACATTGGTAGATACGTAGATAGATACATGGATGGTTGTTTGGATTCATGGGTAGATGCGTAGATACATGCATGGGTGCACGGTTAGATGCGTAGATATGGATAGGTGCAAGGATGCAAGGATAGATGCATAAATAGATATATCGATAGATGCATGGATACACGGATAGATGCATAGATAGACACATGGGTGGATGCACAGTCTGATATACAGGTAGTTGCGTAAATAGATACGTGGATGCATGTATAGAGACACGGTAGGTGCATAGATAGACAGATGGCTGGATGCATAGATACAAAGGTAGGTGCATAGATAGATATATGGATGGATGTATAGAAGCACGGATAAGTGCATAGACAGATACATGGATGCATGCTTAGATACATAGGTTGCGTAAATAGATACATGGATGGATGCATAGATACACGAGTAGGTGCATAGATATATGGATGGATGTATAGATACACAAATATCTGCGTAAGAAGATACATGGATGGACGCATAGATACTAGGGTAGGTGCATAGATACATGGATGGATGCATAGATACACGAGTAGGTGCATAGATATATGGATGGATGTATAGATACATGATTAGGCGCATAGAAACACAGGTAGCTGTATAGATAAATAACCAGTTTCGTAGATATATTTACCGGTAGATTTTTATATATGTATGTAGGCCTATATGTGTTCAGATAGACATAGTCTATGAATAGATTCGTAGACAGATATACGGAGAGGTGCGTAAAAAGCATGGTTGGGCGCATAGATACACAGCTCATGTGTAAGGTAATACACTGGTAGTTGTGTAGATTGATGGATTCATGACTACTTTCCAACGTACGATGAAATATGGACAGATTCGTAGAAAGACTTACACAGAGAGGTAAGAGAAGGTTACACGAGTACAGCGATTGACATAAATTGTTGAGCGAGCGAAAATGTTTCAAGATCTGTAACGTGGTTCATTACATTTATGTATATAGATAAATGTAGGTGAATGGATAGATACATAGATACATGCGTAGATAGGTGAGTAATTATATAAATGGATAGATGCGTAGTAGATACAGGGATATCTGAGTAGATAGATAAACGAGAAGTGCGTAGAACACAGGGAGTGCGTATAAAGCACAGGAATTGGAGGTGCGTATGAAGATACATGGCATCAATTGATATTTCAACAAGTGAATAAATGTAGCCTATTAACGAACCAATTAATATATTAACAAGCGAGTGCACTCGATGTGGGTCTCTGGCGCTTCGTCAGCCCACGCAAGTTGTGTGGATATAAAAGGGAAAAGTTGAGACGGTGTCGGGTGAAGTTCCCGGGTAGCTCAGTTGGAAAGAGCGCTGGTACGTTCAACCAGAGGTCACGGGATCGATACGCGGCCCCGAAACAATTTTTCCGTTGAAATTATTCAAATCTGCTTTACAGGGAGCCTTACCTGAAAGAGTAGATTTGCATAATATATACGTCACTGTGTACGTTAACAGAGTCACACAGAGTTTGTGTGCACTCGATGTGGGTCTCTGGCGCTTCGTCAGCCCACGCGAGTTGTGTGGATATAAAAGGGAAAAGTTGAGACGGTGTCGGGTGAAGTTCCCGGGTAGCTCAGTTGGAAAGAGCGCTAGTACGTTCAACCAGAGGTCCGGGATCGATACCCGGCCCTGGAACAATTTTTCCCTTGAAATTATTCAAATCTGCTTTACAGGGAGCCTTACCTGAAAGAGTAGATTTGCATAATATATACGTCACTGTGTACGTTAACAGAAAACCACAATTCCAAGTCACACAGAGTTTGTGTGCACTCGATGTGGGTCTCTGGCGCTTCGTCAGCCCACGCGCGTTGTGTGGATATAAAAGGGAAAAGTTGAGACGGTGTCGGGTGAAGTTCCCGGGTAGCTTAGTTGGAAAGAGCGCTAGTACGTTCAACCAGAGGTCCCGGGATCGATACCCGGCCCTGGAACAATTTTTCCCTTGAAATTATTCAAATCTGCTTTACAGGGAGCCTTACCTGAAAGAGTAGATTTGCATAATATATACGTCACTGTGTACGTTAACAGAAAACCACAATTCCAAGTCACACAGAGTTTGTGTGGCGCTTCGTCAGCCCACGCGAGTTGTGTGGATATAAAGGGAAAAGTTGAGTTGGTGTCGGGTGAAGTTGCCGGGTAGCTCAGTTGGAAAGAGCGGTAGTACGTTCAACCAGAGGTCCCGGGATCGATACCCGGCCCTGGAACAATTTTTCCCTTGAAATTATTCAAATCTGCTTTACAGGGAGCCTTACCTGAAAGAGTAGATTTGCATAGCTGGATGAATGTTTGACTGAACAGAAATCAGAAAAGAGATTAATTGATATAGAAAATAAAATCTGTTA
This sequence comes from Periplaneta americana, assembly GCA_025594305.2. NCBI lineage: Eukaryota > Metazoa > Arthropoda > Insecta > Blattodea > Blattidae > Periplaneta > Periplaneta americana. Next base: position 31,749,206 of record JAJSOF020000021.1, read on the forward strand.
ACGGATGAATATTAATGAATGAAAACAGAGAAATGCTTCGAAAAACGAAAGGCAATTACATTAACAAATCAAACAATAAAGAATGAATGAGTGAAAGGATATAAAATAGGACCAAAAAGAAAAGAAAGACAAAAAGATACGAATGTTAGAAGAGGAGTAACAGAAAAAAATACATACGAAGAAGTAAGAGGAAAAAAGAAGAGGCAGATACTCTGCAATTGAATTTTGAAGGGAGATCTGAAAGAGAGCAAGAAGCCTTTGTGGGCTGGGGGGGACGAGTACAAGGCAGACAAAAGACGCTTCTGGATTTAAGAGCCCACATCGCGTGCGAGGGGGAAGGAGCGAAAGCAGATGAGTTCTCATCGCAGACTGGAATTCGCACACTAAGGCACACGCTCAGTTTTTATCTGCGCGCGGTACACACATCGCATAGCTCACCTCCCTTCACACGAGAGCAACTCTGAGGACAGATAACTGTGGTGACGCGTTTAGTCTCGTGGTTAATACGTCGTACTCCCACGCCAGGCACCCAGCCTCGAGTCCTGGAGTGTTGCAAGTAGAATTTATGAGTTCAAACAAGTTACCAGGGGTAAGCTAGTCCTGTTCCTTCTCTCAATATCTCAAGGATTACCTACAATACGGGTGGGGTATTTCAAGCGAATAACAAGATATAAAATCTGTGTAGGCTATGTTCATAAAAAATATATACAGTAGAGGCAAAAAGACCGGACTGACCCTTATAGCTGATTTCAGAGCCTTGTTCACTCCAGAGCACGATAGACTGGTAACTAAGACTTTTGTGGTTCGAATCCTGCCTGGGAAGGAAACTTTTTTATGTTACTTATTCAAATTTATTCCTAATACTTTTCGATTGCAGCGATATTATATTACTTAATTAACTTATTATTCCCAGAACATGAATTTTACCAGCAATCGAAAAGTACTGTCGCTGTGCTTGGTTTTCCACTTGTCTATTTGCCTATGAAACATACTGCCTATCTGCTTATATACACTTAACCATCCATCCATCCATCTCTATTCATCCATCCATAAATCCTTCCAACTCTCCATCCATAAATCCTTTCAACTCTCCATTTATCGATCTCTAATCGTCCATCCAGCCATTGATCCATAAATCCTTCCAACTCTTCATCTATCCATCCATAAATCCTTCCAACTATCCATACATCCATCCATATCTATTCATCCCTCAAGAAATCCTTCTAACTCTGCATCCATCCATCCATCCATCCATCCATCCATCCATAAGTCCTTCCAACTCGCTATGCATCCATCCATCTATATTCATCCAGCCTTAAATCCTTCCAACTCTCCATGCATCCATCCATCTCTATTCATCCATCCATAGATCATTCCATCTCTCCATCCATTCATCTCTATTCATCCAGCAATAAATCCTTCCAACTCGCCATGCATCCATCCATCTCTATTCATCCATCCATAAATCCTTCCAACTCTCCATGCATCCATCCATCTCTATTCATCCATCCATAAATCCTTCCAACTCTCCATGCATCCATCCATCTCTATTCATCCATCCATAAATTCTTCCTACTCTCCATCCATCTCTATTCAACCATCCATAAATCCTTTCATCTCTTCATCCATTCATCTCTATTCATCCATCAATAAATCCTTCAAACTCTTCATCCATCCATCTCTATTCATCAATCCATAAATCCCTCATACTGTTTATAGTATATCAGTTGTCAATCATGTGCCGTACTTACAATGCCATGGAAACCAGATCAGAGACATCAAGGGGTAGATAAATACCTGAAACAAATGAAATGAGTATCATAAATACAATTTTATAAATTTAAGATTCGTCGATTAAAAACAAACAAATAACAAATAATGGGAAAGACAAGCTATGAATATATACTGTGTATCATGATTGTATCACATCTTTTAGTTTGGTCGTTGAGGCCTGGATCTTTTAAATAAAATAAAATAAATATAAAAGCAAATAACAAAAATTTAATAGATAGACATACAGACAGACAGACAGACAGACAGACAGACAGACAGACAGACAGACAGACAGACAGATAGATAGATAGATAGATAGATAGATAGATAGATAGATAGATAGATAGATAGATAGATAGACAAGATAATGTAAAAATTAGGTAGCTAAATATGTTATTTCTACAAAGAGCTTTCTCATTCTTAAAAAGGACTGCGTAGATGCTGATAAAACAACCAAAGACGCCATGTTTCTCTGCAAGGGATGTAATACAGGATTTCAAGAGGTGCTATAAATTCATCCCTTCCACATTTTTGGTTAAATTTTTAATGCATTTAGTTTAATGAAAGGCTGGAAGCACCAGGGACGTAAAACCTCAAATTTCACCCTCTTTCCCACTATGTTTGTGTTACAGCCTTGGAAATATATATGGGGCTGCCTACAACATTTACAAGATGCAAATACAAAAGTGACCACATTCGTAAAATTTATATGCAAGGGGGTCGACTCCCTGCGAATGTGCATTCACGACTTGGCCACCTCTAATTCCGCCCCCTTTTCCTTCTTATACGGGTAATACTGCCAAGTAACACTAAAAGGGGTTGCGAAGAGGAGGGGATGTTGAGAAAATTACAGAAGCGGAAGGATAGGGGTCAATTCCCCCGAGGTAGCTAGGGGAGCGGAATTATAGATAGCATTACGGGAACGGGTAAGAAGGAACGCCAAACTTGCGGTTGCTAGGTGACAAGACAGCATGTCCCAAGTTTAACGGAGTGACGTGTATTTCGTGGTTTTGAGACATTCAATTCTTTTTCTTTCTTTTTTTCTAATGATTAAATTTCTGAAAGGATACATTTTCTTTCTTGGAGTTTCCATTTTACTAACACATAATAGGCCTATGAAGTATAAACCACATGTAACGCACTGATTATTGCAAAAAAAAAAAAAAAAAAAAAAAAAAAAAAAAAAAAAAATATATATATATATATATCCAAACAATACACGTTTTAGCATGCCTGATAGAGAAAACCTAGGTTATGACAATACAGGCACTTTGTATATTTATGTACCGCAATATATCCCGAGATATTTTCTGGAATTTACTGATTTTCAGTAATTACGAGCGAATTTATCAGGGAATGACGTACTGTACAGGAAATATAATAATTTTAGTACTAATCTGTCTGTGTACAGCGATTTCTACTAAACTATTGGACGGATTTTGTTCATATTCAGTATCTACGAGTCAATTTATCAAAGAATGATGTACGTGAAATGTAATAATTTTAGTACTAGTCTGTCTGTGTACAGCGATTTCTACTACACTATTGGACGGATTTTGTTCATATTCAGTATCTACGAGTCAATTTGTCAGGGAATGATGTACATGAAATATAATAATTTTAGTACTAGTCTGTCTGTGTACAGCGATTTATACTAAACTATTGGACGGATTTTGTTCATATTCAGTATCTACGAGTCAATTTATCAAAGAATGATGTACGTGAAATGTAATAATTTTAGTACTAGTCTGTCTGTGTACAGCGATTTCTACTACACTATTGGACGGATTTTGTTCATATTCAGTATCTACGAGTCAATTTGTCAGGGAATGATGTACATGAAATATAATAATTTTAGTACTAGTCTGTCTGTGTACAGCGATTTATACTAAACTATTGGACGGATTTTGTTCATATTCAGTATCTACGAGTCAATTTATCAGGGAATGATGTACATGAAATATAATAATTTTAGTACTAGTCTGTCTATGTACAGCGATTTCTACTAAACTATTGGACGAATTGTGTTCATATTTAGTATCTACGAGTCAATTTATCACAGAATGATGTACATGAAATATAATAATTTTAGTACTAGTCTGTCTGTGTACAGCGATTTCTACTAAACTATTGGACGGATTTTGTTCATATTCAGTATCTACGAGTCAATTTATCAGGGAATGATTTACATGAAATATAATAATTTTAGTACTAGTCTGTCACAGCGATTTCTACTAAACTATTGGACGGTTTTGTTCATATTCAGTATCTACGAGTCAATTTATCAGGGAATGATGAATCATATACTTCTTCTTCTTCTTCTTCTATATAGGTCGTAACCTGTTTTTCTTCACGCTTTATCCTGGAGATTCACTAGATGTTGATTGCAGACTATCTTTGTTGCGGCCTTCCTATACCTCTTCTTCCTCGGGGTTTCATGTCCCTGGCTACTTTTGCTATTCTATCATTTCTCATTCCTGTAACATGATTATTCCATTCCTTTTTTCTTCCTTTCACAAATTTATTCATGTCTATTATTTCACACTGGTCTCTTACTTCCTTATGGGAATGATATACATGAAATATAATAATTTCAGTACTAGTCTGTCTGTGTACAGCAATTTCTACTAAAACATTGAACGGATTTTGTTGATATTCAGTATCTATGAGTATTTTCATTTCAGTATAATATGCATTAAACCTTTTCATTTAAGAATGTTTCTGAATAATAATATTTCAAGGTAATAATATTACAATTATTTTCATGTATAAAACAAAATGCAAAATAATAAACTTAAAATAAACATACATGGAAATACATTGATTCAGAATTAGGAATTAATGTGTAGTCAAGGTTTTATTTAAAGGAACTAATTTTCTTTTTCACATCTCTCTAAGTCTTTCAGCTATAAACTTTATAAACCACCCAAAAATATTCGTTTGGTATATAATACGTTTCATTGAATTATAAGTTACCACTTCCTGATCGTCACATATTCTTTCAGGAGAAATTTATATAATAAAACAAACAAATTCCGCTGTTACTCTCTTCTGTTTCCAGCGTAAAAACATTAAAGAATCGATCGTCATGGCAACATTGAAAATTCATATGTTAACAGTTGAAACGTGATACCATAAAAGTGTTGACGACGCAGCGACAAGCTATTTCGTGCTGTACGTTTTCAAGGGTTATGACAAAACCGAAAATAAATGACACATTGACACATTCAACCCACGTATAACATAAACATTTGAACAGAATCTGTGCAGAACAGTAGTCAACAACAACACTTCAATACGTCACAACATGAGCCAAATGCTTCTATTTGATTCTGATTAACTTCCTGTTATAAAATATGCATTCTTAATAAAATGAGACGTGGCAGTTTAGTTTGTGGAAGGATAGTTTTACGATATTTTTCTTCAGGGTCCAGGTTTCAGATCTGAGAATAAATCATGGCATTTAATAAGAGGGGTTGTTAGAATTATTTTTTTGATTCGAGCTCAAAAAATCGTGTTTCCTACAAGTCCATGTAGCAATCTTGGTTGAATGCATCACCACCCATACGTTAGACTCCGATCTTTTCCGAATTACTATACAACACTTAATGCTATTTTCATCAGCATACTTGTGTGAAAGTATATTTTCTGTTCTAATTTATGAAGAACAAAAATAGAAATAAAATTTATGTTAAGGTAGATTTGCAACTTGGAGCATCTTTGAGCTAGACTTCGCAAAGCAACATCAACCATTTCATCAATAAACTTATATTAAGCCTAAAATCTTGCTCTTTTTACAGCAAATATAGTACTAATATAATGTAATAGTAATATGCGTTACAAGAGGGGTATGTTGAAGTTTTCATGTTCGAGGAAAAGTTTGAAAAAGCGAAACGTAGTTGAACTTTTGTAATTTCCAAGAACATGAAAACAAACATACCGCTCGTGTATCGTACATTATTTTGTGCGAAGATCGTTTATTTCATACCTGAAAGAGGAATTTCTAATTAGTTGCAATGAAATCTCCATCTTGGTTTCTGTTCAATGACGGCAAATTTGCAAAACAAAAATATCTATCTTCAAAATTGTTGCTTTAAAATGTTTTCTGTGTTTACTATACTCCAGCAGGCCGTGATATACGTCTGTCTTTTTTTCCCCCCCCAGTCTATGATGAGCCTGGAATCTTGTTGATTTTTTCACGGCTTCCTTAATGTTACTTCCTTAATGCATCACGAATGCAGTAACTTTAGTGGAGTTGTAGAGAGTACTTAATTTTTGCAAATATATAAAAACAATAATTAACAGTGCAATTTAGGTGAAATTGCAGTGGTAAGTTTCCAATTTATAATAATTATTACTATATTGAACGTCTCTAAAAATAATATGTTAAAAGCCTAAACAGTAAAATCAATATGTCACTTAAGCGGTAAGAAGAGGGAAATTGTTATGTGTGTTAGGTTGGGAATACTGAATGTGGAATTTTAGACTTTCCGCGGATTGGTTTTGTGAAACCAAGCAAATACGCACGACCTCGCACAAAATAACTTTGTATTTACTCGTATATATTTTAGGATTATATTCGAGAGCTACAACTGATAATTAATATCACTGTTAATTTATTAACGATGTTTAACTATAGAATGCAAATGTTTAACGAATAAAACATTATTACAAGCTATGAATTATACATAAAATTTTGGGGGTCCGCCAAAATGAAATACCAATTTTTATTATCAATTTTATCTTTTTCTATCAGCCTTCTTATAATTGTATTTTGAACCCCCAAACACGAGAGCTGCTCATACGGGTGTAAATTCATCTAATTTAATTTTATGTTTTAATATATAACATCATTGTATAGAGCACATCTAGGTCAAAAAGCATGGGTAGACATAACTGCTCGGTTAGAGAAGCCAACGTACTATTGTAGGAACGATAATAATTTTAAAATAAAATGTAGGAAACAGAAAACGGATGTAGGTAAATTCTCATTTTTAAATATAAATGACTGGAATGACCTACCTGCAGCGGTCTTTGAGGGCTGTCCTTCCTTAAGGAGATTCAAGAATAACTTAAAAAGTTGTGTATAAAGTGTAAATTAAAATTAAGGTGACATCTATTTTTTAAGGTGACATGTATTTATTTAGCTTGACAGGTTACTCACTTGGTTTGAATTGTAATTATTTAAAAATGCTTGTAAGAGAGTCTTAGACTAGAAATGTTTAGTTTAAATGTAGTTCTGTTTATAAGTATGCATAAGGGTGTAATTATTTGACTTATTTGAACTGTTGTATCAGTGAAGCGTGGTGAGTCAGTGAAGTTATGGTTTTACAGCGCAGTGAATAGTTTCGATCAGTGATAATTTATAGTGTCAATGAAATGTGTTCTATAGTGTCAGTGAAATGTGTTATATAGTGTCAATAAAATGTGTTCTATAGTGTCAGTGAAATGTGTCTAGTGCCAGTTCAGTGAGTGAGATGAGAGTAAAGTGAAAGATTATTATCCGTAGTACCAATGTGAAACTTATGTAGGGCCTATAGATGTTTAAAATTAAGTTCACTTATTAATTACCGTCGAGCGGGGTGACTTTGTGCCATGAGGGTGACTTCGTCAAATTCGCGCATTTCATAAAAAAACGTAAGGAAGTAGTCATTAAAACCGTCACAAGGTTTTAAAGACTACTAAACGTAAGGAAGTAGACTTTAAAACCTTGTCACGGTCTTAAAGAATATTTCCATACGTTTTTCGCGAATGCACAAAGTCACCCTCATGGCACAAAGTCACCCCTCGCGACGGTAGGTTATTTCATGTATTATTATTATTATATTATTATTATTATTATTGTTAATTGTAATTATTGTGTATAATTGTATTGTGTATATAATTATTGTATTGTGCATCTAATTTTATTATGTATTGTATAATTGTATTGTGTATTGTAATTTTATTGTGTACTAGCCGTACCCGTACGCTCCGCTGCACCCGTTAGAAATAAATATAAAGTAATTACATAATTAAAATAGGACGTTTGATCCAGGGAACATTCGTGTTTGAAAGAAGGATAAATCGTTTAATATGTTACTTAACTTAAATTGTATTTAAATAATTAAAATGCGGTCATTTGGTCCAGAGAGCACTCAGAAGTTACTGTAATAACATTACTGCATTATGTCCATCTAGAGAAACTACACTTTCCAACGGTGAAATAATAATTAATCATACAAATCGGTTAATTTAGCTTTCGATATTATTTCATACAAACACAGAAACATCCTTTGTAGGCTATGTTTCATACCTTTCGATTGTTGTTGTCCAAGGCCCCTTAGATGGCATTGTATTATAATTTTAAAACTCATTTATCTCATTAAATATCAGTCCTATCAAAATTTTGCAAAGAATAAAACCTATCGGATATCATTTTCAAAGAAACTTTTGTTGTGCAACATATTTCACAAAAATCAATAATAAGCGAGATATTTCGATTTATTTAATTCAGGCCCCATTATAACCCCTCTTTTAAATAACGTATTTTTAATGTCATATAGCCTAAAATCTAAGTTACAACGAACTTAATTTATATTCCAATTTTCATACACATCGGTTCAGCCATTATCGCGTGAAAAGGTAACAAACATCCAGACAGACAGACAGACACACATACAAACAAAAATTTCAAAAAACCGATTTTCGGTTTCAGGGTTGTTAATTACATATGTTAGGACCAATTATTTTTGGAACATCGAAAATTACCAGAAAAATTTCGGCTACAGATTTATTATTAGCATAGATTGTTTATATTGTGTATACCACTGCCACCGGGCGCTTGCCCACTTGCAGTGTAAATAAATACATACATATTTAACATGTTTCAGTATTATTTAATGTATTTAACATGTTCAGCTTTGTTTAATGTATACAGAGTGGAAGTGAAATAATCCTGCAGATTGAAAGGGACGATAGGGTACACTTAAATGAATAGAAAACCTACATTACGTTTTGTGATTAAATGCACGGCTAATTACAAAATTAAGTTCGAAGTTTCAGCAGTCTGGCAACATCGCCGCTCTTTCTTCTCGTAATACAGATGTAAGAGGTCATTGAACTCAGGTCTGTCTGCCTAGGTGAACTCTCTCACCTGCCTTTCTGGCTATAATGTTACAATTTGCTTGCATCGTTCAGCGGCTTGAAATTAATGGTTTCAAATTAAATTTACACGAAAACTGTCCATGCTATTGAAATAAGCCAGAGGAATATGTGATTCTATTTTAGATTTTCTATATGTGCAAAAATCACGATCATACTCGAAACATTTGTCAAATAAGATAGTGTTAAACATTTGAAAAAAAAAAACATTTCTTTTTCTGAGAAAACTGTTAACTTTCCATCAATATGGTATTACACTTTTTTTCTGGAAGTAGTCCTTAAAATGTTGAAAGTTTACTTGTGGATAAAACGGCCGGAACGTGATGCTGACAACACCTCTGTTGTACCACGGTTGTACTGGTACTACTTTCCAGCTCCTGCACTAATTCTCACTGAATTTAGGAGGCCAAGCAATGAAGCTGCATACAACAGATTATCCGTGATTATCTCTAATTACCTCCATTACCCGCAGCACAGAAGATAACCAGCGTCAAGCATCAGACTATACAGTTATTCGTACATCATTTAACGATGCTGTGCCTACAACAAAGATTAGGTGCAGATGAGTGAGTTCACAGGGTGGTAATGAAATTAATGTACCCGAGCGAAAAGCTAACAGAAATAAATTAATAGCAAAAAATACCGAATATAAGTAAGGCTAAAGCAGATGTAGTATTTGTGGACCTAGAAAAAGCTTCTGACAAAGTGGATTGGAATAAACTGATAGGGATCCTAAAGAAAATTGTTGTGGATTGGAAAGAGAGACGACTGTTCAGTAATCTTTATATGAAACGGGTTAAAGTCAGGATAGGAGAAGAAATGTCAGAAGGAAGTGAAATTGGGAGAGGAGTACGTCAAGGATGTCCTTTATCACCTACCCTGTTCAACATCTACTTGGAGGATTTAGTGAAAAACTGTTCTCAGAATATGGGAGGAGTGATAGTAGGAGGAAGAAGAATAAAATGCATAAGATTTGCAAATGATATGGTGTTGATAGCAGAGGAGGAAATAATACTAAGGGATATGCTACTGGGGCTAAATGACAGCTGTGAGCAATATGGGATGAAGATAAATGCAAACAAGACGAAGGCCATGGTCATAGGAAGAAAAATACAGAAGATATACTTGCGAAACTGAATGAGGTAGTAGAGCAAGTGGACAGCTTCAAATATTTGGGGTGTACTATAAGCAGTAACATGAGCTGCTGCCAGGAAGTCAAAAGGAGAATAGCAATGGCAAAGGAAGCTTTTTAATAGAAAAAGGAGCATCTTCTGTGAACCTCTGGGAAAAGAACTAAGGAAGAGATTAGTGAAGTGCTTTGTATGGAGTATGACATTAAATGGGGCAGAAACATGGACATTACGACGAAATGAAGAGAAGCGAATGGAAGCATTTGAAATGTGGATATGGAGAAGAATGGAACGTGTGAAGTGGACAGACAGAATAAGAAATGAAGTTACGCTGGAAAGAGTGGATAAACAAAGAATAATGCTGAAACTGATCAGGAAGAGGAAAAAGAATTGGTTGGGTCACTGGCTGAGAAGAAACTGAAGGATACACTGGAACGAATGGTGAACGGGAGAACAGATTTTGCTATAATATTTCCACAGTTGTATAAAAATCAAACCCCTACGTTTGTCCAACATGGTGATTACTTACTGACAAATGGCTTTTAATAAACCCGGAGGTTCATTGCCGCCCTCACATATGCCGGCCATCGGTCACTATGCTGAGCAAGATTAATCCAGTCCCTACCATCATATTCCAATTTCCTCAAATCCATTTTAACATTATCCTCCCAATCTACGTCTTGGCCTCCCCTAAAGTTTTATTCTCTCCGGCCTCCCAACTAACACACTACATGCATTTCTGGATTCGCCCATATGTGCTACGTGCCTTGGCCATATCAAACGTGTCGATTTATTGTTCTTAATTATGTCCGGAGAAGAAGAAAATGCATGCAGTTCTGCGTTGTGTAATTTTCTCCGTTCTCCTGGAACTTCATCCCTTTTAGCTCGAAATATTTTCCTAAGAACCTTATTCTCAAACACCCTTAACCTGTGCTCCTCTCTCAAAGTGAGAGTCTAAGTTTCACAACCATACAGAACAACCGGTAATATAACTGTTTTATAAATTCTAACTTTCAGATTTTTTAGAGCAGACTGGAATATAAAAGCTTCTCAATTGAATAATAACAGGCATTTTCCATATTTATTCTGTGTTTAATTTCCTTCCGAGTGTCATTCATATTTGTTACTGTTGCTCCCAGGAATTTGAATTTTTTCACCTCTTCAAAGGACAAACTTCCAATCTTTATATTCCCATTTCGTACAATATTCTGGTCACGAGACATAATCATATACTTTGTCTTTTCGGGATTTACTTCCAAACCTATCGCTTTACTTGCTTCAAGTAAAATTCCCGTGTTTTTCCTAATCGTTTGTGGATTTTCTCCTAGCATATTCACGTCATCCGCATAGACAAGAAGCTGATGTAACCCGTTCAATTCTAAACCCTGTCTGTTATCCTGGACTTTCCTAATGGCATATTCTAGAGCGAAGTTAAAAAGTAAAGGTGATAGTGCAGCTCCTTGCTTTAGCTCGCAGTGAATTGGAAAAGAATCTGATCGAATCTGGGGTATACGAGTCTGCTGTACGTTTCACTGAGACACAGCCTACAGGGTGATTAATACCTGAAATAATATAATATATATTATGTAAGACTTTAAACTATAAAATTATTTTTGAATGACTTGATATAATTTTAATGAAAATTATTTATTAATTTAATACTAATCACACATGGTACAAAGCCAATCGTCGCCTTGCTTCTCAATAAAAGTCTTTAGCTGTGTTTATTTATGAAAATAAAGAAGAGTGAAGTCTGAATGCGAACAGTAAAGATGATGTAAAATAGTATGCAGGGAAGAGAAGGGCTTCAAGATGGGCTAGCAGAAGCAGGCTACGGGCCAATAACTCAGGACCTGCTGTCTCGTCGTAAGGCTTACACCTAAGCCTGCACACATGTTCCTGCCTACAATTAGCGGAACACGGAGCTCTGGACTTCTTGGAGCCGACCCACTACGACATGCCGTGGTGGGGAGGGATCATTAACAAACTCTGTATTGGCGTACGCTACACTTCTAATGCCGTGTAGAAGCTACGGTCCTGGGTTTCAATTCCAGCTATGACATCGATGTTTACCTGTTGTCAATGTGATACCCAACTACAGTATGTTAAAGGCGAAGGCTTGGAATTCGTGTCGATTCCACTTCCCGGAGGCCCTGCTCAGTGGCGGCTCCTGCATATTTCTTAAGAGGAGGAAAGAAGTTAACAGCGTAAAATGACACCTTGAGAGAAACATGCTACAAATTAGCCTACATGCATACGTGTAAGACCAGGTAGTGTTAGGATTGGCCTTTCCTTTTGTATAGCAATAATCCGTTTTCGTAAACTGTCTTTCCTAAATTGTCCAAAATATAATATGTTTTCACTTCCATTCATTGTTGAATAACTGCACAAATTAACAATTACAAGGAAATTCACAACCTCGCATCATTTTTCACGCACACTACAGCATCACATGTTTTGGAAGAGGTCAGCTACTAACACGTAACCGGAACCGTTTTATGCAAATGGGAATGAGAAATAATCTGTTTAGGAAAGCAAGAACACTGCACCCACCCATATGGTCTGTGTTGCCACATGTACATTTTACAAGTTCAGTATCACATGCTTTTGAAGAATGTCAGTTTTTGTAAAGTCATACTACCATTATTGTTCAAAGCTGCCGGTGGCCGATTAATTTTTTATGTTAAAGATAATGTAGTTTGCAGTACTTTCAATATCAAATATATTTGTACAACACTGACAACTTGGTTGTTGTCCTGTCTAGTAGACAATGGATGGAAGTGAATTTCAGAGGCCAAAAAGATCTGCGATACTAACTTAGAACTACATCCTCATTGTTTTATATAAATCCAACTTCAACTTTCAGATATTCTCGAAAGTTTCAAACCATAATAATATATTTTGATTTATAATTGAAAAAAAAAAATCATATGGTGTCTTTCATAGCCTTGCGTTAAAACTGTTTTTATTGTGCCTCCTCCTAGATGTGTTATATTCTAGTTGAATGCAACATCGCTAGATGGCAGCGGTAGCGAGCTTGGTGCAAGGCCAGTCGGTTCCTATTTCCCGCCCATGTGCTGATTCAGAGGAGGATCTCCTCCCTCTCCGTTCATTTACTTGCTTTAAAACTCTGCTTCTTTCTCTGGCCTCTAGCGCGCTGTTGTCTGTGTGTGTTTACTGCAGTAGAGGAGGAATGGATTGACTTTCCTCCACACAAACAATCTCGCATCCTTCTCGCAGTTTTCTAGCAGCATATGAGTGCGCGTCGTTTAAAACTCGATCAACCGAGGTTTTCTTATAGCTGTGAACTTAAAAGTTATCGAATCTTCCTCGAATTTCAAGGAGTATATTTCATTTGGTATTTACTTTCAAAAGAAGACAAATGTGAGGAGGATGTTCCTCCCTTCCCTCCCCCCAGGAACCGCCACTGCCCTGCTTCATGTCTAATGTGAAACAAAAATAAATATGATAATATAAGAATAGTATTCAATCGAGACAACCATTAGACCTACTTAAGAACGGCGTAGGATGAAACAAATAAGAAACGCAAATACATCTACACCTCAATGTGAAAAATACTAAGGAAAAAAAAAACGATGAGGCTAAGAAAAGAAGTAATATACAGATAGATACACGACTATATACAGATATAGATGGGTAGGTAGGTAAGTAAGTAAGTAAGTAAGTAGTAGTAGTAGTAGTAGAGTCGACGGCAGTTCGGAAGGCGGTAGTCTGCTAGCGTTTGCGTTGAGAGAGACAGATAGAGAGAGCAAGGCAGCGTACAACATTGCCACATCGTACTTCACGCACGTGCAATACAAATAGCGCAGGAGAGAATTTAAATTATCAAAAGACAATAATGACCTTAGTCGTTGACTACTGTAAGCATGACACCAAACAAACCCTCTTTCCTTCACTAACAATATTCTTTGCACGGTTCTCAATCCTACACCACATGCTTCTGCAGTCGTTTCTTGCGTGTTGGCAGCGTTGCTGCCAGCATCAAGATGGCCGGCAGCGTTCTGCTCGTTAACGTTTTTAACATAATTATACACCTTAAACACTATTTTCCGCGCCTGCTTGTGTAATACTTGTGTTTTTACAGTCTCTTCTTCCATTTATTTACCTTACATACACACAGTAAATGTTAGTTTTACTTATTCAATGCATTGAAACACTCGCATGTGAACAAACGAACTCGGGAGGTACTTGTTATAGACTGATTCTGATTGGTTCTACTGTACAAGCTTGTGACGTCACATACCAGAAATGCTACGGCGCATATAGAGCAGGGTTGTTGTAATTTAACCCGACCCAAAAAAACCATATGGGTTTTTTTAAAAAAACCCTTCAATAAAACCCGACACAAAATCCAAAAAAACCCATATATTTATTTCTCGTAATTTAATCAACATACAAAATATTACAAAAAGGTGCATCATATTTATTTACTATAACAATTTGTCAGCAGAAGTTATTAATTAGGTAATGTTTCATTATAGAAACACGTTTTTGTTTTACAAAAGAAAGCTATAAGAATAATGGCCGGTGTGCATAAAAGGACCTCATGTAAAAATATTTTCCGAAACTTAGAAATCTTGACTTTACCTTGTGAATACATTCTTTCCCTAATGATGCTGTATATTAAGAACCAAGATAAATTCAGTACTAATCAAGACATTCATCATTTTAATACAAGACATAAATCAGATCTTCATCTACCCTCTGTTAATCTAAGCTGTTTTAAAAAAGGAATTCGCTATTCATGTATAACAGTCTTCAATGCACTGCCTAATTATCTTAAAGATTTGAAGAACAACGAGAAAAGGTTCAGAAAAGAATTAACCAAATTTCTACATACTCATACCTTCTACACAATTGATGAATTGTTTATGCTTGTGAATTGAATTACTCTACTTAAATGACATGTACAATTTTATATAGCTCAACTAAAATATGTTTTTATATTGACTTAATCTGTTTACTATGTATTGTATTTTTGTTTAGCATAACTGATGAATTGTATGTACTGTAAATTGAATAGTATACTGTATAGGTCAACTGATGAATTGTTTAAGCTTATAAATTGAATTAATCTACTTCATATGAATTGTATAGCTTAACGAAAATAAGTTTGTAAATTGAACTAATTTGATTGTATATGTTTGTATAGTTTGGCTGATGAATTGTATATGTTCTTAAAATGATTACTAGTCTGTGTAGCTCTACTGATGAATTGTATATAGACCTACTGTAAATTGGATGGTAATATGTATAGCTCAACTGATGAATTGTTTATGATTATAAATTGAATTAATCTACTTGATATTAATTGCACAAATTTGTATAGCTTAATGAAAGTATGCTACTTTGTATTGTATATATTTGTATAGTTTTGGCCGATGAATTTTATATGCTTTAAATTGAATAGTAATCTATATAGCTCTACTGATAAATTGTTTGTGTTTGTAATTTGAAGTAGTTTGCATGATATGTATTATCAATTTCTGTATATCACAACTGGTTGAATTGTTTATGCCTTAAATTTAATTAAATTGTTTTGTAGTATAATATAGCTCAACTTATGAATGATCGTTTGCGTTTGTAAATTTAATAATCTGATTGGCTATGTATTGTATACTTTTAGTAGAGCCATCGATGTAGCTCAGTCGGCAGACTCGCTGGGCTGCTGATCCGGAGCTGCGTTCGGGCTTGGGTTGGATCCCCCTTTGGACTTTGGTTTCTTCCGAGGTTTTCCACAGCCGTGGGACTGAAGCTGGATGGTCTATGGCGAGTCCTTGGCATCAACACCTTTGATTTGATTACCCCCTTTGATTTGATTACCTGGTTGGGTTTTTCCGAGGTTTCCCCCACCGAAAAGGCAAATGCCGGGTAATATTTTGGCGAATCCTCGGACCTCATTTCATCTCACTACATCTCGCCAAAATGTAAAAAAAAAAAAATTGTGCAACATTGTAAAAATTGTAGAAAATTACTAAATTGTAAAACTATAAAAATTTGTAAAAATTGTAATTGTAATATTGTAAAATGTTGACATGTTCCACATCTTAAAGCTTCATTGCTCATGTAAGATCTATGGAATATAATAAATGAATGAATGAGGAATGAATAAAGAAAAAAATACTTTCATCAACACGGTGTTTTATTGTAGAATGGTATTAATATTAACTACATCACAATTCAGTCCTTCTTAACATGCAGAAATCTGTAGATTTTCACTAATTTCTCAGCTTCTTCCTCTCCTAACTTATTTCTTAACTTTGACCAAACAAGCCCATAGGTGGAGAAGATTCTCTCAATGGATGCAGTGCTGGCAGGGCAAGGAATTAAACTTTTCACAAAGCTAATAAATCCTGTTGGCAAGTTCCCCCTTTTTTTTTTGTTTTCAATTCCATTATTTTCCACCATTTTTTGGACTGAACTGTTGTACAAATGTGTCAGAAAACATAGTAGCAGGAAAATAATCAGAATCAGCAATCCTAAAAGACATAACACTTGTCACCCACTGTGGATGAATCTCTGTGAGCCAATTTTCTGCACTTTCCTCTTGATCTGCAGCTATTCTTGCCTCTCTGAATCTTGGATCTAACATATTAGCAAGATAGTGGAAGGGCAGGCTGCCAGCTTAAGAATATTTAATAATAATTTACCAATCTTTGCTTATTTAATTTACCAGTTTTTGCTCATGAAGTAGTTCTTAGAATATGTTGGTGTTCTGAATCACTTAGTCACGAAATTGAACTATTTAATACCCATTAGAGAAAACCCAATAAAACCCATAAAAACCCCAAAAAAAACATAAAAACCCAGTAAAACCCACTGGGTTGGGTCTTTTTTTAAATACCCGGGTTTTTCTCAACCCTGATATAGAGGCTAACCGCCTTCCGAAATGCCGTCTAGTCTAGTAGTAATAGTAGTAGTTTTATTGCGCCTGACAGAGTTTAAGCCATAAGGCCTTCTCTTCCACTCAACCAGGTTTAAATAATATACGGATGATCCGTTTGGGTATGGATAAAATAAAAACACCGTAAAACATTTACTACTGAACGTTATTTCTTGAAACTTTGTGCATACAACACTGAAAGATGGGAGATTCCTCAGAGCTCAACATGACCCCCATTGCGCACCCTGCACAACTCATAACGGTGATGCAATTCAGCCCATGTCCGTTGTAACATAAGAGGGGTGATTTGTTGAAAAGCTTGAGTAATTTTTACTCTCAGATCATCAATGTTTCTGGGTTTCTGCGAATAGACAATGTCTCTCTAACAAAACCCCACACGAAGAATTCAGGAAGAGTTACATCTGGAGACTTTGGGGGCCAAGCCAGGAGATAGCTGCTTCTCGTACTGGGTTTCGCCTGCGACCTCCTGCGTGTCTTTTAACACAGAACCTGTTTCTCCAAATGTTCGATACTACAACATTATGGAATCGTATTTAGGTACATTACGCACACCATACTCACGTCGAAACTCTCTTTGAACTCTTTTAACATTCTCAAATTTAGCATACCAAACAACACATTGTGTCCGCTGTTGATTTGTAGTAACTATTTTAATTATCTACGATTTTCATTTGTCCTTTCAGATTATACATTACTGAGTGTTATATATGGAAACGCCCATCTTTTAATCATAATATAACCAGGAAGATTTTTTTCATAATAACTTTGTAATAATAAATTGATATTATCCATACCCAAACGGATCATACTGTACATGATATTTCTTTTTTGTCTAAGATAATTTTTTACTTTCATTCTGTATTGAAAATAAAGAGTGAGTAATAAATATGGGATTAAAAATTACTAATAGTGTTGTAAATATGTGATTCAAATTGCCCCGTGAAAGACTATTCAATTTTCCCGCTTGTCTACAAAACAGAATTTGATCATAGTACGAGGCTCATATACTAGAGTGCATCACAACTAGGGGTACCAACTGCTAAGGCGTCCATGAAATGCTTACAGGTTAAAACAAGTGCAGTACATTATCACAGATTTTAATAAAAGCTTAAGTAAATGAAGTAAAATATTTTGTGCGAGATCGTGCATATTTGTTTGTTTTCCGCACAGAACCAATACGCGGTAAGTGTGAAATACCACATTCAGTATTCCCAACGTAACACACATAACAATTTCCCTCTTCTTATCGCTTAAGCGCGACATTCATTTTACTGCTTTAGGCTTTTAACATATTATTTTTAGAGACGTTTAACATAGTAATAATTATAAATTGGAAACTTACCACTGCAATTTCACCTAAATTGCAATGTTAATTATTGTTTTTAAATATTTGCAAAAATTAAGTAAAGTCTACTACTCCACGAAACTTATTGCATTCCTGATACAAGTAACAACGAGATTCCAGATGCCGACGTTATTACTGCAATATGTTATATAAATAATATTGTTAAAATATTAAAATGAAAAATAAATCATCTCATAACCTTACCGTTTGTTTTAAGTTCGCATTTATAGACTGGGGGGGGGGGAAAGACAGACGTATATCACGGCCTGCTGGAGAATAGTAAACACAGAAAACATTTTACAGCAAGAAAGATATTTTGGTGTTCCGAAGTTGGCGTCATTAAACAGAAACCAACATGGAGATTTCATTGCAACTAATTAGAAATTCGTTTTTCAGGTATGTAATAAACGATCTTCGCACAAAATAATGTACGATACACGAGCGGTATGTTTGTTTTCATGTTCTCAGAAATTAAAAAAGCTCAACTATGTTTCGCTTTTTCAATCTTTTCCTCGAACATGAAAACGTCAACATACCGCTCTTGTAACGCATATTACTAACGAGCCCCTACAGCGAGGCTGCGCAGAAGTTTAGAGTAGGGACAAATTGAAGCTTGCGTCCGCCGCCATGCTTTGGGAGAAGCACCGGCTAGCAGACGGCTGCACTATACAATGCTGAATGTTTAATATATATGTTTGGTGCCTCTTATAAATCAATCTGAATGGATAAATGAAAAGAAAAAATCTTATTAACATTTAAAGCGACCACGTTAAAGACATAATCAAGCTTAGTTACCGTTAGTTTGACATGAAACGAAAGAAAACTGTAACAATTTGATACCGTAACTAAAGAGTTTGACAACATATAGAGCGAACAGAAATACAAATGCATATTGTAGTTCAGATGAAAAGAAAATTATTAGTATTAACTATTATTAACAAAACACTGCCTGTGTAAGACGTTACATTAGGCCTATATTGTAAACACGTTTGCTTTGATGTGGACGAGAAATGAACAATTATTACTTATTCGCTTCCATATCACATAATATAGGCCTACACCTGTAAAATAGAAACACGTACCTAATGTTTTAGTTAGAAATATAAGTAGGCCTACCGTGCAATAGCTTATTATCACAGCTGTAGTATGAAATAAACGTCACATGCATGAATTAGTCAATTAGTCATGTAATAGAACTTAGGCCTAGTGTACAGAACATCTTGCCTATTGATTCATTATTATTATTATTATTATTATTATTATTATTATTATTATTGACTCCGTTAAATATTGTCTTACAACATTTTAATGTAAAGTCGTGTTGTAGCCTACTGGTAACCTTAAGCTGTGTGCTGACATCTGCTCTTTATGTAGTACTTTCTTTTATTTGGTTACTTAATGACGCTGTATCAACTACTACATTATTTAGCATCGATGGTATTGATGATAGCGAGATGATATTTGGCGAGACGAGGCCAAGGATCCGCCATAGATTACCTGACATTCACCTTACGGTTGGGGATATAGAAAAAACCCAGCCGGGAAATCAGCGGGAATCGAATCCGCGACCGAGCGCGACTCGGACCGACAGTCCTTAGCCCACTGAGCTACGGCAGTAGATACTTATGTACGTTTATGGTCAGTTTAACAATTTCAAAAAATATGATTCTCGCGAGGAATCTGGGATCCATTTTCTAAAATATGTATCTATAAGTGTAGAAAGATTGTACAAGTGTTCTACTTCTAGAGCACATTGTTTTCACACGATGTAAGCGTGGGTGGTAATATGCCATTGAACTGTCAACGTCTGTATAATCGCTCTTTCACTTAAGCGGCATATTTCTATAATCTCAGATGATGGAATGACAAGACTCCCATTATTCTTTTGTTAAAAAAATAAAAGAGATTCTGTTTACTGCTGGTAGGCTACGTACCATAAATTGAGTCTTTAGATTTATTACACCATATTTTTATTAATGATTTAACAACTAAGCCAGCAATGAATACAATCACATTTTGACAATATTGTGTCATTGAGAATGACGTAAGAATGAGGGAATTGCAATCAATGTCTGCAGTAGAAGAGTCACATCGCCTCTGATTCTCAAAACACTGAGGATTATTATTACAGTGCGTTAGGTGTTTGGAAAATACCATTGGGTATATAGACATTTTTAGCGGACATCCCTCTCTTTGTAATATAATTTAAATAAATTATTTACGTATTTTCTAATGTATATAAAATAAGTAAAAATAATCCATGTATTCGGACACAGGAAATAGAAATAAACTAGTAAGTCTATTTATGAGCAATATAAGGCGTTTATATTTAAGACAATGCTTAGTTACAATATTTAGATTTACTTCTGTTATTTTATATTATACGTTAGAAAATACGTAAATAAGTTTAGTTACAGTGAAGGAGGAAATCCACTAAGAAAACGCCTATATACTCAATGGTATTTTCTAAACTCCGAATGCTTTATACAAACAATCATTCGTGCTCCCCAAACATGGCGTCGCGCGAACCTGCGCGAGAGGTTTCAAATTTGCACACGACACCAGCGCCAATTGTGTGTCTAGATATATAACTACAACGTCTTTGATTACTAATAAGCTGTCAATGTATATGAATTTTGCTACACACCTTCCAACAGAAAAAAAATATCTAGATTTCCAGTTTAGCTTGAAGGATCTGATTTATAGAGAGAGAATTCACAAAGATTGCCTTCTTTTCACATGGCGTCGCACGTTTTGTTTTAGTGCTCCTAAAACCTTAGCATTATCCATATTTATCCATTATTCAAATTACCCCTCTTTACTCTGTAGAAAAAAAGAAGAGGAATAACAGTTATGGAGGAAAAAAGAAGAAAAGTAAACAGAAGAAAATAAAATTTAGTTACTAAATTATCACTGAAAAAGAAGAATTTTGCTCCAACTTAAAACAATGTGTCCCTTATGGTTTGATGTGCGCTGAATCCGAAAATGCATCTCTTTCCTTCGTATCACGTAAGGTTTTTAAGATATACTATGATTTCACTTTTCTATACGCTCTCCCCCAGGAAACATCTGGCGCAGGTTGGGGGTATAAAGCAAAACAAAAGCTAATGCATTTTATAAGTTTATGACTTATTTCCTGTTTCTTATGGTTGCTGGCATGTTCTTTTGTACTTCTAATAAATAAATATTGCTCCCATCTATTAAGTAAATTTCATAACAGTTCAAAGTGAGGTCTTAGCAATAAACAAACAAGAGTCTGGTTTTCAGTATTTAAAGGAAATTTACCAGTTTGAGTGGAGGCAAATTAAAAGAGAGCATTTCCATCGGTTCACAAATTCACAAAGTTATGGCAGACTCTTTGTGTGAGGAAAAACTTTCTGTTACAGAAAGAATAGGCATGGCGCGCTTTCAAAGACGTTTGCTGAAATTTCCTTCGAAATTCTAGGGCAGAGAACTACATAGAGCTTGTTGTGGAAACCATGTTAAGTGCATATGACAAAATTGAGTGTAATATGTCTCTCAAAATTCACTTTTTACATTCTCATTTGGATTTTTTTCTCCTAAATTTGTAGCGGTAAGCGACGAGCATGGGGAAAGATTTCATAAAGAAATATTTGAAGAGTTCAGAATCATAGTGGGCTAAGCGCCATTTATTAAAACAGTAGAAATCAAGGGTTAAAATGAAGTTATCCCCATAATTCAATAGAAACATATAGCAAGTAATATGAAGTATAAACATTCAAACTAAATGATATGTCAACCTTCATTAAACTATGGTATTCACTTAACTTTAACCCTTGCTTTCTCCGTTTTTAATAAATGGCGCTTGGCCCACTATGGTTCTGAACCATTTATTTAAAATGAAAAGGCGATATAAAGGAAAATCATCATCCAGCATGCTCGCAGACTATTGTTGGTTCCTTCTAAAATACAGTCCCAGGTTCAGTTATAAACAAAAGTCATCTAGAAAATTATTTAAATATAAGTTCAAATTCCGAGATTTTTCTCATTATGCGCGTGAAATATGTTTATTGTTGTTGTGTTTTAAACTATGTGCCATCATTTTTGTATCCAGTATAAATTTTTCAATTATGATGAGGCATTTTGAATCCCTAGTGTGTTGTAATTTTATCAATAGCAGTAAAAAATTAAAAATAAATAAGTTTTATG
This sequence comes from Periplaneta americana, assembly GCA_025594305.2. Taxonomy (NCBI): domain Eukaryota; kingdom Metazoa; phylum Arthropoda; class Insecta; order Blattodea; family Blattidae; genus Periplaneta; species Periplaneta americana. The sequence goes on from JAJSOF020000021.1 coordinate 31,771,692, forward strand.
ATAAAAAATTCAATTAATTTTCCCCGGAAAATGGTACGTGATGAGGCAATTTGGATTTTAAATCCAGATTTAGGGCACTCATATTAGTAGGGATATATTTTTATTTCGGAGCAAGACAAAAAGTAAAAATTTGTTGTTCAGTGTATCAGAAGAAGTGCTTAAGAGTCGTGGGATATTAGTAACAGCCCTCAAGGTAGTAAGTGCACTAGCACTTAACAGCACTAAAAATGACAGAAAATAGAAACAGACAAAGAGTCTCACTCTCATGATGAAACAAGATATCTGGCAGACGAACAGATTTCACTGCTGAATGAATAGTAACGCATACACACGAGCCGCCACTGCAGTGATGTCGGCGTCGTCTGGTCTATCCAGCCACTGCAATGTTTTTACAATGCCGCCCTGTTTCCAGACACAAAATCCATGATCCCGCCCTAAATACATCCCTCTCTTCCTCTCCTGTGGGGGTACGGGGGCGGATTACAGCTCATATGCCCCCCTCACCCCTCAAAATGACACAGAGGAAGAAGCTGAAATACACTCAGACAAAAACCTCCATACGAGGGGGATGTAAACATGTTTTCGTAACGCTGTAGTGATCCCATTTTAAACCAAGCTGTCCAATTCTGTCCATTTCCTCCCTCATCCGGGGGGTTGTAACAAAGCGTATAAATACAGTTTTAGACTTTTCATCCCTGACATGTCATAACTTTTAGTTGGTCATTGTTAAAACCGTACAAAAGAAGTTAATGACTTTGAGATCTTCAGAAGGAAGAATTTCTTTCTCTTAAAGAAAGAGCGGAAAAAAAAAAAAAAAAAAAAAAAAAAAGGGAAGAGGGCCATTAATTGATGAGAGTTGGACTTTCATACCCCCCCCCCCCCAACCTCATCCCGCCATCATGTTGCGGGATTAGTTTTCTAAAAGTTTTCCAATAAGAAAAGAATTCTTGAAATGCTTTCATTACCGAAGGACATTCCAACCGGCCGCGGGGATTTTACAGGTTAATAAAAGTGTGGGTGGGGGAAGGACCAGCATGTTCAAGACTCAAGTTTTTGGAGTATTTCATTGCAAACGCCGAGGCTTGAAGCCAATAACCTAAACTAAATTTTGTTTGAATTCCTATGTCTTACTTATGCACATAAAATAATATCAACAAGGAGTCCATTTTATTCATAGTTTTCTGCCCAAGGGCAGGTCTTTCACTGCAAACCCAGCATTATCCAATCTTTTCTATTTTCTGTCTTCCTCTTAGTCTTCGCATATGATCCATAAATCATAATGTCGTCTATCATCTGATATCTTCTTCTGCCCCGAACTCTTCTCCCGTTCGCCATTCCTTTCTTCAGTAGGCAATTCTACTCAGCCAGTGACCCAACCAATTCCTTTTCCTCTTCCTGATCAGTTTCAGCATCATTCTTTCTTCACCCACTCTTTCCAACACAGCTTCACTTTTTATTCTGTCTCTCCATTTCACACGCTCCATTCTTCTCCATATCCACATTTCAAATCCTTCTATTCGCTTCTCTTCACTTCGTCTTAAAGTCCATGTTTCTGCCTCATGCAATGCCACACTTCACACAAAGCACTTCACTAGACTATTCTTTGGTTCTTTTTCCAGATGTCAGCAGAAAATGCTCCTTTTTATATTAAAAGCTTTCTTTCCCATTGCTATCCACCTTTTGACTTTCTGGCAGCAGCTCATGTTACTGCTTATAGTGCACCCCAAGTATTTAAAACTGTCCACTTGCTCTACTACCTCATTTAGAATTCGCAAGTTTACCTTCTTTATATTTCTTCCGATAACCATGGTCTTCGTCTTGTTTGCATTTATCTTCATTCCATACTGCTCACAGCTGTCATTTAGCTCCAGTAGCATATCCTTTAGTATCATCTCATCTTCTGCTAACAACGCCGTATCATCAGGAAATCTTATGCGCTTTATTTTCTTCCTCCTACTATCATCCCTCCTATGTTCCGAAAACAGTTCTTCACTAAATACTCCAAGTAGATGTTGAATAGCATTGGGTGATAAAGGACATCATTTTCGTAATCTTGCCCCTATTTCACTTCCTTCAGACATTTCTTCTCCTATCCTGGCTTTGACTTGTTTAAACAAGAAGTGTTACAAAATAAATCTTAAAGAAAAAAAAATATCGAATTTTATAGTGTGAGAACTATTTAATGTCCGCTTTGATGTATCGAACAATAGTAGTAGTAGTAGTAGTAATAATAATAATAATAATAATAATAATAATAATAATAATAATAATAATAATAATAATAATAATAATACCAGACTCATGGGAAGAAAACAAATTCCGTGCTTAATTTAATAAATAGGAAAAACACATCCCAACATATCTGTCACATAAAATGATTTCATGGGCACGCATGCCACTAAATATAACCCACGAGCCGCTTCTGGTTTCCAGTACCATCATGTTGTAGTCTTGGAAACAAAGTGGGTTAAAAACAGTTGAAAACTAGATTTATTATCAGACGCAAATAAGACGCGCTGATCAACTAGAAACTTGAATATTGCCTTCCTTAGTTCTTCCAACCATTCGGAACTAGAGAAGAAACCAACATTATCAACAATAAAAACTTCAGACTTACAAAAGAATGTCGACTGCAGATCTGTCTGGGTAACTTCGGTTAATGGCGCAGTATTATTATGGTAGAAAGTTTGAAAGGCAAACTAGGAAGAAAAAAAAAAGACTGCAGAGTAACCCAGACAACAGAAACATCTGAAATGCGATTTCTACGATATTGCTGATCTATACCGTTCCTATAGATCTCAGAATGTTTTTTATTATACATCAGATCGTGAAAAATATGACAATACGAAATAATTACTGGAATCTTAAAGGAGTTTTTGCAGTGTAATGAAAGTTTCGATTCATGAAAAGTATTCGAGTATACAGTAACTTACTCAATTCTCAAAAACATTCGATTCTACTCACCACTAATCACATCTACAAAGTTATATGTTACTACTGGAGTCACGGTAGAGGATTGCTGACACATCCGAAAGCATAAATCACATCTTTATCAAGCGCGTTAACCGGGGCGAGGAGGGAGTGACAAGGCTCACAAAGGCCCCGTTGTCTTCGCCGTCTACAAGGAAGGGTTAGTCATTAGCACAGGCTGAACAAGAATGTCTCGCTCATCACTTATTTTATGTGATTGTTTATCTACTACCATGTCAGTCAGGTCTTTGTACTGCACTGTGGCTCAAGTGGAAGCATATCCGGTTGCAAATTAAGGGGAACCGAGTTCTAATATTTGACAATAATGCAGTAATTTAATTACACCATTATCCCCGGTGGCGAAATGTGAAGGGTATAGAAGGGTAAGGTCTTGAATGTGGCTACTGTAAACACGCGGAGAATTCGATTAATCATAAGGGGACCATTTTGTTACCACAACCACCGCCACCAGCACCACCACCACCACCACCACCACCACCACCACCACCACCACCACCACCACCACCACCACCACCACCACCACCACCACCACCACCACCACCACCACCAACATTATTCTCCTGACGTCTATTATTTTAATATACTGTACTTGATCAACTGTTTGGTTTGGAAGGAGAGCTTTCCTTGGGATGGTAATTCAGAAGATAAATGTGGTGTTGAAAGAAGGCAAGCTTCATTATTGAAAAATAAACGTAACTGATGGGAGTGCCAGACTTTTTTTTTTACTTTTTGGAAACAGAGACAGATTGGTTGAAAAGATTAGTACCATCGGGATACTGGACATATTTGAAGAGTGGTATAATAATAATAATAATAATAATAATAATAATAATAATAATAATAATAATAATAATAATAATACAACTTACTTACAAATGGCTTTTAAGGAAACCGCAGGTACATTGCCGCCCTCGCATAAGCCCGCCATCGGTCCCTATTCTGTGCAAGATTAATTTAGTCTCTATCATTATATCCCACCTCCCTCAAATCCATTTTAATATTAACCTCCCATCTACGTCTCGGCCTCCCGAAAGATCTTTTCCCTATACATTTCTGGATTCAACCATACGTGCTACATGCTCTACGCATAATAATAATAATAATAATAATAATAATAATAATAATAATAATAATAATAATAATAAAAAGAAGAAGAAGAACAGAATCCGTCCGTGATAGATCTACATAAAAAATTTGTCTTATTATTGATTTTTGTGAAAAATGTTACATAACAAAAGTTTCTTTAAAAATAATTTGCGATAAGTTTTATTCCTTGAAAAATTTTGATAGGACTGATATTTAATGAGATAAATCAGTTTTAAAATTAAAATAACTGCCATCTAAGGCTGTGTAATGAATTAAAAAACAAATTACTTCGTCTATAAGGGGCCTTGGACAGCAACAATCGAAAGCTATGAAAGATAGCCTACAGAGAATGTTTCTGTGTTTGCATGAAGTAATATCGGAAGCTAAATTAACCGATTTGTATAATTAATCATTATTTCACCATTGGAAAGTGTAGTTTCTCTAGATGGACATAATGCTATAATGTTATTACAGTAACTTCTAATATAATATAATATAATATAATATAATATAATATAATATAATATAATATAATATAATATAATATATAATATAATTTAAGTTATTTGAAGGGTTCAGAACCATAGTGGGCCAAGCGCCATTTACTGAATACATAGAAAACAAGGGTTAAAATTAAGTTATTACCATAATTCAATGGAAACCTATAACAAGTAAAATAAAATATACACATTAAATCTAAATGACGTCAATCTTCATTAAACTATGGTTGCATGTAATAAAAATTAAGAAATATGTTAAAAGAATTGTCATTGCAGCAAATGAGTGTCTCTGGACGAAAATGATCGCATTTTAATTATTTGGATGCAATTTAAATTAAGTAACATATTAAACGATTTATCCTTCTATCAAACACGAATGTTCCCTGGATCAAATGTCCTATTTTGATTATGTAATTACTTTATATTTATTTCTAACGCGTGCAGCGGAGCGCACGGGTACGGCTAGTTCTCAATATTTTCAGAGTTACACTAATTTTAAGTTGATAAAAACACATTTTTCTTAGTTTTAAGGGTAAAGGAATATTCCAAATAGAGAATGAACTATTCAGAAGTATCATTTCTTCAACTCATTAGTATTCTGAAGCTAAAAATGTTGTTAATTCCTCAGTTGCTTTGTGCAGAATTTTTCCCCCTATTTGTAACTAAAATTACTTTATACTTACATACTTATCACAATAATTTGTTACAGATTACACGACTTCTAGCAACTTGATTCTTCACAGTTCAGTTTCCCATCGTAATGTACATTCTTAAAGAGTTTACAAGAATGACGTGATTTGTAACAACTATTGTGATAAATGCGTAACAAAACTGTAATTTTGTAGTTAAAAATTGAAAAAAAAAAAAAAAAAATTCTGTACAAAGCAACTATGGAATTAACAACACATTTTTAGCTTCGGAACACTAGCCAATTAAAGAAATGATACTTCTGAATAATTCACTCTCTAATTGTAATACTCCTTTACCCTTAAAACTGAAGAAACACGGTATTTTTTAGCAAATTCAAATTAGTGTAACTCTCAAAATATTGAAAACAGGACCCATGTTTATATGACTTTTTGCTCAAAATCTCTTCGGGAATATGCTTCGCAAGTGGCTGTACTACTCGTGAATCACCCTGTACTGTATAAACTGCTGAAGGATTAGGAGAGCTCTCTTGTTCTGGCCTCATATGATATAATAGAATATTTTTTTTTTAGTAGGTTAACATGCTTTATCAACAGCTTTGGTTAAGCGTCTGAATGAGACATAAGGTGATAATGCCGGTGAAATAACATCCAACCATAACATAACATTTGCTCATATTAAGTTAAAAACAAATATAACATAACATAACGTAATCGTAACACCTGGTTAATATAACATAACATAACCGTAACTTAACGTAACAATAATATAACATAACATAACATATAATATAATATAATATAATATAACATAACATAACATAATATAACATAATATAATATAAATAACATAACATAACATAACATAACATAACATAACATAACATAATATAACATAAACATAACATAACATAATATAACATAACATAACATAACATAATATAACGTAACGTAACATAACATAACATAACATAACATAACATAACATAACATAACATAACATAACATAACATAACATAACATAACAGCATAACGAAATATAACATAACATGGCATAACATAACATAACAAAATAACAGAACATAACACAATATAACATAACAGCATAACATAACATAACATAACGAAACATAACATAACATACTAACTTACTGGCATAAGAAATATAACATAGGTTCATTGCATAACATAACATAACCCGCCATTTATAACATAACATAACAGCAAGATAACCAGTATACCATAACATGTCCCACATAACTAACATAACAAATAACATTAATATAATATAACATCCCATAACAGTCAGAGCATAACCAAATATTTTTCCCTCCGGCCTCCCAACATAACACTAACATATAATGCATTATCTGGATAACAGTCCATAACGAAATATAACATAACATGGCCCATCTCAAACGTCTGGATTTAACATTCCTAACGAAATTATGTCAGGTGAAGAATACAATGCGTGCAGCTCTGCGTAACATAACATTTCTAATAATTCTCCTGTAACGAAATATTCATCCCTCTTAGCCCCAAATATTTCCCTAAGAAATTATACTCAAACATAACATAACTTAATCTCATATTATAACATCTCAAAGCAGAGCATCCAAATTTAACATACCATGGCAGAACAACATAATATAACTGTTTTATAAATTCTAACTTCCAGATTTTTTAACAGAATATCTAAGATGACAAAACTTCATAACATAAATAATAACAGGCATTTAACATATTTATTATGCGTTTAATTAACTCCAGAGTGCCATTTATATTTGTTACTGTTGCTCATAACAAGATATTTAATTTTCCACCTCTTCGAAAGATAAATCTCCAATTTTTATAGTTAACATAACATAACATAACATAACATAACATAACATAACATAACATAACATAACATAACATAACATAACATAACATAACATAACATAACATAACATAACATAACATAACATAACATAACATAAAGAGTATAACGTTTAATCGGGAAAAAGAGGAGAACCTAAATAAGAATAATCAACTAAAGGAGGTCAGAAACTACTCAATAATTTAACAACAATGACTTTTTAAAATTTCACACACTACCATGTAATTGCTTGAAAACAACTAAATTCTAACTCAGTGTCAAAGCAATGAAGGCACCATTAAGACATGGCGTCTAAAACGGCTGCGCTGTCGTCAGCTGTAGACCTCTAGCGGGAATAAAGCGAATGACATCACCACGAACCCCCAATTGAATGCTTGTCAATGTTGAACTATCTTCAGATTATGAAAATGAAGTTTCACAGCCCCCCTGGGGTTTTCTTTAGCATATCCCACACCTTTTTAACAAGTAGTACTCCGTGTAAAACCACCCCTCACGAGGGGATGAAATAAACCTCCCAATATTACAGGCAACAAAACATGTTTTCATACGTTACAATGATCCCTTTGAGATGAGGTTTCATCTTTATTCTACAGGGGTTGGAATTTAAAACCCGCGCATCTCATTGTGAGTTATATTGTTGCATGGTGACAATCTCCTGTCAAACGATCCATATTGCGACAGCTGCAGCAGTGTGAAGAGGGACACACCAGCACTCCGAAAGGATCGTTCACCCTTAATGGCGCGATTAAAAGTAACGACGTGCTAACAGATGAGGGAGGTACACGTGTAGGCTTTTCTGTGCTGCTAAAAAGTTGCAACATTCATTTTGCCTAGTTTGGTTGCTAGGTGACCGCTCTAGGAATTACCAGCTTTATAGCACAGTCTAGTATTATAGTCACGAAGCTTGAGTTGTTGAGGGTACTAGGAACAATAGACTGTGCCGGTACTACAACACTGGGCCATTAGCTTGAAACAGTGGAACCAAAAAGGTGTACTAGTAGTACGTTATTTTACGACGCTTTATCAACAGCTTTGGTTATTTAGCGTCTGAATGAGATGAAGGTGATAATGCCGGTCAAAAATGACAGTGCCGAAGGGACACGCCAACACCGAAAGGATCGTTACCCAGCATTTGCTCATTAAACGTAACGACGGTTGAGGGAAACCTGTGTTGCTAAAAGTTGCAACATTCCGGAAAAACCTCAACCAGGTAACTTGCCCCAACCGGGAATCGAACCCGGGCCACCTAGTTTCGCGGCTAGACGTGCTAACCGTTACTCCACAGGCGTGGACAAGGTGTACTAGTATGGCCGTCAAATTACCCATAGTTCATCTCTTTTCCGATGTTTTTATTGCCTGTTTTGTTCATATTATTGCGATTACAAATTGTTTCATGTTGTTTTGAATATTTAAAAAATGTGGTCAAGTTCAGCAGATGTTATTTTTTTTTATAAATAAGCTAATATTCAGCTCGGCTCAACTATAAAATATGTCCGTTGATATGTCCCCCTATGTTTTAACACGTGAAGGAGTGCCAACCTCCTTCTTGATAAAAGAAAGAATGTCGAAATGAAATGTTCAGTCCTTGTCACAACCATAGCACTTTTAATAAATATACAGTGAAATATACATTTATATAATAATGTGCTAATACTCCTGTTACCTCCACATCCATTCTAAACCGTTTACATATGACCGAAACCGATAGTAGCAACTGAATATTTGGTGGTTGGCGGTATTTCGCGGGGAATTAAGGGGCATAGAAGGTGTAGTTTGACGTCATATCCGTCGTACTGATTTCAAGCATATTTGCTTGGAGTGCTCCCTCCTTTCTTTTTATCCTCTCAGCGGTACTATTTCGTATTGTATGTGATGAGGCGATAGTAGCGATCTTAGTGGTTAGCAACAATCTATGGATGCATATTCCCTACATATTGAGCTTCGTGACTATATATACTGTAATAGACTGTGTTTATAGTAAACTAGTGGCTTGTGCAGCAAATCCTACAAACTATGTTCATTACAATTCAAATTAAAATTTTTCATATTTATTTCCGATGAAGAATACCAGACATTTTGGAAGTCCCTATCTTAAGCAAGATTAATCCAGTCTCTACCATCATCCCACCTTTCTCAAATCGATTTTAATATTATTTTTCCATCTACGTCTGCCTACCTCAAGTCTTTTCCCTTCAGGTCTTCCAATTAACACTCTACACCATTTCTAGATTAACCCATACGTACTACATGCGCTGCCAAATGTCTGGATTTAATGTTCCTAATTATGTTAGGTGAAGAATACAATGCGTGTAGTTCTACGTTGTATAACTTTCTCCATTCTCCTATGACTTCATCCCTCTTAGCCCCAAATGTTTTCCTAAGCATCTTATTTTCGAACACCCTTAATCTCTGTTCTTCTCTCAAAGTGAAAATCCAAGTTTCATAACCATAAAAAACAACGGGTAGCATAACTGTTTTACAAATTCTAACTTTCAGCTTTAAATATCTATACCATACCGCAATTAAATATATGGAAAAGACTCATACCACTTGACTAATAACTATAAAAATATTTCACTTTAATAACAATATTATCTTACGTAAGTTTTGTATAGACTACTATATAGCCGTCACTCAGTAAATATTATAGAAATGAACATCTAACTTCAGATATTCTCTACGCCTACTTATATAATCCCAAAAGATTTCGCTTTCATATCATCAATAAAGCATTAATCTATATAATTGGTGACAAATACATCATGGCATTCACTATAATAATATTTCATTTTTAATGGTAATAATTTCATCAAACATTCTTAAGTTTCGTAGTTTTTAATAACCAATACACAGACAGATGTACTCAGAAAATTACACTTCAGAGAATCTTCTGTTAAGTAAGTCTTGAAGTTTTTAATAACCAATATTACAGAAACGTTCAGAAAAAGTTACACAATTGAAGCTATGTCAGCCATCTGAACTCTAAATATGTTAGCAATCCTGCAGGTCATAGCCTTCGTGTGATATTGTTTATTGTAGTGTGTTTGTGTTTTGTTTTATTCTGAAAGGGCCATTACCTATTTCTCAAAACTGATGACAGATGAATTTTGTAAAATAGGAAAATGATGTAGGAAAATTGACATTTCACTAAATTTACTATTTTTCTGAAAAATTTTGGGTTCCAAGCTTCAAAACGAGGGGTCATTTATTAAAAGCTGTTCAGTCGTTTTCCCGTAATTTCCATTACCAGTTCAGTTCAAATAATATATATAGATGTAGGCATACAGTTATAATCTAAAGATCACAGTGGAATATTACTTCATTGCTTGGTGCACACTTTTAACACTTGTATGATCACTAATTTACATTGTACCTTCTTTACTGTGTTAATATTATAAAAATTACATCGTTGACTAGTTTCGACGTGGTGTCTGTTCTTGTCTGAAGCCTAGTGTGGTTCAGCGCTATCTTCTGGTTTCCTGTTGTGGTGGGGTGTGTTCATGATTTTGCCCAAAAGAGTGTGAACTGAAAACACACCACCACCACCACCACCACCACCACCACCACCACCACCACCACCACCACCTGCCACCACCACCACCACCACCACCACCACCACCACCACCACGGCTAAAGGTACGGTCACACATCGCTACTTTTGCAGCGCAACATTCGTACTACAGCTGCAAAAGTTGCGTGTCGTGTTCACACGTAAGCCAAAAGTAGCACGCTGCACGCTGCGTTTCGTGCTGCGCAACCCGAGTGCAGCAAAAGTTGCAACTGGAGGTTGCGAGTCTGTTCACACGCAAGGCGCTACTTTTGCAGCCGCAGTCATGCTGCAGGTTCCCATCTCCGTGTTGACTTCTCAATATACATTTTGTGGTTATGTTCGCATTATTAAGAAACTCATGCGAAAGCTTCTTTATCTATTATCTGCTTTTCTGTCGTATCTAGTATTGAGAAATTGACATTATTATGAGCCTACTATTCCGTATTTTCGAGAAAAATATCAGATGGAAGGCACCTGGGAAGTACATGGTTTAATGATCGGAGCGAGGGGCACCATCCCACGATCAACTGTAAACACTATCAAAACATTTGGAATCCATGACATCATTCCAAAAATAATTACTTCAACCATTAAAGGGTCTGTGGCAATTGTAAAAAAATCATTTATACGGAATATCATAATACCAAAAACCCCCTTTTCTATTCGTTAGTGTGTGATTGTTACAAATATATGTACAAATTTATTATTTCTTAAACTTAAGCTCCTAGTTCACATTTAAATTTGGCTCATCTATCTTACTGTAATCATTACTATTCTTATATGTGTGCACATTATTCTGTGCCCATTTTCAACCCAGGATGCCTGGGCAGACTATTTCTTGAAACAAATATATATAGCGTGTTTTGGATGTACCTTATATATAAATAAATAATTTTCTTTAAAAACGCCTTATATACTTAAATGATATCCAACAGCATATTCACGTAATCACTGTTGGCAACCCTCTTGTTTGGAACTACGCTACGGAAAATTGAGAAAAAATGAATTATATCGTCATCAATTATGCTCAGACTGTGTTGTGTATTTAATAACTGTTATAAATAATTTATTTTCATGGCATCTAACATTAAAATATATCCAAACAATAAAAGTATCATTGGCACATTTGGGTGGAAACACTGGTCGCAACCGCAGCAAAAGTTTCAACAAAACCGATATCAGAAAGCATGCTGCTGGGGCTGCAACCCTGAGAACCCTGTTCAGCCACGTCGCTCATCTTTTAATGGCAGCTGCATGGAAAAGTAGCGGGCAGCAGGTTCGGCAGCCGCTACTTTCCAGGGTTGCACCGTTGTTCACACGTCGCAGTACGAGAGTTGCGCAGTTTTTTGTACTGCAGCGCTGCAAAAGTAGCGACGTGTGACGTACCATCTAAAACTACAGCCCAAATGTTTAGGCAATTTAAACAGTTAAAATAGGCAGGCAAGAAAAGCAATAAAAACGTAAAAAAAGGCACAACAATATTTGAAAAAGACATTATAAATTTTGAAAAGGCATAATATATTTTAGAAATAAATTTAAATCATATCAACATAATTTACTTCGTAGGTGACACATGTTGACTTATAAAATACTTTTTTTCGTGATTAACTGTCTTTTCACAAACCTTAATAACAAAACTTTTCCATCGGTTGAAAACACATGGGCACCAAATTCACTAACATAAGCATGAAGTTTACTTTTCAATGGTTTACTGAATTTAGGCATTCTAGCTAACCGATCTTATACCTTCTGTCACCCGACAATAACTTCTGTTCCTCACTCAAATTTCTTTCTCCTACAATAATAAATTAAACGTGAAGCAGAAAATTGTAATAGTAAGATTTGAAAATAAGAAAGCAAACAATTGTAAATGCTATGTGACAACTTCTATGAGAACGGGCTTAATATTTAAAATTATGAAGCTGAATGTTGGTATTGCCCTAGATCATGATATGGGGTATTGTTGAATACATGACATATTTTTGTCGATCATTATTCATATTACACCAATACATGTTGTCTTATAAAATACTTTCTTCCATGATTAACTGTCTTTGCACAAATCTTACATAACAAAACTGTTCCATCGGTTGAAAACACATGCGCACCAAATTCACTAACGTAAGCTAAAGTAAGTTTACTTTTCAATGGTTTACTGAATTTAGGCATTCTAATTAACCGATCTTATACCTTCCATCACCCGACAATAACTGACTGTTCCTCACTCAAATTTCTTTCTCTACAATAATAAACACGTGTAGCACAAAATTGTATCAGTAAGATTTGAAAATATGAAAGCAAACAGTTGAAAATGCTACGTGACAACTTCTATGAGAACGGGCTTAATATTTAAAATTATAAAGCTGATTGTTGGTATCGTGAAGACATGACAATATTATATTTGTAACTGTGGATTGTCGATCGTTATTCATATTACACCAATAGTATTAAAGCACGATTATTAGCAGGTTAAGCATCGAAATAAATTACTTTTATTTACTATTGTTAGTAAAGTTAGTCATTGTTTCAAATATTTAAATTTCAAACACATTACATTACAATTAATTAGAAAATTGCAAATAAACAAGAAATATTGCTTTACAAAATGACAAAAAGGCATTTATTCCTGAGAGACACCTTAAAGAGGCAAAATATAATTTGGCCCAATTACTTTGATTTACTCCAAATCACATTTATATCTATGAGCGCTGCAAAATAATGATTTACTTCCACCCAGTAAAAAAAGGCATTTTGCCAAACATCCGGGCTCTACTAATAACAACAGTAATGCAGTAATAAAAATATTTATAAAAATAATCCTAATAAAGAAGGTAAACTTGCAAAATTCTAAATGAGGCAGTAGAGCAAGTGGACTTAGCTAAAATACTTTTTTCGCACGAAAACATGACGACCTTCCCTCATCCCCTTCATCAGTTAACTGCAGGCACGCGCAAATTAAACCCTTAGCCGAGTTGCCAATTCTTTTGAAGTCATTGTGATTTGCGAACGTTTTTCAAACTGTGTTCCGTGAAACCGCGATTTTCAGCGAGACTATATTATCTTTTCCTAAATATAAACCTGCAGCAGAAAATTTGTAATTACTAAAACAAAATGGGTGTAAAAATGAACAAACTTATTTTAAAAACACTTTATATCATTTATATTTTCACTAACATGTTTTGCCTAAATAAACAAAAAATGCAGACTTCTATAATAAGTGTTAAATTTCTCATGTTATAAGTTTACTTTTCAATGGTTTACTGAAGTTCCAGAATTTTATACTTCATTAAGAATGTTGCGCCGGTAAAATTTTCTGAAACTGTGATCATTGAATAGTTATAGAATTTATAGTACAAAAGAGTAAAGTTAGATTTTATCAGACTTCGCCTTGGGTGATAATTTCCTACGAACGTATAAAATCTGTTTACTCTAGTTTGCTATACAATATTTTATTCATTACTGGTATGTAAATTTAATTTTAAATAGTAGGGCTTTTCTTTGTAATTTGTTGTTGTCGATCATTATTCAAGTTCAATATATTCATTTTACTATTGCTACCGAAATAAATTACTTTTGTCATGTTAGAAGAGTGATTTAAAAACATTTAATTCACTGCTGTAAGTTAGAAAACTTTCAAGCACTGCTGTGAATAATGTCATTATTTCGGTTGCTAAGGACGGTGTTGCTGTTGGCGATATCTCTTTCGCGTACTGTTCACATACTGTTCGGCAGAATTAAATCACGTATAAAATCGTCTATCTTACCGAATTCTGTTTTAATTTGTTTATTATCTCTTTAGTTGGTGAGCTGTAATTCTTAATTTCCATGCCCATATATCCAACTCAAACGATGTTAAGTGGTTAAGATTTATACTTATTAAACTGCCTGAACTTTTTCGATTACTTTTTGGATATAAAAAGAGTTAGACACAATTTTAATACTTTGTTTTCTTAGCTACGCTCCTCTGCAAGTAAGATATTCTGTTTTCTTCGACGGTGTTATTTGTTGTTCTTGTCGTGATCTTCAGGTGTATCAGGAGGCCAGGCTGCGGATCATCTGCTCCAACACTCATTAATCATGGCCGGAATAAATTAGACTAATATTAATAATAACAACGGTATAAAATAAACACGTAATAAAATAACAATGAGAATGGGTGAAACCCAACAGGAATAGAGGCAAATTAAATGACTACTAAAATATTTGGCAATGCTGGGCTCTATTGTATTTCTGCCACGCGGCTAGGGGTTGAGTAAAGGATGGGAGTTTATGAGGGATTACCTTTCAAGAACAGAGGCTGTCATGTTTCACTGAGCCAAGTATACAAACATTTGGGGTGTATTACAACAGTAACATGAGCTGCTGCCAGGAAGTAAAAAGGAGGATAGCAATGGCCAAGGAAGTTTTTTAATAGATAAAGAAGCATCTTCTTCGGATCTATGGAAAAAGAGCTAAGAAAGAGACTAGTGAAGTGTTTTGTTGGAGTGTGACATTGTATGATGCAGAAACATGACCATTATGGCGAAATGAAGAGAAGCGACTGGAAGCATCTGAAATGTGGATTTGGAAAGAATGGAGTTGGTGAAATGCACAGACAGAACAAGAAATGAAGCTGCGTTTGAAAGAGTGAATGAAGAAAGAATGATGCTGAAACTGATTAGGAAGAGAAAAAGGAACTGGCTGGGTCACGGCTGAGAAGAAACTGTCTGCTGTAGGATGCACTGGAAGGAATGGTGAACGGGAGAAGAGTTCGGGCAGAAGATACCAGACGATAGACGGCATTAAGATATGTGGATCATATCCGGAGACAAAGAGAAAAGCAGACCTGCCATCGGGCAGCAAACTATGAACGGAAATTATTATTATTAATAATAATAATAATAATAATAATAATAATAATAATAATAATAATAATAATAGGGCGAATCCAGAATGCATATAGAGTGTTAGTTGGGAGACCGGAGGGAAAAGATCTTTGGGGAAGCCGAGACGTAGATGAGAGGATAATCTTGAGGGGTTAGGTATAGCTTACAGCAGTAAAATTTTTGGAAATTTTCAACATTTTTTTCCTCCATTACTGTATCTTGCATAATAATGACAATTGGTATGTATAAAACACTGCCCTTCTGCTATTTGAAAAAAAAAAATATATTTTTAAGATTAAAAAAAAAATTATATATATATTTTTCAAAATTCAAAATGTTGGCAGTGATGAGGCGTTTCCCTCATCTTAATATATAAAATTGAATGTGGGTATATATGCCTGTACGTATGTATGTATGTATGTATGTATGTATGTATGTATGTTGTATGTTGTATGTGTGTGTGTGTATGTTCCCTATACAAATCTACACGCTTTGACGGATATGTGCCAAAGTTTGCACATTTAACCTTCATAACCAGGAGAAGAACATAGGCTACATTAAAATTGTGCAAATGGAAGTTAAATTAATTAAAATTATAAAAAAATAAAAATAAATACATCAAATCTTCATTCGTAATACTAAAATACAAAATCTTCTACAGTCAATTGTTTTCTATTATTGTCTGTTGTATTCAACATCGACTTTCACGAGGCCATGGAAAATTTTAACACGAAAATTAAATTACACTGTTGTTACAGATCATGAAGGCTAAAACTAGATAATTCATACATTAAGTATCTTTACGCAGTCCAGGACCGTATTATGAATTCCTCGATGCAGTTTTGTAGATAGTGAGCAAACTGTTTGATACAACTGAATTCTAGAATTCTTTGAAACTACAAGGATTGCTACTACATAATTTACTTAATATTGAATAACCAATAGTACTATTGCGAAATATTGACCCACCAAAATTATGCACGAATAAGAATTGGTGTGAAAAACTCATACGAAACATAATAGAATTGGCAATATTAACTGCAAAAATAAAAGGAGATGTTTTTATTCTACGTATTGCTAGGATACTCATTCAATTTTAAGCAGCTGCAATTTCAATGCCACTAGCATTTGTAATGGCCATATTAAAATGAAGTTCAAGGACAGTCGCTCAAAGTTGCAGACATTAACTTAAAAACTGCGTGTTTTTCACATCCTCAACTATATTTTATACAAAGAAGTGAAAAAAAAAAAAAAAAAAAAAAGATTTTAGACATATCAATAAGCAATTCAGTGATACTTTTGTCATGTTGCTAATATAGTATGTGAATGTACATAAGCCCACTGAAAATAACATTATATTAATTCTCAAAATATTGTTGTTCACGTTGCAAATTTAGTATGTCAAGCGTTGTGGAAATAAAAATCTCTTAATTTCTAAAATACCGGTAGACCTATACGTTTCTCAGAATATTAGTCTTTATGTTAAAAAATGACTTATTGCGAGTTTATATTGTATCTGTATTCTGTGTATAAAATTAGAAAAAATATAATATGTTCTGAATTTATGAGATATAGTTTCAAGTTATATTAAAAAAACTGGGTATGATATAAGTGGGTGTACAGCGGTCAAGAGGTAAAAAAATCTTCCAATATAAATTAAATTATATATGTATATATTGATTCGATGCTAAAACTGATCAGAAAGAGGAGAAGGAATTATATTTTCGTTGGGTTTTACTTTGTTTATAGTTTGATTTTTCTATTACTTTATTTGTATTTCTGGTGGTGTGGAAGAGAAGGCCTAATGGCCTTAACTATACCAAAATAAATAAATAAATAAATAAATAAATAAATAAATAAATAAATAAATAAATAAATAAATAAATAAAAATAAATAAAAACAAACAAATAAATAAATAAATTTAAAACAACAGTTTAACATCAGGCACATGATGAAATGTTTTCTTTTCGGTGCCTGATTTACAACTGTTTTAAATTGAGTTAACCCTGGCAGGCATTTGGCTAAGGTCTTCATTAATTCATGTAAGTGACGTTAAGTAAAGATTCATCTTTATGGGCGAGGAAAGCTTAGTAAAGACAATTTTTTTGGTTGTGTATAGTTAGGTTTCCGAGATTTCCGAAAATTTAATAAACAGTTTAATTAAAAATAGAAGCAGAAAGGAAAACCCGGGCAACGCCGGGTACTTTCAGCTAGTAACTCATAAACTTGTTAACTTTTTCATGTTCTCTCTCTTTTATTTTACTGCTGAAACTCATGTTTACAATATCATGCTCTTTCAACTACATTCCTTAATAAATAATATTTTTTATTTTATTTTGTGTAATAGAAAATACTAATATTTGACAATTTTTTAAAATGAATTTATTTTTTATCAGACAATCTATCAAAGGTAGAGAAGTGATCTTCCATCATATTGTAGATATGACATACATAAATGCACACAAAAAATTTCATCACAGAATGTTGGATAGTTTTTGAGTTATGTGGAAACGCTTCATCACTCCACAGTGAACCGAATTTTGAAAACAAAAATGTAAACAATGTTTTTAAATCGTAAAAATATATATATTTTTTCATATAGCAGAAGGACAGTGTTTTACACATACTAATTTTCTTTATTGTACAAGGTAGAGTACTGGAGGAAAAAAATGTTGAATATTTCCAAAATTTTACTGCTGTAATCTGTACCTAACCCCTTAAAATGGATTTGAGGGAAGTGGGATATGATGATAGAGACTGGATTAATCTTGCTCAGGATAAGGACCGATAGGGCGGGGAATGAAACTCCGGATTCCTTAAAAGCCGTAAGTAATAAGTAAGTAAGTAAGTAATAAGTAAGTAAGTAATAATATAAATAATAATAATAATAATAATAATAATAATAATAATAATAATAATAATAATAATAATAATATCAACAAATATTGGAATTCTATGAAACTGAGTCTACAACATTTTTGAATCCCGGATTTAAACAAGAAAGTATGTATTTTAGATTACAAATGAGGCAGCTTTCACTGAATTAAATTCTGTTAGATTTATGTACTGCTTTCATAATAAAAAAATGTCAAGGTGGTCTCGCTCTTCACTGTTCGGGTTTCAAAAAACCCTCCCCTAACCCTTGCAACCCTTTCTCACCCGAGGCAGACCCTAATTTGTCAAAGCTAGATAGCTACACGCCACAACCTATCTGCTAACAAAAACGACGACAAGGGGTCTGCGCACGTGTACAAACAAGAGACTGCAGGTACGTCGGGTTCATCAGGACATATTGGACACACAGAAGGGTGCTGATGTCGCAGCTTATAGGGGAGGGGGTGAAAAGACATCCCCTCCACACCAGATGTCCAGAAAGATTTCTTTAGGCCCAATTGTATAAAACTCCCTGACTAAAGATCAACTTTGATCGAAGATCGAAAAGTAAACCGAGTTCAGACACTTCTTCTATTGTATAAAACTTTTCTGCGATCAAATTACCTTGGTTCAAATGCAATCTAAGTTCACGTGAAAAGGATTTGCAACATCGCATAAACAGGTGAAATACGTGATGCGCTGACCATGTTATACAGGTTTGTTCAGTGTTGCCAATCTAGCGATTTTAACTCTTTTTCAACAACAATTTCTTTTAACTTTTATATTGCTTAAATAGGGATTTAGTGACCTTTTAGCACCCCATAGTGACAAAATTTAATCTTTCTTTGTTGATAATGAGAAATCCAGCGACTTTACAACTACTTTTTGGCGACTTTCCGTATTACACTCTGTTGGAGACACTGGTTTTTTTCAATGTAAATAATGGCGGACAATAAGAAGAAGGTTGACTGTTCTCCGTTGTTATCATGTTATGGTGTTTGATACTGCTAAACATAATAAAGCTTTATAAAACGACAATTTTCGTTTAGTAATACAGTTAATTGAACATTTATGAATGTACTATCATATCCATTAATAATTAATGGTTGTTATAAACATAATATAATTATAGGTTATGTTATTTGATACTGCTGAACACGATAGAGCCTTATAAAATATAAGGATGTTTGTGTATTAAGGCAAGAAATTGAAAGAAATATATATAAATGTACCTAACATATCTATTAATATTAATAATAATGGATATTTTATTTGCACAATCTGTCACTCGTATACATCAAACAGAAAAGAAATAACTGAACTTGGATCATCTAACTTAATCGGAGAAATTTCTTCAGTCAAAGTTGACTTTAGTTTGAGACAAATTAATCTCAGATTAGACTTTATACAACACAAAATTCCAAGTTCAGCTGAAACAAGGATCAATTTAACCTCTGATCTAAGATTAAATGGTTTATACAATCGGGCCTTAGAGGTTTTGTTGAGGTATTAAAATAACATGAAGAATGACCCTTCATCAAAAACTGTTCCACAATCCACACGGATGCTAATAAGTCCATTAGTCTTGGTTACACAGTTTATGACAAATGAAAACACTGTGAATTACAAAGTAAACATAGGCCTATACCATCTATATCTTATCTTCTATGAAAACCTAAATCGTAGGGAAATACGTCAATGTTTTTTCTGTTGGCAGGTTTGTATTATTTAGTAATTATACAGGGTGATTCATAAAGAGTTACCGCCTCTTGCGGAGCTTATTTCTGGAGACATTTTGAGTAAAAACTGTCATATAAACATGGGTTCTATTCTGAATATTTTCAGAGATACACTAATTTGAAGTTGTCAAAAAATATCTTTTTTTCTTTAGTTTTAAAGGTAAAAGAATATTACAAATAGCGAATGAACAATTCAGAAGTATTCTTTCTTTAACTGGCTAGTATTCTGTAGCTAAAAATGTGTTGTCAATTACTTAGTTGCTTTGTACAGAATTTTTCCCCCAATTTTCAAATAAAAATTACTTTATTCTTACACACTTATCACAATTGTTACAGATGGCACAACTTTAACAACTTGTTTATTTACAGTTCAATTTTGCATCCTTATTATTTGAATTTTATTCAGCTTCCTCCAAGTGAAGGCTGCCTAGAAGACAAAGTTTACCAAAAAATTGTTTTTTTTTTTGAGTAAATGGTAGGTAGACAATTATAATGAAAAAAAAAACAATGGAGAAGGAAAGAAAAAGAAATAACACAATTATAAATAATTGAAGACGACTAAACAAAAGATCATTAATTCCACAAAAAACATAAAATTTCCTAGTACGGTATATATTTGCTGTTAGATGATCACAGTCGCCTTTTTAGCACTAGATGCAAGACCCAACTTAAGTGAGCAGATCGCCATAGGAAAGAGATCAATCTATTATAAGTGTAGAGATGGTTTCTTAGGATTTTTATAGATCCCTTCACTACAGACAGATACTTCAGTCACAAGAGTTTGTCCAAGACCAAACTGCTTGCAAAAATGCGCGAATTTTTTTGTGATGGTCCCTCTAGCCCCAAAGAGTAATCCAATAACTTCGATCGACGTTAGATATTTTTCCTTATAATATGGTATAGTGTGGTCGCATATGTCGCATTTTTCCTGATGTACCTCAGCAGGTTGATTTTCATATGTTTCCATCCTTACAGTTGGATCAATTATGAATCCGCTTGTTGATCTTGTCAGAATAGCGATGATGTCAATGCGCCTTGTAGATCCATTTGTGGACAAACCATGGACCTCCTCCTCTATTTGGTAGTTTTTTCCTCGTAGGGCCGATGCCAGGAGGGATCGAATCTTGTGGTGACGACTATTTCTCAGTAGTGACCAGAATATTGTACGAAATGGAAATATAAAAATTGGAGATTTATCCTTCAAGAGGTGGAAAAATTCAAATATCTTGGAGCAACAGTAACAAATATAAATGACACTCGGGAGGAAATTAAACATCAGAATAAATATGGGAAAGTTGTTATTATTCGGTTGTTGAAGCTCTTATCATCCAGTCCGCTGTCCAAAAATCTGTCGGAATTTATAAAACAGTTATATTAGTTCTTCTGATGGTTGTGAAACTTGGACTCTCACTCTGAGAGAGGAACATAGGTTCAGGTGTGTTTGAGAATAAGGTGCTTAGGAAAATATTTGGGGCTAAGCGGGATGAAGTTACAGGAGAATGGAGAAAGTTACACAACACAGAACTGGACATTGTAACCTGACATAATTGGAACATTAACCTAGCACGGGCGAATCCAGAAATGCATATAAAGTGTTAGTTGGGAGACCGGAGGAAAAAGACCTTTAGGGAGGCCGAGACTAGATGGAGGATAATATTAAAATGGATGAGGTGGGGTATGATGATAGAGACTGGATTAATCTTGCACAGGATAGGGACCGCTGGCGGGCTTATGTGGTGATGAACCTTCAGGTTCCTTAAAAGCCATTTGACAGTAAGTAAGTAAAGTTCTCCATGAGGACAGGTTCCCAGAATGTGAGCAAGTGTTTCTTTCTCACTCCACAATGTCGGCAGTGGGTTCCATTCTGAGACCTACCTGGTAGAGCACGTACTGGACATACATTGGCAGTCATCTTTAATAGCATCCTTCCATTCGCTGCTGGTCAATCCATTCGGTTTAAATAGCCATTTATTACCAGGCGTGTATTCTTTGTATAGAATGACTCCCTTTCCTTTCTGAGGCAACGTACACCAGAAATCAAATTCTTTGTCTCGTAGGAGTCTTCGTAAAGATGGTACGTTTATCTGATCAGAGGAGTCAATATTTGCCAATCCAAGTTCATCCAGACTTGCTTGTATTTCATTGGTCAAATCACGTGTATTTGAAACATATAGGCTATGTTGTTTGTACAGTCTTAAAGAGTTTACAAGAATGACATGATTTGTAACACTTTTTGTGGTAAATGCGTAAGAAAAATGTAATCTTGTAGTTAAAAATTGAAAAAAAAAAAAAAAAAATTCTGTACGAAGCAACTATGGAATTCACAACACATTTGAATCGGGGATTGCAGAAACAGCACATACCATGAAAACTAAATTTTTCAGTAGACACAAAAAACGGTATTACTGGTGGTAGACCACATCATTGGTTATAGTACTGGCTTCTTCAGACAGAAGCCTTATAGATGTGTGGTTTTATACCAAATTTATTAGAATCTAATGAATTGTTAATGAAATAAATCAATATATATTAGCTTGACATGTGCTGTTACTGCAAGGAATCAAAATAGTAGTATAATAATTTCAGTTCAACAAAATTTATTTGTCATATTAGGGATATAATATATGTATAGGCCTACTGTGTACTTAATACATAAGTTCAGCATATAATAGTTATTTATGATACTTGTGAGGTAAGTGCATCTTTATTGCGCGAGTGGAAAGATTAAATTACACGAGCGCAATAAAGATCACGCTCACAAGTACCATACGTAATTTTATCCATGACCATAACGAAAAATTCTGTTTTGTAAAAGAAAATATGTTTAAAATAAGCCCAATATAAAAGATCGGCGTGGCTCAGTCGGTTAAGGCGCTTGCCTGGCGGTCTAAGTTGCGTTTTATCCATGACCATAACGTAAAAATTCTGAATTTGTCAAAAGAAAATATGTTTAAAATAAGCCCTCAGTTGATAGCGTCGTTAAATAACCAACAAAAATAAAAACATGTATCATGGCATGGATTTTAGAATCGATACGTGTACTAGACCTTTGGGAAGCCGAGACGTAGATAGGAAGATAATATTAAAATGGATTTGAGGGAGGTGGGATATGATGATAGAGACTGGATTAATCTTGCTCAGGAAAGGGACCAATGGTGGGCTTATGTGAGGGCGGCAATGAACCTCCGGGGTCCTTAAAAGCCAGTAAGTACGTGTACTAGATAGGTTATGATTTGGGAGGCCATGATTAGTGAAGAATGGTATCTAAGGCCTTGGATAAATAACAAATTATAATTAATTAAATAATTTTAATATATATTTTATTTTTTTAAACGTGTATTTTCGTCTTTTTGAAGTTTCAGGGATTATTTAGAAGTGTTTCACGGCACTAATGTGATTAAAATAATTTCACATTTTACTCCTGTAAACTTAAGAGGAATATTAAAACGTAATTAATCATCGTGTCTGTTTAGCTCAGTTGACTAACGCGTGTTGTTATAAAATCCTGTAAACGCAACTTCGTAAGTTCAAGTCTTCTCGCCTCCCAAAAGGTAAATTATTACGAATTAAAAAAATACGTATTAGATATGAATGCAATGGACAAATTATGACGTAGAAATTTAGAAATCTTCTCACTATTCGTGAGCTGCACAAGGACAAAGACAAAGTCTGTTGGACAGTCGGGCATGTTGGACTTTAACGTGTTACCACGCCACTTGTAGGCACCACATTCAGCTGGAAGTTGACAAGTACAGTGAACGGAGGTGTCCAAATACCTGACTGTCCAATCCCTAGTTTACCTATAAATGTTTACAAGTTCAGCGAACCATTAATTTTTGACAATGAAACTCCTACAAGAGAAAAAAAGGAGGAAAGAGATTGAGTGTATATATATTTAAGAAATGGTAATAAAAAGTAGAGGTAGTGACATCTAGTAACTAATATATTAACTTCTTGAATAATAGTTGAATGGAAAAGTATACGTGTGTACCCGGGTACTAGGAAAATACGAATGGAACTGTGAGATAAAGTTCAAACTGTGAGGTAAAGTCTTTTGTGCGAGATCGTGCGTATTTGCTTGGTTTCCGCAAAAACCAATCCGCGGAAAGTCTAAAATTCCACATTCAGTATTCCCAACCTAACACACAACAATTTCCCTCTTCTTACTTTGACGTCATATTGATTTTACTGCTTTAGGCTTTTAAATATTATTTTTAGAGACGTTCAAATAGTAATAATTATAAATTGAAACTTACCATGCAATTTCATCTTTGCACTGTTATTGATTTGCAAAAATTAAGTAAACTCTAAATCATTACATAACCTTTTTCTTTTAACAATAGACTGGGGGAAAAAGACAAACGTATATCACGGCCTGCTGTAAGTAAAATATTTTAAAGCAACAATGTTGAAGATAGAATTTTTGTTTTGCAAATTTTCCGTCATTGAACAGAAACCAAGATGGAGATTTCATTGCAACTAATTAGAAATTCCTCTTTCAGGTATGTAATAAACGATCTTCGCACAAAATAATGTACGATACACGAGTGGTATGTTTTCTTTCAATTGTCGCTTTTTCATACTTTTCCTCGAACATGAAAACTTCAACATACCGCTCTTGTAACGCATATTACTATATCTCACTAGTGGAATAAAGTAATGTTGAATAAAAGCCTACTTTACAAACGCAAAAGTATTTAGTAAAGGCATGTTTTTCGTTATGGTCATGGATAAATGAACTTATTTTTCCACAATAGGCCACTGAAGAATATTACTGTAAAATTCTTGATATTCATGTAGTATGCAACGTATTAGTTTGCGTATATCGTTAAGCTTCTCTCTTTGTATTGGCACGATTTTGTCTGGATATGCCAATGAAGAAGGTAAATATGGAATTCTCCTTTGTACTTACAAGCAAAGATTCTCATGGGGGCAGATAAAAAAAATAATATTTTTCCTTCCATCATTTTAATAATGGCAAAAGAAGTCCTTACACAAATTTTGGCCACTCAAGCGCAATTACGAGGGCCGTAAAAATGTTTCCCTGGGGCCGTTTACAGAAAGAGAACAAAATTTTATAGAAAGTTTTATTGGAACTTATAGGAATTGTTGAGTTATTTTTCAACGTATTCATCACCAGAATTAAGATATTTGTCATTCAGTGGGATCAATTTTTGTATCCTTGTGAACAATTTAAGTAAACAAACCAGTGTATAAATAAATAACTAAATAATCGAAATAACGAACATTTAGCTATGTGCCCGGTCGGTAATCACCTGACGTCAAATTAACCCATAAATTGGCCAATCAGCACAAACGCTGCAGCCGGTGTGTCGAGGATCCTCACGTGAACCGTTTTTCGAAGTGGATGATGTGAAGTGGCAATCCAGTGACGGGAAGCGCACAGCTTGGCCAGGTAGTGGCGCCACTAATCACCTGATAACCTGAGCCTTGCGTCATGAGACGCAGTCTGATTTAATGAGTCTGGGAACAGCGAACAGAGTAGGTCATGTCTTTCCAAAGCGTTGGGTTACGACCAAGTATTGCCGGGCCATCCTCGAAGATATTTCCTGTGTTCAATACCCTCATAGGACGATGGATTTTGAACAATTATAAGAATTCTTAGCATTTTTAGTAAGATTTTGGCTTTCGCTGATATTTTATTTAGATTTAATTTCTCAATTATCTAGGAATTGCATACAATACTGTTGGTATTCCGCTCTTATACCCCTGGATGCATGCAGACGACGTGAATACATCGTACTGGCGAGATGAACAAAACACAATATTAATGTTTATTTCAAAATGCAACGTTTCCAACGCAACTCGTAAAGTTCAGCCTTTACATACGAAGTTCTTGGGTTCAATGTCCTTAAAATGTGATGAATTTGTAAAACAGCGAAAATAGTTCTTGGCATTTTAGCAAATACAGTAGCCTATATAAATTACGCATAAAATATGGTTCGATAATATCTACAGATCTCGTAAGACCAAAGACCACTGCATTTAGAGACCAAGATCTCATAAGAGCCAAAATGGTTTTTAGGGAACCCGGAGGTTTATTGCCTTCCTCACATAAGCCCGCCATCGGTCCCTATCCTGAGCAAGATTAATCCAGTCTCTACCATCATATCTACGTCTCGGCCTCCCCAAAGATTTTTTTCCCTCCGGCCTCCCAACTAACATTCTATATGCATTTCTGGATTCGCCCATACGTGTTACATGCCCTGCCCATCTCAAACGTCTGGATTTAATGTTCCCAATTATGTCAGGTGAAGAATACAAAGCGTGCAGTTTTGCGTTGTCTGACTTCCTGCATTCTCCTGTAACTTCATCCTTCTTAGCCCCAAATATTTTCGTAAACACCTCATTCTCGAACACCCTTAACCTCTGTTCCTGTGTCAAAGTTAGATTTCACAACCACACAGAACCGGTAATATAGGCCTAACTGTTTTTATAAATTCTAACTTTCAGTTTTTTTTGGAAGCAGACTGGATGATAAAAGCTTCTCAACCGAATAATAATAGGCATTCCCTATATTTATTCTGAGTTTAATTTCCTGAACTTAGTCATTTATAATTGTTACTGTTGCTGCAAGTTATTTTAATTTTTCCACGTTTTCAAAAGAATAATTTTCCAATTGTGTTATCTACAGTTATAAACAACAAAATTATGTAACAAACACTTTCAAGTTCTTGAAGTGGATACTATATCATAAAACAGAGAAACAACCATTTATACTCCTGTTGCCATGGTACTATGTTGACGTCAGAGTAAACCCTTAATGTCAAATGATTTCAATTTTCTTTCTTGTGTCTCAAACATGGACGTTTATTACTTTATTCACAGATAAATTGAAAAAAAAAAAAAAACTAGAGTCTGATCCGTTTGGGTATGGGTAATATTAATTTATTATTACAAAGATATTATGATGTAGGAAAAATTTTTTGTTGGTTATATTAGGATTAAAAGATGGGAGTTTCTATATACTGAAAGGACCAATGAAAATCGTAGACGATTAAAATGGCTACTACAAATCAACAGCGGGCACAATATGTTCTTTGGTATGCTAAATTTGAGAGTGTTAAAAGAGTTAAAAGGGAATTTCGACGTGAGTATGGTGTGCGTAATGTACCTAAATGCGATTCCATAATGTTTTGGTATCGAACATTGCAGAAACAAGTTCTGTGTTAAAAAAAACATGCAGAAGGTCGCAGGCGAAACCCAGTACGAGAAGCAGATATCTCTTGGCTTGGCCCCAAACTCCCCAGATCTAACCTCTCCTGACTTCTTCGTGTGGGGTTTTGTTAAAGACATTGTCTATTCACAGAAACCCAGGAACATTGATAATCTGAGAGTAAAAATTACTCAAGTTTTTCAACAAATCACCCCTCTTATGTTACAACGGACATGGTCTGAATTTCATCACCGTTATGAGTTGTGCAGGGTGCGCAATGGGGGTCATGTTGAGCTCTGAGGAATCTCCCATCTTTCAATGTTGTATGCACAAAGTTTTAACAAATAAAGTTCAGTTGTAAATGTTTTACGGGGTTTTTATTTTATCCATACCCAAACGGATCACCCTGTATATACTGTAGTTTTGCTACACGTGAGATATGATTGGTAAAGTTCTAAAAAAGAAGTTGGTCCAGTAATAAAATAATAATAATAATAATAATAATAATAATAATAATAATAATAATACACGTGAGATAATGATTGGCAGAGTTCTAAAAAAAAGCTGTTCCAGTAATAATAATAATAATAATAATGAATAATAATAAAAATAATAATAATAATAATAATAATAATAATAATAATAATGTTATTTTACCTGGCAGAGCTAAGACCTGAAGGCCTTCTCTTACACTCAACCAGATCTAAAATTAATACAAGTGCATAAATAATAATGTATGTGTATATGTATTTATTCACACTGAAAATGGGTATATACCCGGTGGCAGTGGTAAATAATTACACTTAATAATGACAATAACAAACACAATTACTAAAAAAATAAATTAATAATAATACTAATAATAATAATGAATAATAATAATACTAATACTAATAATAATAATAATAATAATAACAGAGAGCATCCTAAATTAAATGAAGCACGATCACTTTAAAATAACATTTAAAGTGAATCTAATTTATATCTTAACCTTAAGTTCGAACTAAAACCCACGAGCATGATATGTTCATACCTGCAAAAGTACCTTTCAGCAATACACTCATTTCGCTGACAACTCACTCACTGCACTGGAACTAAGATACATTTAACTGATTCTATCCTGATTTCACTAACACTTCAAAAACATTTCACTGTTCAATACTTTGCACTGCCACTATAAACTATAAAGCTTCACTGACAGAAACATACTTCACTTACACAACACACTTCACTGACACAACACACTTCACTGGCACACTACACTTCTTCACTGAATAATAATAATAATAATAATAATAATAATAATAATAATAATAATAATTTGTGAAATACTGTTCCTGAAACTTATCTAAATTATCAGTTAATCTGAATGCATTAGAGACGTGAAGATAATTACTTTGGACTACCATTTACGAAGTAAAAATACAATTATTTAGATATTTAAGTATAATCATTGTTCAACATATGAAGAGAAAATCAATTCATGAAACTCAAATTAATATCTCTTACGAGTATTACATTTAACAGACTAGTCACTGACACAAATGCGAAGGAAACGGCAAGCATTAAAGAAATTATTCTGAATGACAGAGGAAAGATGAGTGGCACTACCGCAGAATTAGATAACAACAGTCCGTCACAATATCCAAGAAGTACTTCTTTGAAGGAGAGCCTGGGAAAGGCTGATTCAAAGTGGACACAAAGGAAGTTGTCTTTCAGCTTCTCTAACGTGCTTTCAGCGATTTAATGAAGAAGAAGCAGACTTCTTGGAAACCATCGTACCGAGGTGCACCATTACACATCTAAAGCCAAATGACCATCACTGGAATGGAAGCATCCAACGTCACCGAGAAAAAAAAGAAGTTCAAAGTCGCTCTCTCGGCCTGTAAAATTCTGGCCATTGCATGCTGGGATCACAAGGCGTGAGTTAGTGAAGCGTGGAACATAAGTAAACACTAATCGTGTAACATTAAATACGATTACAGGAAGAAATTCGATGAAACAGATCTGAGATTCTCTTCAAAAGTCGACCAACGTATGTACGATCTAACATGCTCTGCATGGTTATACGTTAACAAAATTTCCGGACATTTATGACATAACGAGTTTTATGTAAGTCATGATTATTTGTTAGAAATCTCCAGATGAGCAAGATTTGGGGATGAAATCTGGTGATCACTGCGGCCAGGCGATTGGACCATTTAGACCGATCCATCGTCCAGGGAAATGACTATCAAAACTCTCTCACATTAACAGCTGTACGTGGGGGAACCAAAACGTTTTCGGACAGGCAATAATGCTTGAGTTTCTTGAAGTTTAAGTACACATTAGAGTTCACATGCTTCTTGTAATGCCTCAACTACATCAACAACAGATGGTCTTCCTAGGCATAAAGTCTTACCTACACTGTTTCCTTAAGCTTAATGTTACGCCTGGAAGTAATTTCTTCTCCTATAGACCCTCACAAGTTGTTTTGCAACTGAGTTATGCTTTTTGTCTTTCTAACCGTTCCTATATAAGGAGCCTTCTCGTGCACACTACGTATTTTGTAGCAAAACAAATGAAGAACGGTGGGCTGTAATGAGCCAACAAACGTTGTAAAACTAGAAACTTATTTTTTAATATTATATAGCAAACAGATTTTAAAAACTCTCAATAGTTGACAAGTTATTGCAGTATAACCTTGTAACACTATTTCATAGACACACTGTATTATAAAACGCATTCTGAATATTCTCTTTCATATTGTCGTAGATTATTAATTTTTTATGAAAGGTATGGTATGGATCAAGGGGGGATTTAAACCTTATGATGGAAGTTCAGTAGCTTGTCGAAATGGGTTGGAGTGTGGTTCCTGTGTTCCTATAGGAATGATGGGAAGAAAT
This sequence comes from Periplaneta americana, assembly GCA_025594305.2. Lineage (NCBI taxonomy): Eukaryota > Metazoa > Arthropoda > Insecta > Blattodea > Blattidae > Periplaneta > Periplaneta americana. The sequence continues at coordinate 31,801,886 of JAJSOF020000021.1, forward strand.
TGGTTATACTTGTTGCCAATCTAATATTTTTACAGAGAGATTATGAATACCCATTATTTACAGGAGTTTCCAGTTTTATAAAGTTCATATTAGTATTGTTATTATTATTATTATTATTATTATTATTATTATTATTAATAATATTGTTGTTGTTATTATTATTATTATTATTATTATTATTATTATTATTATTATTACTATTATTGTTGTTGTTGAACTATAAAATCGCCTTTTGTATAGAGGATTTACAATTTCAGTTTGAGATAAAATAGTTATACTGGCTACATTTAGTTGGTAAGTGATTAGATGTTGGCAAACCTGTTAAGTTTGAATATTAAAGAGCGTATTCCGAATCTCACCGGTGAGCAATCCGATGGCACCACGGTGTTCCGAATTCCACCGATGACGTCTTTGATGCTCCACCGGTGTCGCACCGGTGCCATCAACTTGCAGAGGTGGTGGCAGTCTCCATCAGCCGCCATCATGAATCTGATTGGTTCTTGTATAGGGCGGGAATTAGCAGACGAATGACATCGTGCACTGTTGTGTCATGGCGGTGTGTTCTGCTTTAGTTCTGCTGTATTGTTTGTAGTGAGCACAACGTAGAAACAATATGTTAATGGCTTATGAGCGAACATGTCAAAGGACCAGTTATTACTACCGGTTCAAGAAATAGATTGTTTATGCTCTTTTTTCTTTGAACGAGATGGGAGTACGAAAATTTCGCAAAATTTTGCTAGCGTAGCACAGACAACTTGTACAGCCGCCATGACAGCCATCAATCCTTCCAATAGTTTTGTTCCTTATTTAGCTGCAACGTGACGTCATTGATGCCACCAGACCGGTGAGATTCGGAATACGCTGAAAGGAACAGTCCATTGATGTGAACAGATCGGGTAGCAGAGGAAATGTTGTTAAAGGATTTCAGTTTAATGTACAACCATTATATTCAAATAGGCCTACCTATGTCAAACCAAAAACTATGTTATATGGTATGCATATTGTGGTTTTTGAGCAAGAAGAATGCAAGTCACTGTTTGAGGAGTGAGCGATATTATCTTCAAGGGGTTAGGTACAGCTTACAATAGTAAAATTTTGGAAATATTCAACATTTTTTTTCCTCCTTGTACAATAATGAAAATTTTAGTATGTATAAAATACTGTCCTTCTGCTATATAAATATATATATATATATATATATATATATATATATATATATATACATACATATATACATACATATATATACGATTAAAAAAGTTATTTATATTTTTTTTGCAAAATTCAAAATGGTGACAGTTCATTGTGCAATGATGAAGCATTTCCCTCATAACTCAAAAACTATCCAACATTCTGCGATGAAATTTTGTGTTTATTTACGCATGTCATATCTACAATATGACGCAAAATCACTTCTCTACCTTTGATAGATTGTCAGATAAAAAATAAATTCATTAAAAATGGTCAAATATCAGGTACTTTCTTCTAATACAAAAAAAAAATAATAATTTATTGAGGAATGTAGTTGAAAGAGCATGATATTGCAAACATGAGTTTCAGCAATAAAATAAAAGAGAGAGAACATGAGAAAGTTGAAAAGTTTATGAGTTATGAGAGAAAAAGCTTCATCACTGCACAGTGAACTGATACCATTTTAAATTTTAGAAAAAAAAAAAAATATATATATATCATCATCATCATCATCCTTCACGAATTAGGCCTCTGTAGACCTGTTTCGGCAACATCTAGCAGTCTTCTTAACGGTCTTCCTGGTCGACGATGTCCTCTAGGTTTATATTGCATCATAATTTTTGGGATTCTTGAATTTTCCATTCTTCTTACATGATCTAGCCAATTGAATTTGTATCTGGCGATTTTTTCTTCTACTGACTCTACTTCTAATTGTTCTAAAATTTCTTCATTCCTTTTTCGGTCTAAAAGAGTATATCCTGCTGTTCTCCTGAAAAATTTCATTTCCGTTGCTTTGATTCTGTTCATGTCTTTTTTCTTTAATGTCCAAATCTCGCTTCCGTATAGAAGGGTGGGTAATGCTAGTGTATTATATATTTTTATTTGTAGATTTTTGTACTAATTTAGCTTTTAATGTATTGTTTATTATTCCTAGAATTTGTGTAAATTTGGTAATTTTCTTGTTCACATCTTTTTCATTTTGATAAGATATTTCACAACCCAGATAATTGAAATTTTGCACTTGTTCGAGGCATTGGTTATTGTGTATTATCTTACTTCTGACTGGGTCTTGTCCTAAAAATGCCATTACTTTTGATTTTTGTGCTGAAATTTCCATCCCAAAATCTTTTAATATTTCATTTAATGTATACAATCCTCTTTGTAAATTATCCTCTGAATTGGAAATTATGTCATATAGCAGGCCAAGGTACAGTAATGGAGGAAAAAAAATGTTGAATATTTCCAAAAATTGTACTGCTTAAAGCTGTACCTAACTCCTTAAAAGAAAGTGATGTTAATTGCAAACATTCTTCTCTAAGATGTAAAATAAAATTTTGAAAAGGATCTATGTTACTCTTGTTATTTGTGATCGTCATCGGGGAGACCATTCTGCCACAACCTGTATTACGGCAGTCGGCTTTACTTTTATTTCGAAAGAAGCCATGCTCACATTCAAAGAATTCTTGTCATCCTTCAAAGTCCAACGCCCTCGTCCAGTTTACAACCCACGGACTTCGAGAACCTTACTGCAATTCTGGAAATATTTATGAATTTTCACTACGAACTTGCACTCTCGCCCCACCGTGTGAGTCTCTGCTATCGAGCGGCCCGCTGCAAAGGTCAGGCCGCCAGTTAAAAGTGTATAAATTCCCCCCATTTCGAAGCGGTTTGCATCGCTAATGCGGCTGTTCCGTGTGCGTCAAACATTAATCACGACACACTGTGCGAAATCTGCTGTAATTACGTAATGCCCGAAGCTAATTACAGGTGAGGCACTCATCTGCATAACAAGGCACGTGTCTTCATTACGTTACATTCCTCAACAACAGGGGCAAGTGAACAAGTGGAGGCGGTCAATAAATTTTAAAAATTCATTAAGCAGTTCCAGTTTGAACTAGTACGAGTAAAACGGCAATCTGGTTCACGATCATATCCCAGCGCTTCCTCGTTATAATATTGTTGTTCATAGTACACTGCTTCGTTGATATAGTAGAAAGATATAAGACGCGGAGCAAGTCCCCTGCAATCGACAAGCATCATGTTTAGGTAGAGCATGAAAGTGAATTAATATTATGGACAGTAAAAAATCGATCATACGGGAATGGGTATTTAAGACTTGTTAACATCATTATAAAAAGTGAATCTGCTACAACGATAATAGAAATTAATTTTCATTTCAAGTATACTGTATATATAAATATATATATATATATATATATGTGTCTGTCTGTAAAATACAATAATAAATGAATAAATAGATAAGTAAATAGCTAATAAATAAAAAAAGATAATTAAAGAAAAAGTTGTAAAGAAAGAGATGAATAAATAAAGAGGTAAATAAATAAATGATAAATAACGAAAGGCAGAAATAGAAAAGTAAAGAAAGGAATAAACAAATAAATAATAAATAGATAAATAAATAAATAAATAAAAATAATTGAAGAAAGTGATGATAAAGAAAAGACAAATAAATAAAGAGATAAATAAAGAATTGATAAGTAACTAAAGGCAGAAATAGATAAGTAAAGAAAGGAATAAACAAATAAATAAATAGGTAAATAAATAAAGAAAAAATAATTACAGAAAGAAAAGATAAAGAAAGAGATAAATAAATAAAGAGGTATATAAAGAAATTATAAATAACTAAAGGCAGAAATAGTTAAGTAAAGAAAGGAATAAACAAATAAATAATAAATAGGTAAATAAATAAATAAAGAAAAAATAATTATAGAAAAGGAAGATAAAGAAAGAGGTAAATAAATAAATGAGAGGAAGAAATAAATAAAGGAATAAACAAATAAATAATAAATAGGTAAATAAATAATAAATAAATAAATAAAAACATAAATACAGAAAGAAAAGATAAACAAATAAATAAAGGGAAAAACAACAAAACAAATAACGAAAGGAAATATAGATAAATAGAAAGAGTTAAAGGCAAAAAAATAAATAAATACTTTATCAAAGGCAAATAAATAAATAAATAAATAAATAAATATAAATAAATAAATAAATAAATAAATAAGTAAATAAGTAAATATTTCCTTAAACTCTCCAGCAATATCCTTAATAATTGCGGCGTTTTCAAGGCATTGAATAATATTTACTTTGTGAGAAATACTCAGACGTGAACATGTTTGTGACATGATGCCTTACAGGTATATGCGGGGAGCTTAGATTCTCGTCACAACAACAGACCACATTGAGTCGTTTTCTGCTTTGGACCCAAAGCATTTTGCTAAATAGGCGGATACGTATATAGTAATATACAGTAGGCTCTATCACAACACTTGATATGAAACATTTTCAACATCCATGACAATATTAAAATTTCAACGTTAAAGACATCAAATACTACTGACAAGTCTTTAAAGCGTTTTATTTGCTCTTACGCATGTAAAAGTACAAAACTACACGGACTAGCCGAATATTTTTAAAGTTCCGCGCCATTTAAATGCGAGACTAGAAACGAAGGTGAATTACTTTTTGAAACTTCCTGTAAGCGTTGTTTTCGCGCAGAAAAAAAAAACACCACGTAGAAACATATTATATTTCTAGCAGTGATTATTTTCATGCTTTGTTAAATGAAATAATGTGAAATAATTTTTTTTAAATTGAAATGCCTAAACATGTTGTGTACCTTCAAGAGAGGAAAAAACTCCAAACATTTTTTATTGTAGAATGAACATGAGATATAATTAAGTATTTGTTTAATATTTTGTACTGGTTGGTGCTATATTAACGTAGCAGTAAGATTCAAACTCTTACATTAACATTATGTAGCTCTATAAACCTCAGAATGTTTTATGTCTCACATACAATAAAATTCATCTCCTTGTATCTCTATATGCCACTCGATAGATTTTTCTGCGGGTGCTATAGTTTGGATCAGTTTACTTAATATCCTAAGGGTGAAACGTAACCATTTTCCCCCTGGCTATCTGAATGAATGGACAACTGGTTTATTGTCTGGGTGAGTGAACCACTAGCTTTCTGAATGAGTGGACAACTGTATTATTGTCTGGATGAGTGAATCACTAGCTATCTGAGTGAGTGGACAACTGTATTATTGTCTGGATGAGTTAATCACTAGCTATCTGAATGAGTGGACAACTGGTTTATTGTCTGGGTGAGTGAATCACTAGCTATCTGAATGAGTGGACAACTGGTTTATTGTCTGAGTGAGTGAATCACTAGCTTTCTGAATGAGTGGACAACTGTATTATTGTCTGGATGAGTGAATCACTAGCTATCTGAATGAGTGGACAACTGGATTATTGTCTGGGTGAGTGAATCACTAGCTATCTGAATGAGTGGACAACTGGTTTATTGTCTGGGTGAGTGAATCACTAGCTATCTGAATGAGTAGACAACTGGTTTATTGTCTGAGTGAGTGAATCACTAGCTTTCTGAATGAGTGGACAACTGTATTATTGTCTGGATGAGTGAATCACTAGCTATCTGAATGAGTGGACAACTGGATTATTGTCTGGGTGAGTGAATCACTAGCTATCTGAATGAGTGGACAACTGGATTATTGTCTGGATGAGTGAATCACTAGCTATCTGAATGAGTGGACAACTGGATTATTGTCTGGATGAGTGAATCACTAGCTATCTGAATGAGTGGACAACTGGATTATTGTCTGGATGAGTGAATCACTAGCTTTCTGAATGAGTGGACAACTGTATTATTGTCTGGATGAGTGAATCACTAGCTATCTGAATGAGTGGACAACTGGATTATTGTCTGGATGAGAGAATAATTAGCTATCTGAATGAGTGGACAACTGGTTTATTGTCTGGATGAGTGAATCACTAGCTATCTGAATGAGTGGACAACTGGATTATTGTCTGGATGAGTGAATCACTAGCTATCTGAATGAGTGGACAACTGGATTATTGTCTGGATGAGTCAATCACTAGCTTTCTGAATGAGTGGACAACTGGATTATTGTCTGGGTGAGTGAATCACTAGCTATCTGAATGAGTGGACAACTGGATTATTGTCTGGGTGAGTGAATCACTAGCTATCTGAATGAGTGGACAACTGGTTTATTGTCTGGATGAGTGAATCACTAGCTATCTGAATGAGTGGACAACTGGATTATTGTCTGGATGAGTGAATCACTAGCTATCTGAATGAGTGGACAACTGGATTATTGTCTGGATGAGAGAATAATTAGCTATCTGAATGAGTGGACAACTGGTTTATTGTCTGAGTGAGTGAATCATTGACACTGTGAACGAGTGAGCAACTTGTTTTATTGGGAGGGTCAATGAATGATTATCTGAATACCTGGATAACTGATTTATAGGTTGGCTAAATGAATAAATGGCTAACTGGTTTATTGTATGGTTGAATACTGACTAAGTTTCCGACTGACGAAGTGGCTAAGTGAATAGTTGAATGACGGAGTGGCTAAATAGTTTATTGACTGAGTGATTTAATGGTTTGCTGAATTTCTCACTGATTAACGGAACTGTCTTTCAGGCTGAACTGGGTGAATTAGCTGACTGGTCATTTAAACTGTTTGACTAAGTAATGACTAAGTTACAGTCTGAATGACTGAATAGCTAGCTTACTAGCTAACTGTGTAACTTTCAGACTAGGAATAAGTGACTATCTGGAAGGTAATGTATTACAATGTTTGGTAAACTGAATCTCTTATTCACTGGGTGAATTCACTGACTGAATTGACTTACTGGTTGTTTGAAGCGAATGGCAGAATATGGATAGCTGGCTATTAACTTCGAACACAAAATTTGAAGCATCTTAAGATTATCAAGCAAGGGGACGAAGTTTCTGAAACTAACTTCCAGTACTAGGAATTCATCTAGTCAATGAGGAAGACATATAACAAGCCGTATAGGATGTTCCATTCAAATTGTAATTGGAGACGCAGAATAATCTAGGCCGTGCTCCCTGTGTCGGACCCGTACAATGCTCTTTTATGCTGCTAGGGTGCGGCAGGAGATACAAGAGGAAGGAGCCAGGAATTCTGTGGCGATCCGGGCGCCTCCGGAATTGAAGTGAACTCCAGGCAGGGGAATGCAACGATGAGGTGGGGGGGAGGTTAGAATTTCGACGTAGATTCGGATATCTCGGTTCATAGGATTTAAAGGGTAAGTTGTGGAAGGGATGAAGGGTGAAGGAGTTGGGGGATGTTCTGCGGTTCGGCAAATTGTAGCCGACGGGCGAAAGTTTCTTCTTCCTATATTGGCTGTTGTATGGTTGGGTTTAGGGGTGGTGTTGGTGGTGGTTTCGTTTGCTGAGGGTTTTCAGGCCAACGACTGATTAAGGGATGAAAATAGAGAGTGGAGGGGTGGAGGATGTGTTCATGGTCCTTCTCATGGTATTCGTGGTTTGAAGGGAGTTGCCCTTACCCCTCCAATCACCCCTTCTTGGAAGTCTCGCGTCCTGTTCTTCTCTTGTTTTATTTTTTAATCTTGTATGAGGTCTTTTCTTTCTTTTTTGCGGTTGAGATGCGGATCGCCTTATTGGGCTCCAGGAATTTCCACTGAGAGCAGGCAGGCCGGCCAGTAACGGATGTGGGAGTTGTGAGGAAGCGATCTTTACTACGATGCCGCTTGTTCATGCACACAGCATCCTCTGGCCATTCAAGTGTCCAGCCGTGAAGAAACTCAATTCATACAGAAACAGAGAAATATGCCTGGATAGGCTAGAAAGGGCCGTTACATTCTCTGGAAGTATCATGGCTAAGACAATATTCAATTATTAATGTTTCTGCTACAGTATTAGCCTAAGGACTATGATCTCGCCATTCTCATCCAGCAACTAACTAAGAAAGTCAGTCAGTAAGACAGTAAATCAGTCAGTCACTCAATCAGACAATAAGTTCAGTCTATCAGTAAGCCAATCAGTTCGAAAGTAAATAGGGTCAATCAGCTAGCTAGTGTCAGTAACTCCAGTCAGTTGGGCAGTAAGTCCAATTATTCAGTCTAACAGGAAGTCTAAATTAGTCACAGCCAGCCAGTCTTTTTACATAGTCAGTCAATGAGACAATAAGTCAACACTTGAGAATACAGCAAGTGATACAATGAAGTAAAAAAGTAAGTTACCCTAACACTGAAACAGTTAAGTTAAAAAAATTAGAGATTAAAGTTAAAAAATGAGACATTAAGTCAATTATTGAGGCAGTAAGTCAATTAATGAGAAAGTGAACGATTTATTGAGACACTACATCGATTAGTGATACGGTAAGTCAATGGTCACACAGTAAGTGGATGGATGGTGAAGTGTTATATGGGACTCACCTCACCGGCCCTGTGAAGAATGCAAAATGAATGCATCACCTGTTACTCATTCCAAAGCTACTAGAAACCACGCTCCTTTTTCTCAGCTTCCGAACTGATAACGTCTACAGTACAAGCTTCATAAAAATGAACGAATCACTATAACTAAATATGTGAGACAGTAAGTGTCTAAGTGAGTCAGTAAGTAAATAAGCGAGATGGTAAGTAAGACAGTACTTAAATAAGTGAGACAGTAAGTAAATAAGTGAGACATTAAATATATACGTGAGACAGTAATTAAATGAGATAGTAAATACGTGAAACAGTAATTAAATAAGTGAGACATTAAGTAAATAGTTGAGACAGTAATTAAATAAGTGAGACAGTAAGTAAATAAGTGAGACAGTAATTAAATAAGTGAAACAGTACGCAAATAAGTGAGACAATAAATAAATGAGACAGTAAGTATATACGTGAGACACTATGTAAATAAGTGAGACAGTAATTAAATAAGTGAGACAGTAAGCATATACGTGAGACAGCAATTAAATAAGTGAGACAGTAATTAAATATGAGAGTAATTAAATAAGTGAGACAATAAATAAATGAGACAGTAATTAAATAAGTGAGACAATAAATAAATAAATGAGACAGTATTTAAAAAATTGAGACAGTAATTAAGTGAGACATTAAGTAAATAAGTGAGACAGTAATTAAATAAGTGAGACAGTAATTAAATACGTGAGAGTAAAAAATAAGGGAGACAATAAGTAAGTAGTCTAAATAAGGTTGACAGTAAGTAAATAAGTGAGACAGTAATTAAATATGAGAGTAATTAAATAAATGAGACAATAAATAAATGAGACAGTAATTAAATAAGTGAGACAGTAATTAAATAAGTGAGACAGTAATTAAATAAGTGAGACAGTAAATAAATAAGTGAGAAAGTAATTAAATAAGTGAGACAGTAATTAAATAAGTGAGACAGTAATTAAATATGTGAGAGTAAACAATAAGGGAGACATAAGTAAGTAGTCTAAATAAGGTTGACAGTAAGTAAATAAGTGAGACAGTAATTAAATAAGTGAGACAGTAATTAAATAAGTGAGACAGTAATTAAATAAGTGAGAAAGTAATTAAATAAGTGCGACAGTAAGTAAATAAGTGAGACAGTAATTAAATAAGTGAGACAGAAAGTAAATAAGTGAGACAGTAAGTAAATAAGTGAGACAGTAATTAAATAAGTGAGACAGTAATTAAATAAGTGAGACAGTAATTAAATAAGTGAGACAGTAAATAAATAAGTGAGAAAGTAAATAAATAAGTGAGACAGTAATTAAATAAGTGAGACAGTAAGTAAATAAGTGAGACAGTAAGTAAATAAGTGAGACAGTAATTAAATAAGTGAGACAGTAATTAAATAAGTGAGACAGTAATTAAATATGTGAGAGTAAAAAATAAGGGAGACAATAAGTAAGTAGTCTAAATAAGGTTGACAGTAAGTAAATAAGTGAGACAGTAATTAAATAAGTGAGACAGTAATTAAATAAGTGAGACAGTAAGTAAATAAGTGAGACAGTAAGTAAATAAGTGAGACAGTAATTAAATAAGTGAGACAGAAATTAAATAAGTGAGACAGTAAGTAAATAAGTGAGACAGTAATTAAATAAGTGAGAAAGTAATTAAATAAGTGAGACAGTAATTAAATAAGTGAGACAGTAATTAAATAAGTGAGACAGTAAGTAAATAAGTGAGACAGTAAGTAAATAAGTGAGACAGTAATTAAATAAGTGAGACACTAAGTAAATAAGTGAGACAGTAATTAAATAAGTGAGACAGTATTAAATAAGTGAGGCAGTAAGCAAATAAGTGAGACAGTAATTAAATAAGTGAGACAGTATATAAATAAGTTAGACAGGAAGTAAATAAGTGAGACAGTAATCAAATAAGTGAGACAGTAATTAAATAAGTGAGACAGTAATTAAATAAGTGAGATAGTAATTAAATAAGTGAGACAGTAAGTAAATAAGTGAGACAGTAATTAAATAAGTGAGACACTAAGTAAATAAGTGAGACAGTAAGTAAATAAGTGAGACAGTAATTAAATAAGTGAGACACTAAGTAAATAAGTGAGGCAGTAAGTAAATAAGTGAGACAGTAATTAAATATGAGAGTAATTAAATAAGTGAGACAATAAATAAATGAGACAGTAATTAAATAAGTGAGACAATAAATAAATAAATGAGACAGTATTTAAAAAATTGAGACAGTAATTAAGTGAGACATTAAGTAAATAAGTGAGACAGTAATTAAATAAGTGAGACAGTAATTAAATATGTGAGAGTAAAAAATAAGGGAGACAATAAGTAAGTAGTCTAAATAAGGTTGACAGTAAATAAATAAGTGAGACAGTAATTAAATATGAGAGTAATTAAATAAATGAGACAATAAATAAATGAGACAGTAATTAAATAAGTGAGACAATAAATAAATAAATGAGACAGTATTAAAAAAATTGAGACAGTAATTAAGTGAGACATTAAGTAAATAAGTGAGACAGTAATTAAATAAGTGAGACAGTAAATAAATAAGTTGGACAGAAAGTAAATGAGACAGTAATTAAATAAGTGAGACAGTAAATAAATAAGTTAGACAGGAAGTAAATAAGTGAGACAGTAATCAAATAAGTGAGACAGTAATTAAATAAGTGAGACAGTAATTAAATAAGTGAGATAGTAATTAAATAAGTGAGACAGTAAGTAAATAAGTGAGACAGTAATTAAATAAGTGAGACACTAAGTAAATAAGTGAGACAGTAAGTAAATAAGTGAGACTGTAATTAAATAAGTGAGACACTAAGTAAATAAGTGAGGCAGTAAGTAAATAAGTGAGACAGTAATTAAATAAGTGAGACAGTAAATAAATAAGTTAGACAGGAAGTAAATAAGTGAGACAGTAATTAAATAAGTGAGACAGTAATTAAATAAGTGAGACAGTAATTAAATATGTGAGAGTAAAAAATAAGGGAGACAATAAGTAAGTAGTCTAAATAAGGTTGACAGTAAGTAAATAAGTGAGACAGTAATTAAATATGTGAGACAGTAATTAAATAAGTGAGACAGTAAGTAAATAAATGAGACAGTAAGTAAATAAGTGAGACAGTAATTAAATAAGTGAGACAGTAATTAAATAAGTGAGACAGTAAGTAAATAAGTGAGACAGTAATTAAATAAGTGAGACAGTAATTAAATAAGTGAGACAGTAAGTAAATAAGTGAGACAGTAATTAAATAAGTGAGAAAGTAATTAAATAAGTGAGACAGTAATTAAATAAGTGAGACAGTAAATAAATAAGTGAGACAGTAAATAAATAAGTTAGACAGGAAGCAAATAAGTGAGACAGTAATTAAATAAGTGAGACAGTAAATAAATAAGTTGGACAGAAAGTAAATGAGACAGTAATTAAATAAGTGAGACAGTAAATAAATAAGTTAGACAGGAAGTAAATAAGTGAGACAGTAATCAAATAAGTGAGACAGTAATTAAATAAGTGAGACAGTAATTAAATAAGTGAGATAGTAATTAAATAAGTGAGACAGTAAGTAAATAAGTGAGACAGTAATTAAATTGAGACACTAAGTAAATAAGTGAGACAGTAAGTAAATAAGTGAGACTGTAATTAAATAAGTGAGACACTAAGTAAATAAGTGAGGCAGTAAGTAAATAAGTGAGACAGTAATTAAATAAGTGAGACAGTAAATAAATAAGTTAGACAGGAAGTAAATAAGTGAGACAGTAATTAAATAAGTGAGACAGTAAGTAAATAAGTGAGACAGTAAATAAATAAGTGATACACTAAGTAAATAAGTGAGACAGTAAGTAAATAAGTGAGACAGTAATTAAATAAGTGAGACACTAAGTAAATAAGTGAGACAGTAATTAAATAAGTGAGACAGTATTAAATAAGTGAGACAGTAATTAAATAAGTGAGACAGTAATTAAATAAGTGAGACAGTAATTAAATATGTGAGAGTAAAAAATAAGGGAGACAATAAGTAAGTAGTCTAAATAAGGTTGACAGTAAGTAAATAAGTGAGACAGTAATTAAATAAGTGAGAAAGTAATTAAATAAGTGAGAAAGTAATTAAATAAGTGAGACAGTAATTAAATAAGTGAGACACTAAGTAAATAAGTGAGACGGCAAGTAAATAAGTGAGACAGTAATTAAATAAGTGAGACAGTAATTAAATAAGTGAGACAGTAAGTAAATAAGTGAGACAGTAATTAAATAAGTGAGAAAGTAATTAAATAAGTGAGACAGTAATTAAATAAGTGAGACAGTAAATAAATAAGTGAGACAGTAAATAAATAAGTTAGACAGGAAGTAAATAAATGAGACGGTAATTAAATAAGTGAGACAGTAAATAAATAAGTTAGACAGGAAGTAAATGAGACAGTAATTAAATAAGTGAGACAGTAAGTAAATAAGTGAGACAGTAATTAAATAAGTGAGACACTAAGTAAATAAGTGAGACAGTAATTAAATAAGTGAGACAGTATTAAATAAGTGAGACAGTATTAAATAAGTGAGACAGTAATTAAATAAGTGAGACAGTAAATAAATAAGTTAGACAGGAAGTAAATAAGTGAGACAGTAATTAAATAAGTGAGACAGTAAATAAATAAGTTAGACAGGAAGTAAATAAGTGAGACAGTAATTAAATAAGTGAGACAGTAAGTAAATAAGTGAGACAGTAATTAAATAAGTGAGACACTAAGTAAATAAGTGATACAGTAATTAAATAAGTGAGACAGTATTAAATAAGTGAGACAGTAAGTAAATAAGTGAGACAGTAATTAAATAAGTGAGACAGTAAATAAATAAGTTAGACAGGAAGTAAATAAGTGAGACAGTAATTAAATAAGTGAGACAGTAAGTAAATAAGTGAGACAGTAATTAAATAAGTGAGACACTAAGTAAATAAGTGAGACAGTAATTAAATAAGTGAGACAGTATTAAATAAGTGAGACAGTAATTAAATAAGTGAGACAGTAAATAAATAAGTTAGACAGGAAGTAAATAAGTGAGACAGTAATTAAATAAGTGAGATAGTAATTAAATATGTGAGAGTAAAAAATAAGGGCGACAGTAAATAAGTAGTCTAAATAAGGTTGACAGTAAGTAAATAAGCGTAACAGTAAATGTATGAGACAGTAAGTAAATAAGAGACAGCAAGTAAATGAAAGAGTATGTCATTCTGCCAGTCATACAATGAATTAAATTAGTAGATATAATCACCAATGAAGGAAGCGTAATGAATCTGTTAGTTCGTAAACACGCTAGATAGTCACCACTTCATTCTGACGTCTAGCAAGTCAATCACTCAATTCTTTCAGTGAAAAATCTACCGTCGCTGAAATAGAGTTGCGTCGAGCAATCAGAGGTCAAACAACAGCACTGGCATAGATGATATCAAAACAAAACCAGTCGTGAGCTTAACTGTATATTATTTATGTGCATGGCACTACATGAGCCATTGATTTTCATTTCATGCTCTGCGACGTGAAATATAGGCGCACGATAGCAAGGCCTCGATAACGCAGCACAAAATATATTGTCACCGCGGACTTGAGTCTGACGACAGGTGAACCAGGCAACGCAGTGATGAATTGGAGCGGCCTTATCGCGCCTTGAACTTGCACGGCGGGCGAGTTTGCCTAACGACTCCAAGCACGGCGTGATTTAACGTCTAGTATTTTACTATAGATAGATATACCTTATTTTCGACGATCCTAGGACAATTAATGTATTTCTGTAAGGAGTTCCAAAACCAGAAATAGAATATACAGACACTGCGTCCTATCATAAGTAGGGACGTACTTTGTTCCACGATGCTACGAGATTAAGTATTACTGGACTTTTAAATGGGAGTATAAGGGTACAGTGCATCAGTTATTCATAGATTTCAAAAAGGCATATGAGTCGGTTAAGAAAGAATTGTTATATGATATTCTTATTGAATTTGGTATTCCTAAGAAACTAGTTCGATTAATTAAAATGTGTCTCAGTGAAACGTACAGCAGAGTTCGTATAGGTCAGTTTCTGTCAGATGCGTTTCCAATTCACTGTGGGCTAAAGCAAGGAGATGCACTATCACCTTTACTTTTTAATTTTGCTCTAGAGTATGCCATTAGGAAAGTCAAGGATTGCAGAGAGGATTTGGAATTGAACGGGTTACATCAGCTGCTTGTCTATGCGGATGACGTGAATATGTTAGGAGAAAATCCACAAACGATTAGGGAAAACACGGGAATTTTACTGGAAGCAAGTAAAGAGATAGGTTTGGAAGTAAATCCCGAAAAGACAAAGTATATGATTATGTCTCGTGACGAGAATATTGTACGAAATGGAAATATAAAAATTGGAAATTTATCTTTTGAAGAGGTGGAGAAGTTCAAATATCTGGGAGCAACAGTAACAAATATAAATGATACTCGGGAGGAAATTAAACACAGAATAAATATGGGAAATGTCTGTTATTATTCGGTTGAGAAACTTTTATCATCCAGTCTGCTGTCGAAAAATCTGAAAGTTAGAATTCATAAAACAGTTATATTACCGGTTGTTCTGTATGGTTGTGAAACTTGGACTCTCATTTTGAGAGAGGAACATAGGTTAAGGGTGTTTGAGAATAAGGTTCTTAGGAAAATATTTGGGGCTAAGAGGGATGAAGTTACAGGAGAATAGAGAAAGTTACACAACACAGAACTGTACGCATTGTATTCTTCACCTGACATAATTAGGAACATTAAATCCAGACGTTTGAGATGGGCAGGACATGTAGCACGTATGGGCGAATCCAGAAATGCATATAGAGTGTTAGTTGGGAGGCCGGAGGGAAAAAGACCTTTAGGGAGGCGGAGACGTAGATGGGAAGATAATATTAAAATGGATTTGAAGGAGGTGGGATAAGATGATAGAGAATGGATTAATCTTGCTCAGGATAGGGACCAAATGGCGGGCTTATGTGAGGGCGGCAATGAACCTCCGGGTTCCTTAAAAGCCAGTAAGTAACTAAGTAAGTAAGTAAGGACTTTTTAAATGGACGTGCCTGTATGTAGCTAGCGAAGTACTTGACTGATGGCTCACGCGACCCTTGTTTCGTCAAGTGAGGCACAACAAAATACGGACCACTTTAAGAATTACACTAATATTTAGAATTTAAACGATTTACACTATGTACACTAAATCACACTATTTTTGTACTATAATAAAGAATGTAAACCTACATTGATAAAACATTCATATTCATATTTTTTATTTGCCTGAAGGTACAACAATACAAGAGGCCTCGTCAATGCGATAATATAAAAAACAATGTGTCAATATTTAAAATATTAAAAGAGTAACAAATAATAAAATTTAACTAAAATACTACATCATTTTAAAAAAAAATCATTCATATTATAAAAGGGATTATTTTGTAGCCATCTCTTAATCTGAAATTTAAATTGTGTTTCATTAAGTGCCTTTATATTTGTTGGTATCTTACTTTTATAGCATGATTTTTTTGCAGTAATTTTACATTATTTCTTGTTTCATAGCGATGCAGATCTACTATACTTGTATTTAGTAATATTCTTTGTTTACATACATTAAATTTATTTATTTTATTTTATTGGGTTATTTTACGACGCTGTATCAACATCATTATTTCGTATGAATTGAAGGTTTCGGTGAAATGAGTCCGGGGTCCAGCACCGAAAGTTACCCAGCATTTGCTCTACTGAGGAAAACCCCGAAAAACCTCAACCAGGTATAATTACCTGGTTTAGATATTCTCCACTGTTTACATACATTAAAAGTTTAAAAAAATATATAGATTGTAGACTGTCATAATATTTTCATTTTTGAAAAGAGATCTACATGATAGTCTGGGTGGTGACATTGTTATAATACGAACTGCCTTTTTCTGCAGTAACAGAATGTTTGGAAGGTCAGAACTATTTCCATATAATAGTAATATGCGTTACAAGAGCGGTATGTTGAAGTTTTCATGTTCGAGGAAAAGTTTGAAAAAGTGAAACGTAGTTGAGCTTTTTAATTTCCGAGAATTGAAAGAAAAAACATACCGCTCGTGTATCGTACATTATTTTGTGCGAAGATCGTTTATTACATACCTGAAAGAGGAATTTCTAATTAGTTGCAATGAAATCTCCATCTTGGTTTCTGTTCAATGACGGCAAATTAGGAAAACAAAATCTATCTTCAACATTGTTGCTTCAAAATGTTTTCTGTGTTTACTATACTCCAGCAGGCCGTGATATACGTCTGTCTTTTTTTCCCCACAGTCTATAAATGCGAACTTAAAACAAACGGTAAGGTTATGTAATGATTTAGAGTTTACTTAATTTTTGCAAATATTTAAAAACAATAATTAACAATGCAATTTAGGTGAAATTGCAGTGGTAAGTTTCCAATTTATAATTATTACCATATTGAACGTTTCTAAAAATAATATGTTAAATGCCTAAAGGAGTAAAGTCAATATGTCATTTAAGCGGTAAGAAGAGGGAAATTGTTATGTGTGTTAGGTTGGGAATACTGAATGTGGAATTTTAGACTTACCGCGGATTGGTTTTGTGCGGAAACCAAGCAAATAAGGACGACCTCGCACAAAAGTAATCCACATCTAATAACACTTTCAAATAGTGCATAGTAAACTTGTTTTAAATAATGTTTGGGAATCTTGTACATGATACTTCTCAAGAGACACATTACTCTAGAAATTCTTTTACATACATAACTGACATGGCTATTCCACCTTAGTTTAGGGTCCAAATACATACCCAGCATCTTTACAGATTCATTTATCACATTATTTTGGGTTTGTTTCAAACTTAGAGTTAACACATGAGTTTTTTCATCATTAACAACAAATCCATTAATTGAAAACCACTTTTATTTCAGCAAATACAGCTTGCTTCATAAAATCTAACTCAGCAGTATTATTATGTGTGATAACAAAAGTTGTATCGTCAGCATACATTATAGTTTTAGCCGACACATTGTATGGCAAGTCATTTATCACAATAAGAAACAAAAATGGACCAAGAATAGAGAATTATTTACACTATTAAGTTTATGCACAGTGTTGTGTATTATAATGCAAGGTATTTTATTTCATAAAACTAAGGCCTGTTTTTATTTTTTGTAAATTGTGTACAAGAGTGTAAATAATGTTTGATCAACATAACCTTCATTCTTTATAACAGTGTAAATAGTGAAAATAGCGTATTTTAGTGTACGTAATATAAATGGATGTCAGACATTGACTACTTTCAAAAGCCGATTGTCAGAAAGAGTGTTTTTCGTCTCTACAATATAATCTGTCTTCAAATATTATTTTTGTAGAATATTTATTCTTAATACGCCAATTTTCCTTCATTCTGCTGATAATTTCTTCGATCCAAACTAGGATTGAACATACCTGTAATGATATTCCATTAGCAACAATCCAATTGGTATATCGCTCTGTTGTACGTCGTTGTTGGGAGTGTACTGTGGCGGAAGGGGGCCATTTTGAACATGTATAGGACTAAAAATACAAAACCGCAAAAATCGTATTTGTCTCATCTCGTTGCTGAGAAATAGTGTTTCAAAATATGTATACAACAATTTGAGACACACTGTATATTATCAACTATATAAAAAATCAGATTGCTTGTAAATTCCTCATGTAGCACAGAATATTTCCAATAAGCAATCCAGGAACTTTCAGGAAGCTGAAACCGTTAAGTTGTGAACGGTATTTTTTTTTTCCAAACATTAATTGCAACAGCATGACTGTGGAAATTTACACGAAACAAAACAGTGGAGACTGTGATGTTTTAAATTAAAGTGCATGCTTAATTCCAACGGGGAGGTAATTTTACACGGAACACAAAAATGTTGGGCTCTCAGGTGAGGCAATTAAAAGAGAGTATTAAAAAGGCAGATTAGTCGAATTTTAATGTTGGCTCACAATCCACATTCATGAATGAAAATGCAATTACATTGCAAGTTACTACAGACTGCTGCGGATTTCCATTCATCCCCTTTTCCTTCTTTTTTAAACCATACATTTTCGCGTGCAGACATTTCACAACAGCTAAGACTGGACGTTAACTTTGCACGGAAGCTGGAGTCGCGAGTTGGAATCTCGCCTAGAGCATCGATTTTTTTTTTATTGTTCTGCGACGTCTTCTTTCCCTTTCGGTGATGAAGAGACTTTGTGTTGACAATACGTCACGGAAAATTTCATAGTATCTACTCCAAAAAGTTGACAAAGACTTGGCTACAGTTAATCAAGAAATAAAGAGTTCTGAATTGTCATAGGTAGGTAGGTAGGTAGGTAGGTAGGTAGGTAGGCTAGATAGATAGATAGATAGGATAGATAGATAGATAGATAGATAGATAGGTAGGTAGGTAGATAGATAGATAGATAGATAGATAGATAGATAGATAGATAGATAGATAGATAGATAGATAGATAGATAGATAGATAGATAGATAGATAGATAGATAGATAGATAGATAGATAGATAGATAGATAGATGGATGGATGGATGGATGGATAGACGGATACACGGATAGCGGGACGGCTAGATAGATGGATAGGCGGATAGCTAGATAGATGGAAAGGCGGACTAGATAGATAGATACATAGATAGATAGATAGATAGATAGATAGATAGATAGATAGATAGATAGATGGATAGATAGATAGATAGATAGATAGATGGATAGATGGACAGAAGACAGACAGGATAGACAGATAGATAGATAGATAGATAGATAGATAGATAGATAGATAGATACATAGATAGACAGACAGACAGACAGATAGATAGATATGGATGGACAGAGATAGATAGATAGATAGACAGATAGACAGATAGACAGATAGATAGATAGATAGATAGATAGATAGATAGATAGATAGATAGGTAGATAGGTAGATAGATAGATAGATATAGATGGATAACTGGACAGACAGACAGACAGACAGATAGATAGATAGATAGATAGATAGATAGATAGATAGATAGATAGATAGATAGATAGATAGATAGATAGATAGATAGATAGACAGATAGATATAGATGGATAACTGGATAGATGGACAGACAGACAGACAGACATAGATAGATAGATAGATAGATAGATAGATAGATAGATAGATAGATAGATAGATAGATAGATAGATAGATAGATAGATAGATAGATAGATAGATATAGATGGATAACTGGATAGATGGACAGACAGACAGACAGACAGGCAGACAGACACATAGATAGATAGATAGATAGATAGATAGATAGATAGATAGATAGATAGATAGATAGATAGATAGATAGATAGATAGATAGATAGATAGATAGATAGATAGATAGATATAGATGGATAACTGGATAGATGGACAGACAGACAGACAGACAGACACATAGATAGATAGATAGATAGATAGATAGATAGATAGATAGATAGATAGATAGATAGATATAGATGGATAACTGGATAGATGGACAGACAGACAGATAGATAGATAGATAGATAGATAGATAGATAGATAGATAGATAGATAGATAGATAGATAGATAGATAGATAGATAGATAGATAGATAGATAGAGAGTTTGCAGCTTTGAATCCTGATGTTCTCTGTCAGTACGAAAGGGTCTAACAAAAGCATACAAGTTCAAAATTAAATTAATAATAATAATAATAATAATAATAATAATAACAACAGCCACCGGCGTAGCTCAGTCGGCTGAGGCGTTTGTCTGCCGATCCGGAGTTGCGTTCGGGCGTGGGTTCGATTCCTGCTTAGACTGATTACCTTCTTGGATTTTTTCCGAAGGTTTCCCTAACCCTAAGGCAAATGTCAGGTAATTATAGTGAATCCTCGGCCTTATCTCGCCAAATACTATCTCACTATCACGAATCCCATCTACACTAAAATAACCTAGCAGTCTAATACAGCGTCGTTAAATTCATTCGTAGTTTTCTACCCAAGAGTAGGTCTTTCACTGCAAATCCAGCTTTCTCCAGTCTTTACTATTTTCTGTCTTCGTCTTAGTCTCCGCATATGATCCATATATCTCTTTTCACGACGCTTTATCAACATCTTAAGTTATTTAGCGTCTGAATGAGGTGACGGTGATAATGCCGGTGAAATGAGCCCGGGGTCCAACACCGAAAGTTACCCAGCATTTGTTCATATTGGGTTGAGGGAAAACCCCGAAAAAACCTCAAACAGGTAACTTGCCCCGACTGGGAATCGAACCCGGGCCACCTGGTATCGCGGCCAGACGCGCTTGCTCCACAGATGTGGACCCATATATCTTCATTGTTAATTTAGGGGTAGTATCGGACATCGGGTAATATCGGACAGTGAGTTCCTTTCATCTACCACACGATGATAGTACCTGATTGACATGGTTACGTTTCTGTGATGTCGCATAGAGAAACGTAACCATGTCATTCAGGTACTACCATATGGTGGTAGATGAAAGAAACGCACTATCCGATACTACCCGACTCTCCCCTAATGCCCAGATACTTGGACAGCAACCATATGACATTTTATTCTCAAAATGGCCCGTGGAATTTATTCCTAAAGGGCGGGTTATTAGTCGTGGATCACCCTGTATACAGTTTTAGTCCAAGAGGTCGTGACGAACTGGTACAGTCATTTGTAAAATTTTTCATGCGGAAATCATTAAAATATTGGTAAACTGATCGGTATCTTGCAACAGAAAATATTAGTACTGTATTAGTAATTTGTAAACTTCTTGTAATACTATTAGTAAAATCACGCAACAGGGCCCAGGGGACCATACTAAAATAATATGAGGAAAACTAGCACTTCATCATAAAAATGAGAAATACTGGTCTAGACCACACACCAACCACGGAAGTAGACCTACTATTCCTTTAGTTGTGAGATTATATTCATATGTATTAATTCTTTTTTTTAAAGTTAATATTGTGTACTAGAATGTATTTTCCTGTTTGCGATTATGTATACTTAATTACTGGCTTTTAAGAAACCCGGAGGTTCATTGCCGCCCTCACATAAGCCCGCCATTGGTCCCTATCCTGAGCAAGATTAATCCAGTCTCTATCATTATGTCCCACCTCCCTCAAATCCATTTCAATATTATCTTCCCATCTATGTCTCGACCTCCCCAAAGGTCTTTTTCCCTCCGGCCTCCCAACTAACACTCTATATGTATTTCTGGAGTCGCCCATACGTGCTACATGTCCTGCCCATCTCAAACGTCTGGATTTTATGTTCCTAATTATGTCAGGTGAAGTATATAATGCGTGCATCTCTGCGCTGTGTAACTTTCTCCATTCTCCTGTAACTTCATCCCTCTTAGCCCCAAATATTTTCCTAAGCACCTTATTCTCAAACACCCTTAATCTCTGTTCCTCTCTCAATGTAAGAGTCCAAGCTTCACAACCATACAGAACAACCGGTCATATATGTGATTATGTATTCAGTCTCTTTTTTATTATTGTTATTTTAAAGTTAATACTGATTGTGTATATGTATTCAATCTCTCTTTTTTACTTAATTATGTTTAGTATTATTTTTTTATGTTAATATTTGTATACCGGTATGTATTTTTCTGTATGTGATTTGAACCTAGTTGAGTGGAAGAGAAGGCCTGATGGCCTTAACTCTGCCAGGGGGAAAATAAAAACTATTATTATTATTATTATTATTATTATTATTAACATTACAGTAACTCTATTTGATTGTTGGGTAAATTCCTATATTAACTTTAAATGCTGCGATCGCTTCCATCACGTCTTGAATTTCTAGGACGGCTTTTGCCGAACACACGGTATAGTCTCTCATAATCACCTTCATATGCTGGCACCTTTTGTTTCTCTGTTCCCATGTCAAGTGTCAGGTAGGTGTGCTGAACGTAACGTCACTAGATATTACCAGCGCCACCTTTGTCGTCTGCATTCCTGAGAGCATCGGTGGAAACTGAGCACGCTAGTGGTGTTATGTTGCAAGACATTGGAATGTTCACACCAAACCTCTCTTACTCTTTCAGTGATAACGCAGTTCCACGTCGGTTCAGAGTAAGAACAGACTTATGTCGGTCTAACATATCACTCACTAGACAGTTGTACAGAATTTAAGGACATAATTAAGCCCACCTTTTTAAATTTATTTACTCTTTGACTCTTTAAGAAGGGGGACAAGACTAACAGTGGTAACTTTCCAGGAATATCACATTTGTTGACGTCTTACAAAATTTTGTCCAATATTCTTTTGAGAAGATTAACTCCGTACGTAGATGAAATTATTGGGGATCATCAGTGTGGTTTTAGGCATAATAGATCGACTATTGATCAGATTTTTTGTATCCGATAGCTATTGGAGAAAAATGGGAGTGTAAGGGTAGAGTACATCAGTTATTCATAGATTTCAAAAAGGCATATGACTCGGTTAAGAGAGAAGTTTTATATAATATTCTTATTGAATTTGATATTCTCAAGAAACTAGTTCGATTAATTAAAATGTGTCTGAGTGAAATTTACAGCAGAGTCTTTATAGGTCAGTTTCTATCTGATGCTTTTCCAATTCACTGTGGGCTAAAGCAAGGAGATGCACTATCACCTTTACTTTTTAACTTTGCTCTAGAATATGCCATTAGGAAAGTTCAGGATAACAGACAGGGTTTAGAATTGAAAGAGTTACATCAGCTTCTTGTCTATGCGGATGACGTGAATATGTTAGGAGAAAATTCACAAACGATTAGGGAAAACACGGAAATTTTACTTGAAGCAAGTAAAGAGATAGGTTTGGAAGTGAATCCCGAAAAGAGAAAGTATATGGTTACGTCTCGTAACCAGAATATTATACGAAATGGAAATATAAAAATTGGAGATTTATCCTTCGAAGAGGTGGAAAAATTCAAATATCTTGAAGCAACAGTAACAAATATAAACGACACTCGGGAGGAAATTAAACGCAGAATAAATATGGGAAATGCGTGTTATTATTCGGTTGAGAAGCTTTTGTAATCTAGTCTGCAGTCAAAAAATCTGAAAGTTAGAATTTATAAAGGAGTTATACTACCGGTTGTTCTCTATGGTTTTTAAACATGGACTCTCACTTGGAGAGAGGAACAGAGATTAAGAGTATTTAAGAATAAGGTTCTTAGGAAAATACTTGGGGCTAAGAGGGATGAAGTTATAGGAGAATGGAGAAAGTTACACAACGCAGAACTGCATGCATTGTATCTTCACCTGACATAATTAGGAACATTAAATACAGACGTTTGAGATGTGCAGGGCATGTAGCACGTATGGGCGAATCCAGAAATGCATATAGAGTGTTCGTTGGGAGAGCGGAGGGAAAAATACCTTTGGGGAGACCGAGACGTAGATGGGAGAATAATACTAAAATGAAGTTGAGGTAGGTCAGTTGTGACGGTAAAGACTGGATTAATGTTGCTCAGGATCGGGACCGATGGCAGGCTTATGTGAGGGCGGCAATGAACCTTCGGGTTCCTTAAAAGCCATTTGTAAGTAAGTAAGGAAGTTTGACTCTTTGGCATAATTCTTTCTAATGGCTGGTAACTGATTTTGTGTCGTTCACCCACATTCGAACACAGCTCCGGATGAAGAGACCTAGACGTATACCGCCTCAGCTACGCCAATGGTTTTGTTCAGTAATATTTTTTATTCCCCAAAATAACCGCTTCACGCACGCGCACGCGCACACACACGCGCGCACACACACACACACACACACGCACGCACGCACGCACGCACGCACGCACGCACGCACGCACGCACGCACGCACACACGCACGCACACACACACACACACACACACACTTGCTGTATTGCTTCAAAGTTTCATTGCGTTAATTCAGTACCTAGATACTAGATTTCAATATCCTGTAATTCTATCACTATAAAATTTTATTGTAAGTTTAATTTTTACTTAAGTAAAAAAAAAAACCTTTCCTTTTTCTTAAGTTCACAATAAACTGTCTAGCATTTATTAATCAGTTAATCTTTTAGTAGTTTGATTTTTATTGTAATTGTAAATTTAATATTAATTGTAGTTATAATTGTAATTGTATTCTTAATATTGCAGTTGTCATCCCCTGGCAGAGGGGAAGAGAAGGCCTGATGGCCTTATCTCTACCAGGTTAAATAAATAAATAAATAAATGAATGAATAAATAAATAAATGAATAAATAAATAAATAAATAAATAAATAAATAAATACGTGAAGCCACGTTGGACTTAATACTTAGTATTCAGCGAGTCCTAACCAGCATAAAATCACATTATTTCGCAAATGGTTAATCTGCGGACCCATATTTATTGGAACTCTTTTGCTTCTCTTCGTTTTTACTTCTCAGCCCTAAAACATTCACCATCAATTTTGAAACATCCTGTATAACCTTTATGTTTTTTTATTTTTTTATTTTAGAGTTATGAACGTTTCCCAAACACCATCGATATGTTTATGTTCCAGTTTATTAAAGTAGACTACTTTACGTTACTATAGTTTATAGTTTACTAGCTGCATAAAACAACAATATCTATTTTCAGTACTGTTTGTTCTGAGCACACTGTATTTTGAAGAGCATTAAACGTACGAAAAAAATGTGCCGTCGTTTTTGTGGCACCCATTTTTTTCACCGCTATTAACAGATTACACTGATGGCCTAGGAAATAGGCCTCTAAAATTTGTATACGCAACAACATATTATGTGTTGTTTGCAATATTTCAATGAAAGCTTCCACAAAATGTTAACAAAAACTACGCCCCGCTTTATTAACACTCAATTTGAGACTGTAATCGGCTGTTTTGTGGTCGCAGTTCAGGGTTATCCAAGCCCTCGCATTTTGCCCTTTAACCGCAGTAACACCGGCTAATGACTAATTACACAGTTGCTTATTACTCCCATAATTCCACTCGCGGCATCCTAATGACGTCACCAGGTAACCCCGGTGCAGTATTGTTGATTTTGGGACGTGAGGGAGAATGCCGGCAAACTTACACAAGTTATGCGTGGCTGCAGGCTAGCAGGGGACTTTGTATTTGCAATTGTCAACCTGTTCTGTTGTCACACTGCGTTTTGAGGGCTTCGCAGGGGCTCGCCTGCTGGTTCTCGGCATGCTAGGACGCTGTAACGCGACACGGGGGTCCGACGGCAATTGTTTTCCATGCATTGTTACAAAATGGCGGCGAGGCCACATGAATAGGAGAGTGTGTATATAATATATTACACCATTTCGTGCTGTTTACCTCCAAAGCCACTTGGAACGTACACTGGATGTACACAGACCAAAACTGACCAAATTATTTCTGTAACTTTGTCTTGGCTTTGGAAACTCGAGTCAACAGGACAGGAGAGCAAGAAATATATAAATATTCCGTGGTAAGAATAAACATGAGTATCTATATATACAGAGTGCGTCAGAAAGAACGGATGGATTTCACATGGCAAGAAAATTGTAAAGATTCGTCAAATCAAAAATTTATTGTTATCAACATATTCACCAATACATGCAGTTTATTTATGGAAAACAACATTATCCATATGATGTCCTTGGCTTTCAATACAGGCATCGAGGCGTTTTCTTATGTTCGCCATCACTTTCACAGTCATAGCTGGTGCAATTGCCACGATTTCTTCACGAATCGCTGTCTTCAGTTCGTCCAGTGTGATCGGTGTTTACAAACTTACGCCTTCAAATGGTCCCAAAGAAAAAGTCGCAGGGCGCGAGATCTTACCGTAGCCTCGGACAATCTCAGTGCAATAGAATTTCGTCCAGGTGATTTCTTCTTTAATGTTGAACCTGTGATACGAAATGAAGCCACCCACCGCAAAATTGTATTCCGAGTTGGAATCCTAGCGTGACATCCGATGTCGAAATGAGTCCTGAGTGGCGATCACAGACTCTTCATTTTTCAAAAATGTCTCTACGATGAAAGCACGTTGTACACCAGACCAACACCATATTCTCAACTGAAACTACATTCTATGGTTGACCCTACAGTCGTGGTCCCCCTCAGTATATCTCTCTCCTCGTTGCGTATCGATAGTTTGAAATCCATCCGTTCTTTCTGACGCACCCTTTATAATTTGAACTGGTAATGGAAAGTACGAGAAAACGGCTGAACGGATTTTAATAAATGGCCCCTCATTTTGAAGCTTGGAACTCAAAGTTTTCCGGAAAAAGTAGTTTTCAGTGAAATGTCAATTTTCCTACATAATTTTCCTATTTTCCAAAATCCATCTGTCGTCAGTTTTGAGAACTAGCTAATTGCATTCAGGAGAAGCGAAGCGAGCATCAAGTCGGCCGTGTTGCATTTCAGAATAAAACAAAACACACACTACAGTAAACAATATTACACGAAGGCCATGATCTGCAAGAATACTGACATATTTAGAGCTCAAATTAAATTGGTTATTAAAACCTTAACTTGCTAAAAATAATTTATAGGTTCGATTCTGTGGTGTGTAATTTTCTGGGTACAGCTGTGTATTGGATATTAAAAACTACAAAACTTGAGGTGGTTTGATGACATTATTACTATTAGAAATGAAATATTATTGCAGTTAATGCCGTGCTGTGACTATTTCTCATTAAATATACATATTAATGCTATATTGATGATATGAAAGTGATACGTTTTGGGGTTATATAAGTAGATGTAGAGAATAACTTAAATTAGATTTTGATTTCTATATTTTACTGAGTGGCGGCTATATAGTATATATAGTATATCTTACTGAAAGCTATAAACCTTACGTAAGACAATAATATTATTAAAAATCAAATATTTTTATAGTTATTAATCAAGTGGGGTTGGGTCTTTCATATATTTAATGGCGGTGTGGTGTAGATATTTATATGCTTGGTTCTCTTCAGTATTGGCTCGAGAGAGAGTATCTTTCATTATTATGGAAGCAAATAACTTTCAGAATGTCTGGTATTCTTCATTGATAATAAATCTGAAGAATGTTTATTTGAACGTCTAATGAACTTAGTTTGCAGCATTTGCTGCACAAGCCACGAGTATAGTATATACTGGACTTTCTTTAGTATATACTCTTGTTAGTAAGAATAAAAACATTTGAGTACCTACTCATTTTTGATTACATACTCATAACGTGGAAGCATAGTAGAATATACTCAAGTGTCCATCTTGTACAGAATATATACTCATGCTTGATAAGAATAAAAGCCAGTATATTCTCATATTTATAAGTTCGTTCTCATGTTATTCCGAGTATGGTTTGTAGCAGGCTCAATTCTGGGTATTTGTTGATTTGTGTCCAGTTTAAAGTTAAATAAAAAAAATGGCAGAATTAATGAACGATGTAGTGCCTCATGGAAATATATAGAAAAAGACGTGAACTTCAGAAGCCTTTAACGCTTCACAAAAGTAAATGTGAAAAAGGTTGAACACGTATTTGTTATTCATGAAAAACATAACCTATAAAAATATGAATGGCTATCAAATTATAAGGTTAGATTGTATTGTTAAATATAATTAACAATTACAGTTTATGTGAGGCGGCCGGGTAGCTCAGTTGGTAGAGCAGCTGGCTACGGAAGGTCCGGGGTTCGATCCCAGGTGGTGAGAGGATTTTTTTCTCGTTGCCAAACTTTCAGAACAGCCCCGAGGTTCACTCAGCCTCCTATAAAATTGAGTACCGGGTCTTTCCCGGGGGTAAAAGGCGGTCAGAGCGTGGTGCCGACCACACCACCTCATTCTAGTGCCGAGGTCATGGAAAGCATGGGGCTCTACCTCGATGCCCCCCAAGTGCCTTCATGGCATGTTACGGGGATACCTTTTCCTTTACCTTTACAGTTTATTTTGTAAAATTTGAATTGCAAAATGCAATTACTTGTAACTTTAAATTATATATAATCACTCTATAACAACAAATAGAATTAGCATAACTGGAATTCTAGAAATGGATTGTAATCTCTATCCAACATCCCGTAATGACGATTTCCCAGTATTATTTTCTTGTTTCCTGTTTATTAACGTCACTTATCTGATTCACTCTCTTTTTCATGTTTATTTATTTATTCATTTATTTATTTACTTATTTATTTGTTTATTTAATTAATTTATTTTATTATTTAATTAATTTATTCATTTGTTTATTTATTTACTTACTTATTTATTTACTTATAAAAAGCAAAACAAACCACTACAGCATGCGGATAGCATGTGAAAGTCTATAAAAAAAAACTGAGCATTACGGTGCAATGTGGTCAAAGAGGATAGGTAACGCGAGTACATACTAACTATTAAACGATCAAGAAGGCTGTAGAGATGAGTATATATTCGCGTTAGGTAGAATGTCTTTATTTTTATGAATATGAGTATGTTCTAGTAGTTACGAGTATATAATCACAGGAAGTGCTCATACTCAAAAGTATAAACCTTGAGAAAGTACTTAAGCTTTATTCTTACTACCCATTATTTTATTTCTTAGTTGCTTATTTTACGACGCTTTATTAACTGCTATGGATATCTAGCATCTGAGCGAGATAAAGGTGATATAATCAGGGGGTGGATGTTGATGATCTAAAAATCTACTTAAAATGATCATTAAAATGCCCTTAAAATAATGGAAAAATGACGTAACATTAAAAGAAAATGACATTAAAATATTATTCACTGTACTCGCACCACAACTTCTTAAAAATTAGTCGCCTTGTTTCAATGACTGCCCTGCAAATCTCGGAGAGAGGAGGCAACTTCCTGGAATTTGGCTAAGATAGAGGAAAAGAACATGCAACAAAATTAAGGTTTTAAGGATAAAAAATTTTTCAATCAGGGGTGGTCCATGTCAGTACCTTCACTCTCCCTCTCCTCCTCCTTCCGTGCTTCACTTTTGTTACCATATCTTCCAGATGAGGGAGTGTGAATGACAAAACAAATTGTTGGCTCAGCGTGCATTCTTGCAATCTTTGTGTTAAAAATACTGTACTACAGTAGACATCCCTTCCGAACCATGTTGAGGACACAACGTCCTGTCCAGGACATGGTGAAAGCTTCCCCCCTTCCATACATAAATTCTAAACACACCCTCGCACCGACAAAAGAACAGTAGCGGTCAAAGTCCTCACTTAAACTAAGCTGCAGTCAAGCATTTTATATTACTTCCGTTGTGTGAAGTGAAGCCTTCAGTGGAATGAAGGATGGACTTTAGAGTCTGTTCCAAACTATAAAACTCAAACTTCACTGTTATTCACTTATTCAGTAGGTAATTACTATTAACCTATTTGGTTAGAAAATGATTTAACAGACCTATTGGTAAAGAAGAAAGTAAAATTCATTCCAAATGATCTAAAAGTTCTTCAAAGTATTAAAAATGACCAAAAAATGCCGAAAAAATGTATAAATGACATATTAGTTCAAAAACGTCAAAAAATGCAAAAAATGAAATATAAGAAATTACTTTTTTACGTTGATATTAACATAGGAAGGATTTCTATATTAATAGGCATCGTCCAAATGTGAAAAATAAGAAGATGGCTTTTCATCATCCGCTCCCTAGTGATAATGCTAGCGAGATGAGTCCAGGGTCCAGCGCCGAAAGTTACCCAGTATTTCGTCGTTCCTGGCAATAACTTCTATATGTAAAATATAAAATTTTTCAGTAGGGAGAAAAAAAACACATTTATTCATCTTATGGCAGCCGTACATAGGAGACTGTGAATTCTTACATTTTCGAAACAAAGAAATGTAATTACACTAGCGGCTTGTGCAGCATATGCTCCAAACTAAGCTCATTAGATGTTCAAAGAAAAATTTTTCAGATTTATTTTCAATGAAGAATACCGGACATTTTGAAAGTTATTTTCTTCTGTAATAATGAAACATACTCCCTATGATTGTTTTTTTCATGCCAAATATTTTTTCTTGAACCTATCCACCTTCAGATTTTGAGTTTCAACGCGAAAACCCAAGTAACAACGTCAGGACGATCAGTGGGTTTTTCATGTGGGAGTAAAGCAATAGCTATTTCAGGTCATTGTGGATTGTAGGTGAAAGTTAAAAAAATGTGAGGTTTGCTGTGCTTTCGAACAATAGACATAGCATCTTGGTATAGCTGCTGCATGTAGAGCTTGAAATGTAGAGAGAGAGTAAAATCATTTTATCCTGCTAAGAGATATCGCTGAAATGATCGGGAACTACATAATTTTCTAGGCCTGTTATTTTATCAGTAAGTAATATCTTTTAGGAACTGTAATTTTTGCACTCTCTCGATCCAATACTGAAGAGAATGACCGTATAAATATCTACACCACACCGTCACTATGTATAGGAAAAAATCCAACCCCACTGGATTAATAACTATAAAAATATTTGATTTTAATAAGCAATATTATCTTAGGAAAGTTTCAGTCTATTGTTTCTAGCATCCTCAAACCTCAAGCTGCGTGACTGTATATAGTAGACTGTGATATGGTAGTACCTGAATGACATGGTTACGTTTCTCTATGCGACATCACAGAAACGTAACCATGTCAATTAGGTACTATCATCGTGTGGTAGATGAAAGAAAGTCACTGTCCGATACTACCCGACTCCCCCATTCTCTACATCTTCTTACATAACCCCAAAACTTTTCACTTTCATATCATCAATATAACATTAATATGTATAAATTAATGAAAAATAGTCACATCAAGGCATTAACTATAATAATGTTTCATTTCTAATGGTAATAATGTCATCAACCTCAAGTTTTGTATATTTTAATATCCAATACACCTGTACTCAGAAAATTACACACCGCAGAATCAGACCTGTAAATTATTTTTTGTAAGTCTTGAAGTTTTTAATAACCAATTGAATTTGAGCTCTAAATATGTCAGCAATCCTGCAGGTCGTGTAATAGCATATTGTTGATTGTAGTGCGTGTTTTGTTTTATACTGAAATGCAATTACTTAGTTCTCAAAACTGACGAAAGATGGATTTTGGAAAATAGGAAAATTATGTAGGAAAATTGACATTTCACTGCAAACTACTATTTTTCTGAAAAACATTGGGTTCCAAGCGTGAAAATGAGGCGTCATTTATTAAAATCCGTTCAGCCGTTTTCCCGTAATTTCCATTACCAGTTCAAATTATATATATATATATATATATATATATTATATATATATATATATATACTGGGTGTTCATTTCAAAGTGTGTCATGACGTCACTGTCGATGAGTCAGCGATTTGAAGAGAGTTTCAGCTTTTGTGTCAGAGAAGTTGCCTATTAATCAAGGCGTTCAATCTGAACTTCAGAATGTGTACGGTATTACTTGAACGTCGTAGCAACAGATGGCGTTCTGTACGGTCTGTGTGCTACCATAACCTCTTTCGAACTGTGTTTTGCGCGGGCAAGTCGTACGTAGGGTATTTGTTATCATCGGTTGCGTACGGCAACATTCTACAATACAAATCAAATGCTCCGTGTCCATGTTGACCGTCGAAATTAATTCAACAAATACGTAAGTAATCGTCTTAACCCTCTCCCCATATCCCGACAGTAAGAAAAACTCACATCAGTATATGTTTCGAAACAGTTCACATTCCTGCCACTACCGGCGTTGCCGTACGTATCGGTAAGTACCTACTCTTCTGAACGAACGCCGTACTTGCCAGGCAACTTCTCTGGCACATAAGTAATACACCTCTGCGGAAGTGTAGGAAGATTGAATTCTCTAGGCTCATCGACTAGCCATATGACGGCATACAGCGAGCCATGACACACTTTGAGCTGAACACCCAGTAGATATAGGAGACTTTATTATTTGCTGTATCAATATTTAATAGAGGAAAAATCTGAAAATCAATAAATATGTCACATAGGAGTTATTGCAGGAACAACGACGATTTGCTCTTGATGGGTTGAAGTTTTTAAGGTTAGTCGCGGACGCGAGAAAGTAGAAAATGCGAATTTAAAAACATTATTTCCTTGATCTGTCACAGCTTTTCCTGGAACTTATTTTTGTTGAAACAGATAATAAATAAGATTTTCTGGAAAGTTTCTTGCCGTTCTAGAAACATTTTTCACAGAGAGCACTTCTCAAGCCTTGCCGTCACGCACAAGGCACAGAAATTGACAATGAAGGGCTTGGATGTAACAAAGTGGCGTCTCCTCGCTGTTTTCTTCACAGTTTTGAAATCTGTTCAACCTATCTATTGCCTTTACATCATGGGATGTTACGTGCAAGATGTTTGACAGCGCCTCTCCATCTTCCACGGTTGTGTGCTCGGTATATATTTCAGTAGATTGGCACGCCTATTACTGCACTCCCCGCCTCACAGCTTTCATGTGTACGGAAATATTGCCCTTACATTTTCTGATAAAAGGCATTTCCCTTACGAAAACACCACCCCCAACTCTGCTACAGACAGGTTCTTGCCACAGGGATCAACAGTTTGATTCTCGGCGGGATTTTCCTTCGAGATTTTAATAGACAAAGCGTTCTTGTGTTAGGTTTCCTTAGAACACTTCAAAAATCATATTTATTTACTAGCCGTACCCGTGCGCTCCGCTGCACCTGTTAGAATTAAATATAAAGTAATTACATAATTAAAATAGGACGTTTGATCCAGGGAACAACTTTTACAACAGCGCAAGATAATCTGCTTCGCTCATTACCCAATTTTTTTTTTGCATTGCATTTATTGCATATATATTTGATGTATTTTAACACGATTCAATTGAGCATAGTTAAAATTTGAATTATAAAATAATGGATTGCTAAGCTAACGTACTATTACTGCATACTAAATCAATACACTCTCGTTGTTCGTTAATTCTCTGAGATTAAAATGAGTGTACATAAATATTATTTTAAGAAATACAGAAAACGAATGTACAATATAGCCTATCAAATTTTCTGTGCATAAGAAGCTATTTTAATCTTACCTGTCCTCGATTTACTCAGACGTTACTGTAATAACATTACAGCATTATGTCCATCTAGAGAAACTACACTTTCCAATGGTGAATTAATAATTAATTATACAAATCTGTTAATTTAGCTTCTGATATTACTTCATACAAACACAGAAACATTCTCTGTACGCTATGTTTAATAGCTTTCGATTGCTGATGTCCAAGGCCCCCCGTTTCGATTGTTGTTGTCCAAGGCCCCTTATAGACGAAGTCATTTGTTCTTAATTCATTGCACCGTCTTAGATGGAGTTATTTTAATTTTAAAACTCATTTATCTAATTAAATATCAGTCCTATCAAAATTTTGTAAAGAATAAAACTGATCGGAAATCATTTTTAAAGAAACGTTTGTTATGTAATATTTTTCACAAAAATCAATAATAAGCGAGATAT
Source organism: Periplaneta americana (assembly GCA_025594305.2). Classification (NCBI taxonomy): domain Eukaryota; kingdom Metazoa; phylum Arthropoda; class Insecta; order Blattodea; family Blattidae; genus Periplaneta; species Periplaneta americana. The sequence goes on from JAJSOF020000021.1 coordinate 31,835,757, forward strand.
TTCGATTTATTTAATTTAGGCCTCCTTATAACCCTCCTTTTAAATAAAGTATTTTGAATGCCATATAGTCTAAAATCTAAGTTACAACGAACTTAATTTATATTCCAAATTTCATATAAATCGGTTCAGCCATTATCGCGTGAAAATGTAACAAACATACAGACAGACATACAAACAAAAATTTCAAAAAGCGATTTTCGGTTTCAGGGTGGTTAATTATATATGTTAGGACCAATTATTTTTGGAAAATCGAAAATTACCAGAAAAATTTCGGCTACAGATTTATTATTAGTATAGATTTATGTCTATAACAGGGCAAAGCCCCAATTACAACAGACAGTACAGATATTTCTTAAAAAAAAATAAAATTGCATATAACATTAAAAAGGAGATAAAACAGATACAAATGCAAGATACGAGTGTAAAAAAAAACAAATAGATACTACCTACATAAAAGATACAGATATAGATATAAATTAAAATACCAAATAAAATAAGTTAAAAAGAGTTAAGTGTAGATATCATAGCCAAAAATGTAAAATGTAGCTATAATTGGCAAATTACAGAGTAATTACCTGCAGCAGTCTTTGACCTACCTGCAGCGGTCTTTGAGGGCTGTCCATCCTTAAGGAGATTCAAGAATAACTTAAAAAGTTGTGTATAAAGTGCAAATTAAAATTAAGGTGACATTTAACATTTAATTTCTTTAAGGTGACATGTATTTATTTAGCCTGACGAGTTACTTCCTTGGCTTGAATTGTAAATTATTTAAAAATAGCGTCTAAGAGGTCCTTAGACTAGAAATGTTTAGCTTAAATGTAGTTCTGTTTATAAGTATGCATAAGGGTGTAATTATCTGTCTTATTTGAACTGTTGTATCAGTGAAGCGAGGTGAGTCAGTGAAGTTATGGTTTTACAGTGCAGTGAACAGTTCCGATCAGTGATAATTTATAGCGTCAATGAAATGTGTTCTATAGTGTCAGTGAAATGTGTCCTAAAGTGTCAGTGAAATGCGTCATAGTGCCACTACAATGAGTGAGATGAGAGTAAAGTGAAAGACTACTGAAACTTATGTAGGGCCTATACATATGTAATTATTGTGTTAAATTGTATTGTGTATTCTTATTGTATTGTGTATATAATTGTTTTGAGTATTGTGTAATTGTATTGTGTATTGTAATTTTATTTGTATTGTTTATATTGTGTATACCATTGCCACCGGGTGCTTGCCCACTTGCAGTGTAAATAAATACATACATACAAATATAACACTATGTTAATAAATTCAATATACAGTATTATATAGTAGGACTAATAGGGTTAATTTATTTTATTAAGAAATTCACTACTACAGGACACGTGTTCCTATTATAGGATATCTGATTATAACTATAACCAACATGCAACTAGAATCTAACATATCATGAAGCTATTGCTGTATATAACTTTTTCTTGTACAAATTGCACGATAACGAAAAATCTAAATCCTGTTTATTTCATAGATGATTGTAAGTTCGAAGCATTAATAAAAGTGGAGACATTTTATGAGATTGTGTTTTTGATGTCTGTAAATAAAAGAGAGATCGCTTTCTCAAATTTGATTTACCAATATTGAAACTAATTAGCTGTAGAAGATCAGGGTTGTCTATTAAACCATTTTTGAACAAATACATTTGTCGTGCTCTTATCCTGAGACTACTGAGAGATGGTACATTAAATTCAACCAGCATGGATTCATAAGATTGGAATATGTTGTAACATGTAACATATATTACGCCACATGTGGGTTAAGTGCAATATAGCAGAATTGAGAGAGGAATAGAGGTCAGGGGCGTTTGAGAATAAGGTGCTTAAGAAAATATTTGGGGCTTATAGGATGAAATTGGGTAAATATTGAATGAACCACGTTTGTTCTTCATAGTTTAAGGGGACACTCTACTAAAAATGAAAACTTTTTTTCTAATAATGTTTTTCAACCAAATTTTGAGAGCACGTTTACTATGAAAAGGACTAACAAAATTCAAAGTTTGAACGGCCAATTTTTTTAGATTTCATTTTTTTCTATTCTTTTTGTAAATATTTTCAAACCCGATATTTTAGTAATCTCTATTTTTAAGTTTGCTCTTTCATTTTCTTTTTTTTTTTTTTTTTTTTGGCGGGGGTTACATTCACAAGACATAGAGGAACATTTCTATGCATTCATTTTATGAAACATCTCATTTACTACTCAATTTAAAAATTTTGAAAATGTTTTATTTTTTTATAATAATTCATGAAAAAAAATTAATAAAATCAACTAGCAGCATTTCTTACAAAATAGTGCATACAAATATGCAGCTACCTCCTACATACTTGCAATAAAAATTTCATTCAAATTGATTAATATTTGGCATAAAAAAGTTGGTGTTGAATCAAGAAAAATAAAATCACTAGAAAAATGGATTTGAAAGTAAAATTAATATCCATGTAACACATACCTATTAAAATTCTTCTCCGCTACATCTAGTAACTTCAGTGAGCCAAAAAGTTACTAGATTTGTAGTCAGAAATTTGTAAAAAAGAATTCTTCGCTGAAAAAATAATATTGACAGCTATTAAAATGCCACGCCCCTTTACAGCCTTAATTTAAAACATTTATAATCATACTTGTAATCAGAATTGAATTAAATCCATTTGGGGTATGAAAATGTACATTCTAAAAAAGTGAAATAGCCAATAAAATTTCTTTGGAAAATTTTCATGATTTTCAGTGGAGTCTCCCACTTAAGTTACAGAGTTATTCATTTTATTTCTAGGTTCAGTACAGAACACAATAGAATAATGCGCTCTAGCGGCAAATTACAACACCATTCGATCATTAATTCGGAAATCGGACAAGTAAGCGATACTATAATAAAAATCCGAACGCAGCGAACGAATTTCTTCCGATAACTGAGTGCCTAACTTTTCATTCAATTTATTATCGAGGAACTCTAAAGAGGGAAATCTAGCAGCGATCCTAGTGGCAATTTTTAGAAACATACACAATTGTGCCAACGTAGTTCTCGCAATTTCCCTCCTACAATAGCCATGGTAACTGTTGTACGTACTCAAATAGACGAGATTCAATTGTTTCGTGTTCCAGAATGCAGTAGAGTAAAATTGCGCATGCGTAAGTCTTAGAAGCAGGGCTGCAAACAGTAAAAGGCATCTGCCTCTGATCATTATTTAGATAACAGTCAGAGAAGGCAGTCTGTGGCTGCATGCGTTGTTTGAAATGCACTGGCTTTCTACGTTGTGTAATTTCTCCAGAATAACAAGCACTCCACTTCAAAAACTAATAAAATGTGTGCCTCAACTGATGATATCGTGGAAATTGTTTTAAGCTGGTTAATACACAGGCAGCGTGGCGTGTGTTCGGGACCTGATATGAAGCAGCTCTTTTGCCAACGAAGAACAAAGAGTTTGCGAAACAATTCCGCGAGATGGCGTTCCCGTGAAGACTTTTGGCTCCTTATCTCATTATGAAGAGTGCATTTTATTCATTATATTGAATTAGTTTGCGAAATTCAATTGAATTCACCCGTTACTGCAAACTCATAGGAATAAAAATTGTGAATTTAGACACGAGTAAGACCATCAATGACAAATATAATACAATATAATATAATATAATATAATATAATATAATATAATATAATATAATATAATATAATATAATATAATATAATATAAAATATAATATAATATAATAGAAATAATATAATAGAATATAACATAATATAATATAATATAATATAATATAATATAATATAATATAATATAATATAATATAATATAATATAATATAATATAATATAATATAATATAATATAATATAGTATTAAAAATAAATCCCGTGTCGCTATAGCCCATGAAGGACCAAGACATCACGTCCACATGCCGAAGCAGAGGTGGACGATCATCCAACCAGAATGGAGGTATCGTGTGGTTAGCACGATGATACCCCAGCCGTTATAGCTGGTTATAATATAGTATACTATAGAATAATATAATAACTATAATATAATATAATATAATATATAACATAGTATAATATAATATTAGTAGTCCACATCTGTGGAGTAACGGCTAGCCCGGGTTCGATTCCCGGTCGGGGCAAGTTACCTGGTTTGTGGTTTTTCCTCAACCCAATATGAGTAAATGCTGGGTAACTTTTGGTGCTGGAACCCCAGACTCATTTCACCGGCATTGTCACCTTCATCTCATTCAGACGCTAAATAACCTAACATGTCGATAAAGCGTCGTAAAATAACCTAGTAAAAAATATAATTTCTTTGGACTCTCGCTGTGATAAAGCAACAGAGGTTAAGGATGTTCGGGAATAAGGTGCTTAGGAAAATATTTGGGGCTAAGAGGGATGAAGTTACAGGAGAATGGAGAAAGTTACACAACGCAGAGCTGCACGCATTGTATTCTTCACCTGACATAATTAGGAACATTAAATCCAGACGTTTGAGATGGGCAGGGCATGTAGCAAGTATGGTCGAATCCAGAAATGCATAGGCCTATACAGTGCTAGCTGGGAGGCCGGAGGGAAAAATACCTTTAGGGAGGCCGAGACGTAGATGGGAGGATAATATTAAAATGGATTTGAGGGAAGTGGGATGTGATTGTAGAGACTGGATTAATCTTGCTCAGGATAGGGACCGATGGCGGGCCTATGTGAGGACGGCTATGAACCTCCGGGTTCCTTAAAAGCCATCTGTAAGTAGCTAAGTATTATTATTATTATTATTATTATTATTATTATTATTCAGGCTTGGAGATCTGTGTCTGAAATTCAATTTCCTTGGAGGAAAATAAGATGACCTACTTTGCTGTACAAATAACCTCGTTCTCCGAATATTCTGGAATAACGACATTCACGTTTTCATACTGTCGAGTCTATTCCATTTTTATTAGTTCGTATCCGCGATTTCCCTTCAACTTCATCCAATTTTTCCTTACATATATTAACTTGAATCTCCCTCTCTTTGTCTGTCTGAATATGAACCGTCTTCTCTCTCAAAACTCAGTCATTTTTATTTGTAGAATTATTATTCCTCAACAAGCAACTCCATTCCAGCTCTATTGACGTAGTTTTAACGGCAGAAAAGTTCGAAGAAAGGAATTGTTTAGTGTAAGCTAAAGTAATTTAAAAAAAGGAAGACGGAAAAAAAAAAGTTGACTGACGTCATACAAATGCGGCTTGCCAATTTATTATGAAAATATCATGGGAAATGGAGAGATTGGGTCGATGTTCAGCCTGTATGTAGGCAGGGGAGCATACATTTGGCTGTTCCTGAGAGTGGAAATTATAAACAACCAATCAGAACTGAGCAGCAAATGTTTTCAATACATTTCCCTAGTATTTTGATACTTTTCCCTCTCATTTCGTTGCTCGCTCAATCATTGGTAAAGTCTAATATTTTAATTTCGGAGTACAAACAGTACAGATAATTGAACAAAAACAGATTCGATATCTCGATCGGAGGCATTAATTTTCTGCTCTGGGACCGTTGGAGAAGGATAGAGGGAATGAACTACACTATTCCTAATTCAAGAGCGGAATCAGTACAAATTTCATCAACAGGAACAGGGAATTTAATTCCCAAGAGCAGGCCTACTATATGTAATCGCTAAACTCCATCATCGTACACAGGAGGCCCTGGAGATAAAGCCTTCTGGATATTTAAATATGGACGGCCATGCCAAACAAAAGAAGAAAGGCTGTATTAAAGTAACCTGAAGCAAGATTGGTAAAAACACACAGTTTCTATTTCCACGAAAAGAAACTAGTGAATCCAGGTTGCCAGGCGACGACAAAAAACAAAAGACGTGAAACATATGAAAGAGATGTATAAACTAAATATCCTTTATGCTCGACCATGCCGAAATGTAGTAATTATACACCTGGTAGCAGATCTTTAATGCATGTCATTAAAGTACATCTACTCATTAAAGGTCAGGTCTTTCAGCCAATGACGACTCAGGTTACAACTGTTCAGCCAATGACAGGTCAGCTTTCTACCGTTATAAAACCGCAAGTATCGATTATTCTCGGATATGCAATCGAAAGAGAATTAGCGAAAAGTCACGGAGGCTGGAAATCCAATACTGTCGCAGAAGGTTATGTTCTGTTACTATAATAATTAGCGTTAATTGTAAATAATATTCAAATAAATTCAATTTGTCATCTCGTTTTTCAATGTCTAATTTAATTTCAATGTTATCTCTGTAGGTTCTTATGGCCTAGCAAGGTCAATGTGGACATCTGTTCCTCGGAAAAATCAATACTTTCGCGTCTGCGCACATCTCACAACATACGGGACATTGCTAAAAACTTAATAATATCAAGTTAGAAATATAGTCGAGCATAAAAAGTCGTATGAAACTCGCCTAAAATGGTAATTAAGAAGCTCGTATGAAAATTATGAAACTCGCTTGCGCTCGTTTCATAAATATCCATACTCACTTCTTAATTACCTTCATTATAGGCTCGTTGCATAATGTACTATTTAGATTTAGAACCAAAATATAGGTGTGCTATTTGAAATTTCAAAGGGGATTGGATGGAGAGGAATGGGTGAAATCTCAAATGAAATTAACACTGTTTTAATATTCCTTCTCAACATCTAAATTGACGTATTATTATTTAAATTAAACTAAATTTAAATAAATGGTTATTTAGAATGAAAAGTGTTGAAATGAAATTCCTATTATATACAGCATGAACCATAAGAAATTTAATTAATTTCAGTGGTTATTCTGAGATATTTTAAACATAAAAATTAATACAACTTATTTTAATTATTTTCGTTTCCTTTTCGAGATAAAAAAATTCATATGGACATTTCACAGTGTGTTTTGGGAAAGCCGTTGATTTAATTCCCAATATGCTTAGCACTTCAAGGCAGCAGTGTATTATGATAAATTAGAAGATTAGATTAGATTTATTTATTTAACCTGGTAGAGATTGTTGCCCTCTACCAGGGATTACAACTATAAATGAACAATAAGATTACAATTAATATTAAATTTACAATTACAATTACAATAAAAATTAAAGTACGACAAGAATACCTGATTAAAGCTAGGAAGTTAAGAACAAAGAATATTTTTGTATTTACTAAATTACAAATTAAACCTTAACAAAATTCTATAGTGATGAAATACCGGATATTGAGATATTTTGTGGTAGTTGAAAATTAAAAGAACTATTTACAAGAAACCATGTCTGAACGAGTTCAATTACTGACCAAGTGCCTAGTAAGTTTGCGTTTGAATTGAATTTTATTTCGACAGTCCCTGATGCTAGCAGGTAAAATTCCAGAGTCTTAATTAATATTCAGTATTGTTTTATTGTTGATTGTGGTGGGAAGAAATTACGAAGGAATAGAAAGTTCAAGATTTGGAAGTGAATGTAAATTTCTTTTCTTATCTAGTTTAAGCCAAATTGCTTCCAGGGATGGGGTAAATATGATCATATTTAATTGCTTTACACACAAATTATGAGCACGTTGAAGTTTCATTTTGTTGTCGCTGGAAAGGTCAGTCAGTAAAATGTCAGCATAGTCAAAATAGGGAAATACAAGGGTCTGCACAAGGGACTTTTTTTTAAGCAAGAGGAAGATGAACATTTATCCTTTTTAGCACATGAATAATAGAATATACTTTTCTGCAGGTTTCTGTGATTTGCATGTCCCAGTTGAGATTATTATCCATGTGAATGCCAAGATTTTTACCGAAGAACTGAAAGGGATATGCAAATACTTTAACGGGGAAATGTCGAGGTGCTTTACAAGTTTGCCGTTTGTGTCCTAATATGCAGTGTCTTTATTGATATTAAGATGGAATTTCTTTAAATCTGGGGCTAAAAAGGATGAAGTTACAGGAGAATGGAGAAAGTTACACAACGCATAACTGCACGCAAAGTATTATTCACCTGACATAATTAGGAACATTAAATCCAGATGTTTGAGATGGGCAGGACATGTAGCACGCATGGACGAATCCAGAAATGCATATAGAATGTTAGTTGGGAGGCCGGAGGGAAAAATACCTTTGGGGAGGCCGAGACGTAGATGGGAGGATAATATTAAAATGGTTTTCAGGGAGGTGGGATATGATGGTAGAGACTGGATTAATCTTGCACGGGATAGGGACCGATAGCGGGCTTATGTGAGGGCGGCAAAGAACCTGCGGGTTCCTTAAAAGTCATTTGTAAGTAAGTATACCTCCATCTTTAGGCTAATGAGATTGGTAACAGGGTAGAAATTCAGTTGGTAAATTGTGGTTTAATACTTAAAAATAATGGTCACAATGATATGTAATTAAGTTACACCATCCCAAAGAAAGCTTACAGGTAAGAAACTAGCTATAATCTTTTCGCTGTAAGAAAAATCCTAATATAAACAGTAGCACGTGACTGAAGTGAGGCTTCATTGGCCGCTGTTTGGCGCCATAGATTGTCAGTATGTGTTCCCGCCTACTGTTGTACATTCTGTTTCATGTTATACAGGGACATCACTTTATTTTTACTTGCATTTTTATTGTACCTGCGTATCTGAATGTACTTGACTCCAACCCCTTTCACTAATGTTCCTGCTCCCGTCAGCCACACAAACTTACGGCCGCTGTTGCAATCGAAGTCTGCTAGCAGTGAAGTAAAGAGTACAGAATATAGTGTGTTTCAGAAATATGGTTGCGTTTTCTATAGATGTTAATGTTTTAATGTTATGTTTTATTTAACGACGCTCGCAACTGCAGAGGTTATATCAGCGTCGCCGGATGTGCCGGAATTTTGTCCCGCAGGAGTTCTTTTACATGCCAGTAAATCTACTGACATGAGCCTGTCGCATTTAAGCACACTTAAATGCCATCGACCTGGCCCGGGTTCGAACCCGCAACCTTGGGCATAGAAGGCCAGCGCTATACCAACTCGCCAACCAGGTCGACTCGTTTTCTATAGAAGAAGGAACCTATATTATTGAAGCTTATTTCCAGGGGCAGGTATTTATGGAGATTAACTTTATCATTTGTGTTTTTAATATTGGTGTCGGAGGAGATTGTTGGAGATTGATTTGTACTCTTCGCGGGTATAAATGGAAATTTTGAAAAATACAATTATTTTGAAATTGGAGTATTAACTCAGTATGAATATTACTTTCAAAATAATTAATATTAAAGGTTCGCTGGATTCTGGTAAAGGTGCGGTATGGCTAATAGACAATATTTGTTGAATTGAGACTGTATTTAACACACATGCATTAAACACGAAAAAAAAAAACTTGCAGCTCTCAAATTAACACTTTCAAATTATTAGTGAAATGTTGAATTCTCCGTCATTTTTGTTCACTAATAATAATAATAATAATAATAATAATAATAATAATAATAATAATAATAATAATAATAATGTTTTATTTTCGCTGGCAAAAGTTAAGGCCATAAGGCCTTCTCTTCCACTCAACCAGCCTTAATCAATACAATACATAAATTTAAATTACAAATATTTTCACTACACTTAAAAGGTTCTCCAGCAATAATCTTCACTACACATTTATTTAAATTTAGATAAATCTATAAGGTAAAGTAGTAACTTAATTTATGAGCTAATTTAATTCAATGAATTATAATTAATTTAATATTTGAGATAGCTAGTAAAATGATGAAAATTAATTTAATATAAGCTTACTAGGACTATGTTACAGGGAGATATATATATATACCTATATATATATATATATATATATATATATATTTCTATTTCTATAATGGGAATATTAATGTAATTGCCATTAGAGGTTTTGTAAATCTATTTAGAGAAATTAAAGATAATAATAATAAGAATGGACAGATGTTAGTTTCATTATAAGTAACAATTATTAATCAGCAATTCATCTGTTAAGTAAGAATTTATGTAATTTTGACCTAAATGAAGCTATTGTCCAACAACCCCTTATATCACTGAAGCGAGTTCCAATTTCTAGCAACTGAAACTGTAAGGATGAAGAATATAAAGATGTCTTGTGGTAGGGTATAATGAGTAAATTGTTATAATGAGATCTTGTACTTAGCTGATGATATGCGGATAAATTTTGAAAACGAGAAGCCAAATATATTGGGGTAGCGGTGCGCAGAATTTGAAATAAGAGAACAAGAGAATGCAGGGCTCGTCGATCCTTAGCCTTAGCCAAGACAGAGTTTGGAAAGACGGGGAAACATGATCATACTTACGAATATTACAAATATAACGGACGCACGCATTATGCACACGTTGTAGCCTGTTGCTCAAATTTGCATTTAGGTTACTTAATATAATATCGCAGTAGTCAAAGTGTGGCATCACGAGTGTTTGTACAAGGATTAATTTTAATTTATCAGGAAGAAAGTTCTTCAGTCGCTTTAATGAGTGAATAATGGAAAATATTTTTTTGGAAGTGTGATTCACTTGTTCATTCCATTCCAGGTGACAATCCATATAAATACCAAGGTTCTTCACAGTCGTACTGCATGGAATAGTAGTATTATTTACAATTATCGGTGGCAAATTTTGTTTGTCACACTTCGATCTTTGATGTTCTATTAAGATTACCTGCGATTTACTTGTATTTAAATTAAGTCCGTGCGTTTTCGACCATATGGATATAGAATTCAAGTCATCATTAACTTTAGTTATGGCGTCATTTATGTAGTTAGGTCGAGTATGCAGATAGATTTGTATGTCGTCAGCATAAATATGTGTCGGCAGGATGTTAGATTAGAAGAAATATCATTAATGTAATCAGAACACCTGGAATACCATGCAATATAGCCTACTTCGATATTATAACAAATTCAAAAGAAAAAAATAGTCCGAAAAAAGAACTCAGAATATGAAATTCGCTATAAAACGACACAATAATAATAATTCGCGAATGTGTTCATATTTTGCTATTAGAACTCTATTTCGCGATTTTTCGTGATTATTTTATCCTCATATTATTAATCAGAATCACTTAATTCGTAAAGATTAGTAAAAATCTATTGTATATCTATTATGTTGTGATTTTCGTAATCTCCATAAACACCTGGCCCTGCTTATTTCGCACAGGTACGATGTGTAACATGACTGAATAACTTTATCTGTGTGGACTGAGTAGAAGTGAAGATTAGAGTTACCCAAAGTACGTAATATGCTGAATAAAGTAGTCATTATATATTGAATACAACCGCTTGAAGAGTTGAGTTTGTGAAAAAAAACTGTTACTACTCTACTGTATTTTGATAAAATACCTTAAAAGTAATAAACAAACTGAAAATCGTAATATCGCATTTCCCTGTATCATAAGTGGATACACTACTTTTCTCTCCTCCTACAGCTAGTAAAATGATTTGTTTACATATTGCACTGGTAACACCAAACTCCTGTCATGGAAGGGGGTAACAGTGTTTCCGAGTATAGCCAGGTTAATGTTAAAAATGTTGGTAAAAATAAAGTGATGTCCCAGTACAATTCCCGTTACTCGTCAAGTAGGCCTAACCTCACTACTATGCATTCGTTTGCTTAGGAAACATTTATTTTATAATTAAATTATTTTTAAGTCTTATGTTTTCACAATGGACAGTTGAGAATGCAAAAGCCATACTTCAGTACCACGTGCTTACGCGAAAAACTACGAGCTCAAGTGACGCCAGCTTGTTACACGAACAGACTACCTCGGTATTACTGTTGGTATTCATCCGCGTTCATAGTACATAACAAAATATAAAAGTAGTTTTATATTACACAGCGTTTTACACATGAGTGAAGTTAAATGTTTTATCGTATTTAACAACTAGAATTCAATTTTATATTTTCAAATAATACAAGATTGTGGTTTCCAAATACGAACTATATTTTCCTGCGTCATGTGAGTGTTTCGACTGGGAGCCAATCACGGATATGACAGCAACGTGCTTATGTTTACATTAGGATTTTTCTTACAGCGAAAACAGTATAGGGAAATACCGTTTATACTACATAACTTGTAAAGTTTTGAACAAATAAATCCTAGAAGAAGCTGAAGCATTGTTATGGCAGCTATATTTATTCAAAGCCACATAAATCTCTTTCTGAACGCCTCGTGCAAGGGGACTTAGATTATACTCTAATAAACAAATGAAGCTCGCGCACAGGCGATCCAAACGATGACGTAGTGCAGGCTGAGTTACGCAGAAAAGAAACCCAACCTCCCGTGTTATACAAATGGTCTCATATTTCTGTGATGAAATGTAGCAACTGTAATTATGGATGACTCAAGCTATACCCTAAGAAAGGCATCTTTCTGAGAGAGAGAGCCACAAATTTCTACCTTTCCTTTCTACTTTAGTTCATTCCCCTTCCACTAGAGAGTTCTCTTATCGCCCTACGAGCCCATAAATAAAAATTAATTACTTAATGTTCCGTAGGAGTTCGCTGTCTTCACTTCGCAAAGATCCTAACGTAACCAAATTACAAATTAACCTTCCCTTCTTTCCGCACCCCCCTCCTTTTTATCCAGGCTTATTCCTCGGATCTTCTTCCGTGCAGCAAAGCGTTGCCCGATCGTGAAACTAAATGGGACGTAATATTCACGCACATACAACGCCCTCGTTGCAACATTTCGGAGGAGAGAAATCGAGCAGAATGTAACAGCGTATATTCTCAACCAAGACATATCGGAACACTTAACACAAATAGGAGAGACTGAATTTCTACAGAAGACCCATTCGCTAGGCCTATAAATAAAAACGTCATGATTTAGTTATTTAGGGGGGATAACGACTGAAGGAATGGCCTCCATCAATATACATTACAAACGCATCTCTGAACCTTTCACCATGACAACGATGCTCTTTTTACTATGATAGTATGGACTTATCAGACCACATATAAATTGATAAAAAATGCTGTAGATATTTTACAAAACCTTTGAAGCAGAAAAATGTATTTATTAATAATACAATTCAGGGCTATTAAAAAAGAAACAGCAGATTTCAAATATTTATTTCTTCCAAACTACAAAAGGTAGAAACACAATTGCAACGTTCCTGGACAGTTGAGAGTTTAAAATATATTGAACAGTCCGGATAGAAATTCCAATCACGGCCGCATTGGCGCTGTTGATTGCAGTGTCAATGTCACGCATAGGGGGGATAAAAACACGGTCTTTTACGTAACCCCAAAGATAAAATTGAGAGGGTATCAGGTGAAGTTCCTGGGTAGCTCAGTCGGTAGAGCGTTGGTGTGCTAAACCAAAGGTCACGGGATCGATACCCGGCCCCGCAACAATTTTTCCCTTGAAATTAACCACTTCCCTGATTAACCCGAGTTAACTCGGGTTGCTAATTTGCGTCAAAATTTATTAACCCGAGTTAACTCGTCTGAGTCCCATTTTCGCTGCTAAGGATTATATCCCGAATATATACGTTTCCATTCTTTCATTAACCTTTTCCTCATTAGATGGCTACAGAAGTTAGTGATATTGCTATATCTGGTGGTGTGTTTTGTACTCCTTCCCTGCGAGTGGAATTCTATGCTCATATAGCATTCACACACAGTAGTGAGTACATGCTAGTTAGTTTTGGCGGTTTCTGTTTGCGATTAGTGTTTTTTGTGCTGTTTTGTGTAAAGATGGATCAAGTTAGTGATTCCGAAACTTTTGATCAGGAATATATTTCTGTAGAAGATAAGGAAGTGAAACATCGGTATCAGAAGACGAAGTTATAGACCAACAAACAAATTCAGATCAGTTGATGTCGCGTCTTTTCGACAGTGGTTTGAATAGAAGACATCTGGCACCATTTCTTCTGCACCTCCGAGGTCCCCATTCCCTGAAATTTTAACATTGTTTCTGATAACGATAATTCTCAATTTTTTAAATTATTCTTTAGTAATGATCTCATCAACATTATATTCGAGGAGACGATTCGGCATGCTAATAAGTGTTCACAGAATGCTGAAAATAATTCGTGGCGGCCTACTACAGACTCTGAAATACGTGAACTTTGGGCATAGTGATACTGCAGAACATTATTCACAAACCTGAAGAACAGATGTACTGGTACAAATATTCAATGACTGCTACACCATTCTTCCCAAAGCGCTCTCATATAGGAGAGAAGATACTACTGTCCGGAATGCAATGTGCCACTGTGCGTAATACCCTGCTTTCGAGTCTATCACACGACAAGCAACATTTAACGCCTTGATAACAGCACTGGTATTCTACCTCGTAAATTAATTCATAAAAAAGAACATAAGTTGGTAAATAGTTCAGGAGAAAATCAAAATGGGACAACTACAGAGATGGAATCAAGGTGCACGAGATAACTCGGGATAGTAATTCAGGTATGAATGTATGTCTATTTCATAGTGATTTTTTAGGTATGTAAGAAAATTAGTGATGTACAGTGATTCTGCAATATTAAATGATCTCTTGACGGAAAAAAAAAATATTACACTTTTTTTCACAAAACTGGTAAAAGGGAAGGGAAGGGAAGGGAAGGGAAGGGGGAAGGGAAGGGAAGGGAAGGGAAGGGAAGGGAAGGGAAGGAAGGGAAGGGAAGGGAAGGGAAGGGAAGGGAAGGGAAGGGAAGAGGTTAAAGAAAATTCAATTGACGGTTCAGTTTCGTTCATTAAGATTTGTCCTATAATTTTGGCTAGTAACTTTGCCCAGCGACAACATTTTCTCCCATTAGACACGAGATAAGTTTTAATCCCATAATTCTTAGAGAACAGAAACATCGGCAATCTTGAAATAGTAATATACGTTAGAAGAGCGGTATGTTGACGTTTTCATGGTCGAGGAAAAGATTGAAAAAGCGAAACGTAGTTGAGCTTTTTTAATTTCCGAGAACATGAAAACAAACATACCGCTCGTGTATCGTACATTATTTTGTGCGAAGATCGTTTATTACATACCTGAAAGACGAATTTCTAATTAGTTGCAATGAAATCTCCATCTTGGCTTCTGTTTAATGACGGAAACTTCGGAAAACCAAAATATCTTTCTTCAACATTGTTGCTATAAAATGTTTTCTGTGTTTACTATACTCCAGCAGGCCGTGATATACGTCTGTCTTTTTTTCCCCCAGTCTATAAATGCGAACTTAAAACAAACGGTAAGGTTATGTAATGATTTATTTTTCATTTTAATATTTTAACAATATTATTTATATAACATATTGCAGTAATAACATCCGCATCTGGAATCTTGTTGATTTTTTCACGGCTTCCTTAATGTTACTTGCATTACAAATGCAGTAACTTTCGTGGAGTAGTAGACTTTACTTAATTTTTGCAAATATTTAAAAACAATAATTAACATTGCAATTTAGGTGAAATTGCAGTGTAAGTTTCAATTTATAATTATTAGTATGTTAAACGTCTCTAAAAATAATATGTTAAAAGCCTAAAGCAGTAAAATGAATGTCGCGCTTAAGCGGTAAGAAGAGGGAAATTGTTATGTGTGTTACGTTGGGAATACTGAATTTGGTATTTCACACTTACCGCGTATTGGTTCTGTGCGGAAAACAAGCAAATACGCACGATCTCGCACAAAAGTGTTTCTCAGGTGATGAAGCTTGATTATGACGTTCGGCTTACATTATTGTGAAAAGAAACAAACAGAGCGCATCCATGGAAACCGCTACACATTAGTAAAGCATCGCCATCATGGAGCGCTTTATGCCAATGTTAAGGGTGCTTTATGTTAAGCGAAGTGTATTGACAATACCCAAGGGTACGCGACCCTTAACACCAGACATATACATAGAAGGTGTCTGGGCGTCAGGGAACGCGACGAACCCAGTAACTCAGATTCGGAGGCCGAAAGCCGTGTAAGTAAACTGTACTTTTTAAACATGCATTTTCAGCATCGAGATAAGAATATTTTGTGAAGAATTAGACATTTTTCAACATCTTTATCTTAATATCCCAACTTTACATTGAAACAAGATTAAAGTAAATGTTCAATTAAGAATAAACCTAGATTTTCTCAATTCTAATCAATATTCTGGTGTTTAAGGATCATGACAAATATAACATACAACCCATGTCTTACATTTTCGAATTCTGTACAACATTATTTAGGCGTAAGGTAATTCGGGGGAAGATACCAGTTGGGGGAAGACGCAACTTTCTTTGCAGTTCTTTTATGTGTCGGCAATTGACAGCACGGATCCTCTAGTTTGAAGAGTGTTGACGGGGTGGACACGTAGCGTGTGCATTTGTCTTGCTTTATCGTCTTTCATCGCCGTTATTTTGGATCTTGTGAGAATATAGTCTGGTGAGTACACACTTTATAATATTTCGTTGCTTATATTTAAGGTTCATAGACTGGTGCTATATTTTAAATGGAATATCTGCTGTATACGTGAGTTGTGCATTTTGTTACGCACACTAGACATGCAGCTACGGCAACAACCTTGCGGGAGTAGGCAAGTAAGTGTTAAAAAGTCCTTTTAGTCTCCACATATGAACCATACACCTTAATGTAAGAATTTGTTGAGTTGAGAATCCAGAATGTCACAGCTGAAATCAACACATGATTTTATTCATAACTGAATAATTTATGAAGAGACCTGTTTATGATATTTGGACATGTGGCAAGGACAAACACTGTTTCAATTATTTTTTTATATCTTCACGTCATTATATCTTTATATCTTTGGCTTCTGTAGGATTGTCAATTTATATTAAATGTGTATTTTTCTCTTTCTTCTTTATTCTTGCTCTTGTGTGTTATTTATTGGTTTAAATTAAGTTACTTACTGTATTTAGCAAACTATCCTTTTAAATTTTATGTTATATTATTGAATAAGACCACACGAGCCTGGGTCTTACGGTAGTGGCTAGAAATATTTTTGTTTTATAAATGTAATTTGTGCTCACTAGCTAGCTAGTTAAATAAATAAATAAATAAATAAATAAATAAATAAATAAATAAATAAAATAAATAAATAAGTAAACAAACAAATAAATAAATAAGTAAATAAGTAAACAAACAAATAAATAAATAAGTAAATAAACAAATAAATAAATAAATACATAAATAAATGAATAAATAAATACATAAATAAATGAATAAATAAATAAATAAATAAATAAATAAATAAATAAATAAATAAACAAACAAACAAATCTATACTAATAATAAATCTGTAGCCGAAATTGTTCTGGTAATTTTCGATTTTACAAAAATAATTGGTCCTAACATATATAATTAACCACCCTGAAACCGAAAATCGCTTTTTTTTTTTTTTCAAATTTTTGTCTGTCTGTCTGAATGTTTGTTACCTTTTCACGCAATAATGGCTGAACCTATTTATATGAAAATTGTAATATAAATTAAGTTCATTGTAACTTAGAATTTAGGCTATATGGCATTCAAAATATTTTATTTAAAAGGGGGGTTATAAGGAGCCTTCAATTAAATAAATCGAAATATCTCCCTTATTATTAATTTTCATGAAAAATGTTACATAACAAAAGTTTTTTTTAAAATAATTTATGATAAGTTTTATTCTATGCAAAATTTTGATAGGACTAATATTTAAGTAGATAAATTGGTTTTAAAATTACAATAACAACGCCGTCTAAGGCGGTGTAATGAAATAAAAAAACAAATGACTTCGTCTATAAGGGGCCTTGGACAACAACAATTGAAAGCTATGAAACATAGCCTACAGAGAATGTTTCTGTGTTTGTAGGAAGTAATATCGGAGCTAAATTACCCGATTTGTATAATTAATTATTATTTCACCATTGGAAAGTGTAGTTTCTCATCTGTAGCCAAAATAATTGGTGTTAACATGTATAATTATTCATCATGAGAACGTAAAACACTTTTTTGAAGTTTTTGTTTGTATGTCTGTCTGTCTGTCTGTCTGGATGTTTGTTACCTTTTCAAGCGATAATGGCTGAACGGATTTCGATGAAAATTGAAATATAAATTAAGTTCGTTGTAACTTAGATTTTAGGCTATATGGCATTCAAAAAACTTTATTTAAAGGGGCCTGAATTAAATAAATCGAAATATCTCGCTTATTATTGCTTTTGTGAAAAATGTTATATAACAAAAGTTTCTTTAAAAATGATTTCCGATAAGTTTTATTCTATGCAACATTTCGATAGGACTGATGTTTAAGGATACACAAGACTTTTAAAATAATAATATAATGCATTTTCACCGCCGCCTCAGATTATAGCGTTGTTGTTTCTGCAGTGACTCCTATGTGCAAAATATAAAATTTTTGAGTAGGAAGAAAAAACACATTTATTGATTCCATGGCAATGGTACATAAGAGATCGTGAATTATTACATTTTCGAAAGAAAGAAATATAATTACATATCACTATATATGCTGTATCGCTATTTAAGTTATTTGAAGGGTTCAGAACCATAGTGGGCCAAGCGCCATTTACTGAAGACGTAGAAAACAAGGGTTAAAATTAAGTTATTACCATAATTCAATGGAAACATATAGCAAGTAATATAAAGTATACACATTAAAACTAAAAGATACATCAATCTTCATTAAACTATGGTTTCATGTAATAATAATTAAACATGTTAAAGGAATTGGCGTAGCACCAAATAAGTGATCTCTGGATCAAAATGATCGCATTTTTATTTTTTAAGTACAATTTAAATTAAGTAACATATTAGGCCTAAACGATTTATCCTTCTATCAAACACGAATGTTCCCTGGATGAAATGTCCTATTTTAATTATGTAATTACTTTATATTTATTTCTAACGGGTGCAGCGGAGCGCACGGGTACGGCTAGTAAATAAATAAACAAACAAACAAACAAACAAACAAACAAACAAATAAATAAATAGATAAATAAATCCCCCCATATATTGGAGTACGTTACATCTATTTTAACTAATCTGATCGGAATTCTCTAACATCTTGCAGTCCAACGACGAATTATCAATATTAATTTCTGTCAACGACCTAACATGAAACAATTATTACAATAATTTTACAGACTGCTTTTAGATCCGTCTCACTTAAGTTCTTATACTTCTGATTATTGTAAACGTAAAAATTGCATCACAATTTTGTGGAATTGATTTATAGTACATTATAATGTATTACTTTAAACTGTTACTGTAGTAGCCTATTACAAATGTACAGGGACATCATTTTATTTTTACTTCAATTTTTATTGTACCTGAGTTTTTGAAAGTACTACACTCCCACCCCTTCCACTAATGAATTTCAACCGTCCTCCACACAGATCCAAGACCGCATATACAGTCATAGTAAACAGTACGTTCCAAAAATACATTCACGTTTTTCAGTGACGAGAGAGCTTTCAATATTGTATCATTTTCGCACAGGTACTGTCGCCCATTTGCCTACGTCGCATTCCAGTTTTCCCCACCTGCTTCTATTCGCCTCTCTGTAAAGGCTAGTGGCTGGGCTGTCTTAGCTCCTTTCTGACAACGTTAATTTCTGTTAGGAATTGGACGTCTGTGTAATATTATACCCATACAACTGTTTAAAATAGCTTAAATAAAAGGGCCTCGTTAAGTAATTAACTGTCACGTGACTTCCTCCCCCATTCTACGATCCTGCGACATAACCACTTGGACGGACGGTAGATAGAATGTCTGGGTAATTTTATCTTTCCGGATCGGACAGAAGTGAAGATAGAATTTACTACGTAAGGTACTCTTTTATAGAGTAGGTACAGAATTATTTCAACATGAGTTACTAGTACGAAGGAATTGGAATCACACACATTAGAACTGAAGCCTGTATCGAAATGAACGGCCACCATTTTGAAAAATATGTTTAAATATCGATATTATGATTATTTTTCAAGTTAACTTCATTCTCTACAGTGTATGCTAATAGTATTTATTTAGTATTTAGTATTTATTTATTTAACCTGGTAGAGATAAGGCCGTCAGGCCTTCTCTGCCCCTCTACCAGGGGATTACAACTATAACATAAACAATAAAATTACAATTAATATTAAATTTACAATTACAATTACAATAAAAATTAAAGTACGACAAGAATACCTGATTAATGAAAGCTAGACATTTTATCATACAAGTTAAGAACAAAGAATATTTTTGTATTTACTGAATTACAAATTAAACCTACAATAACAAAATTCTATAGTGATGAAATTACCGGATATTGAAATATTTTGTGATAGATTAAGAGAACTATTTACAAGAAACCATGTCTGAACGAGTCTCAATTACTGACCAAGTACCTAGTAAGTTTGCGTTTGAATTGAATTTTATTTCGACAGTCCCTGATGCTAGCAGGTAACGAATTCCAGAGTCTTGGCAGGGCTATTGTGAAAGAGGGTGAGTATGAGGAGGTGCTAATATGCTGTAGATAGTATAATATACACTGTATAATGAACACGTCCGCATGGACAGCTCAGTTCATGAGTAAAAACACTTATTTGTAATACAGTACTGTTTTTTGATTAAACAAAAACCTAATGAAAATGATCAAACTCTAAAGCGCGATATTTCCTAGTTTACGTAAATTTAGTTAGTTAGTTAGCGGGGTGGGGTTTAAAAAGGGCGCGTCAGCAACTATGGCTATTTGCACCCTTATCTAAAATTCTTTACAGAACAGAGACATAATACAATAATCAGAATGCTTAAAGAACTAAAAAACGTCACGATTAAAACGAGGTAGGCCTACACAAATGCAGTTTCAACAGGGTGATGCATAAAACATTATAAAAATCTCAGACCTTAACTAGTATTTAAAAAGAGACAAAATAATAATACAAATGCTACCATAAATAAATTATCTGGCGTATTTCTAAAATACTCGGATGTACAAGGTCCGAAAGTTTAAGTAAATGGATGAACTATTTTTCTTCCCTCCCATACCTAGTAAAGTGATTTGTTTGTATAATACGCAGTATCATCGAACTCCAGTCGTGGAAGGGGGTAGCAAACGGTGTTTCCGGTTCTCAACCGTTGATCCAAAGGTATAACCAGCTTAATATTAGAAATGTTAGTAAAAATAAAATGATGTCCCTGTAGAATTGAATGTATCACAATTAGTCAGATTATGGATGCGAATAGTATTTCATTCAAGTAAAGATCTTAATTCTAGTATAACTTTGAAAATAGATACTTTGAAAATAGATAAAGAGACATCATTTTATTTTTATTAACATTTTCAATATTAACCTGACTATACCTTTGGAATAACGATTGAGAACCGGAAACACTGTTTGCTACCCCCTTCCACGACCGAAGTTTGACGACACTAGTGTAAAATGCAATACAAATAACTTTACTAGGTATAGGAGGGAATAAAAGTGGTGCATCCATTTACGTAAACTAGGAAATGTTACGAATTTGAGTTTGATAATTTTCGTGGGGTTTTTATTTAATCAAATACAGTACAGTATTAACAGCAAGTATTTTTACTCACTAACTGAACTATCCAATCGGACATATTTATTATGCACTGTATACTATACTGTCTACAGCACATTAGCATACAATATTTATAGTGCATTTATATTTTAAAAATAATCAAAATATGGATATTTAAACAAATTATTAAAAATGGTGGTCGTTCATTTCGATAGGCTTCAAATCTTTTGTGCATATTATCAAAAACGTTTTCAAGCATATCTTCTGAAATTGAATGTATGGTTTCTTGAATGTTATTATTTAATTCTTCTATTGTTGTAGGATGTTTAGCAAACACAAATGTTTCACAGCAACCCAAATGAAATAATGCAAAGCACTCGAGTCAGGCGACATGGGGGAGCCATAATCCTACGCCTGTTGAAATAATTCTGTACCTACTCTATAACAGTGTATGCTACGTACTGTAAATTCAATCTTCACTTCTGCCCGATCCGCATTGATACATTTACTCAGATTGCTATCTACTGTCCGTCCATGCGGTTATGTAGGAGGGTCTTTGAAAGGGGGGAAATCACGTGACAATTACTTACTTAACGATTCCCTTTTATTTAAATTATTTTAAATAGTTGTATAATATTAGGTAAAAATCCAATTTCTAACAGCAAATGTTTTCAGAAAAGAGCTAAGATAACTCAGCCACTAGCCTTTACAGAGGGGCCAGCAGAAACGGGTGGGGGAAACCGGAATGCGACGTAACTAAACGGACGCAGAGTACCTGAGCGAAAATATGATTCAAAAGTGAATGAATGCTCTTTCTTCACTGGAAAATGTGATCATATTTCTGAAACATACTATAGGGTAAACATTGGTAATTTCGTGGTAGTGGTTATTTCGTGATACTTTTTCTTTGCTCTTTTGTGAACTAACTAATGGTGTTACGAGATCCAAATTTCCGCCAAGGGATTGCATATGTTGTCCAGTGAGCTTTTATGTTTGGAGAGAGCAAGTTTGCGTCGACTTCTCAGGCATACAAATTTTGTGGATGTTTGTAATTACATTACAGGCTTATTACTAAAGGTATGCATATGATATATGGTACAAAGATTTATTGTATCTTCATGAAATTTTAGGAAATGTTTTTGAAATTTTAGATACATCTGTAGTCGCCATATAGGCTTAGCTTTACTGATAGAAATCTTAGCTGTTTGAGGCGAAATTTTGTTGAGCATTAAGTGTTACAATTTTTAAAATAGTATAAAATGTATTACAATACAAATTTTAGCAATCTGAAGACAAGATGTGATAACAAAAAAGAAAACGGAGACGCAATGGGTTCAGTGTAGCTTCTGTTTGATTTGTTATCATGCTAAGTGCCAATGATAAGTGCTAGGTGACTTACTTGCAAGAATTGTGACAGAAGATGGAACATGGCTCCACCATTTTGGACAGGAGACAGAGGCAGACAATGGAGTGGCATCATGCAAATTCACCAAAGAAATAGAAATTCAAAAGTACACCTTCGGCAGGAAACGTTATGGCTACTGTGTTTTTCGATTCAGAAGGACTCTTGCTTGTGGACATCATGCCACACGGAACCACCATTAATTCTGACGGGTATGTTGCAACTCAAGAAACTTCAAGTTCGACTGAGTCATGTTCGACGACATCGGGAGAAGCAGGATGTTCTGCTATTGCACGACAACGCACAGCCATATGTCAGTCACAAGACCACAAACCAGATCAGAAAATTCGGATAGACAACACTGAAACATCCGCCTTACAGTCCTGAACTGGCACCGTGCGATTACCATCTCTTTGGCAAACTGAAGGATCCCTTCGCGGAACGAGGTTAGAAGATGACTCCCTTGTGCACGCTGCTAAAGAGTGGCTCAGACGTGTTGGTCCAGACTTTTACCGTGCTGGTCTACAGGCCCCGTTCCTAGGTTACGTAAGGCAGTTGAAAGGGACAGGGATTATGTGGAAAAGTGTCATTTTTTTCCTTAAGGATGCATCTACATTCTGTGAAAATAGCAAAGCTGTAGGATAAAAATATAATTTTTAAACAAACGTTATGCATTACTTTTGGATTTACCCTAGTAATATAGGCTAGGCTATAGTAAAGTCCGTAATAAAAGTGTTCACCCTTTCAGGGCAAAGAAAATCCCTTTTCAATTTCAATTTTTACTTTGATTTCATTTTATTATGTGTTGATATGTATTTCTATGTTTTTTTGCTATGAATATTAGACGGAATTACTATGTTTGAAGTCTTGTAACAATAAATGAGAATTTCATTTTACTTTAATGAATATTTCCACAATTCTTCTACCTCTCACGAAATTATCAATGCAATATCACGAAATTACCAAGGTTATCACGAAATAACCAACCTTTCAGCTTAAGTTGCAAATTTGATTTTTGGCACATATTCAAGAACGTATCCAATCTTTTATGTCTCCAGATTTGTACAGCAAGTTATCGTCTTTTAGATGAAAAAATCGGAATAAAGATATATTTACGCATTTGCATTTTAAATTAGTTTTCATGAAATTATCACGAAATTACCAATGTTTACCCTACTCACTATACTCACTCTGTAGTCTACTGTTTATTTTGACCGTAAGACGATTTTGCGGCTTTGGTTGTCTGTGTAAGTTCGCCACTAGAAAGAGTGGGAGTAAATCACATTCAAAAACACAGGTACAATAAAAATTGAAGTAAAAAAATGATGTCCCTGTATAACAAAATATGGTGTTAAAGATTTGTCACCTATTTTGTTGCCGTTGTCCTGTTCCTTTCTACATGATGTTGAACAGGAAACCTGTAACGATTTACTTATATAGAAACACACGCACATATTTTATCTTTATGGATTGGTTTGATTTATCTTTACATTTAAAGTAATGGCGTTTCTGCAATTCGTTCCAGCAAAATTTACAAGTGAGAACAGTTCGGGACAGGATAAGATAATGCAAGACGGAACGGAGGAAGAATTTGAGGTGGCATTCGACTAACTGTAGATGCCAAGGTCCGTCTCACACGAGCAAATGCAAGACGGAAGGAAGAATTTGAGGTGGCATTCGACTAACTGTAGATGCCAAGGTCCGTCTCACACGAGCAAATGCAAGACGGAAGGAAGAATTTGAGGTGGCATTCGACTAACTGTAGATGCCAAGGTCCGTCTCACACGAGCAAATGCAAGACGGAAGGAAGAATTTGAGGTGGTATTCGACTAACTGTAGATGCCAAGGTCCGTCTCACACGAGCAAATGAAAGACAGAAGGAAGAATTTGAGATGGCCATTCGCCATACTGTTGATGCCAAGGCCCGGCTCACAAGAGCCAATGAAAGACGGAAGGAAGAATTTGAGATGGCCATTCGCCATACTGTTGATGCCAAGGCCCGGCTCACAAGAGCCAATGAAAGAGGGAAGGAAGAATTTGAGGTGGCCATTCGCCATACTGTAGATGCCACGGCTCGGCTCAAAAGAGCCAATGAAAGAGGGAAGGAAGAATTTGATGAGGCCATTCGCCATACTGTTGATGCCATGGCCCGGCTCACAAGAGCCAATGAAAGACGGAAGGAAGAATTTGAGGTGGCCATTCGCCATACTGTAGATGCCAAGGTCCGGCTCATAAGAGCCAATGAAAGAGGGACGGAAGAATTGGAGGTGGCATTCGCCATACTGTAGATGCCAAGGCCCGGCTCACACGAGCCAATGAAAGACGGAAGGAAGAATTTACGGTGATCATTCGCCATAGAAGGTAAGGCCCGGTTCACTCGAGCGAATGAAAGATGGAAGGAAGAATTTGACATGGTCACTGTGCAACACTTGTATACTCCTAAATACAATTTTTGATAAGAAAAATAAAGATGATGACATTGAATACATCCAATAGCAGTTCGTTACTATAACTTTTTATGTTTTGTTTAAGGGAAGTCTGTACGTTACTGAGAACAGTTGCTATTTGATAAGACTAGTCGATTCCATGCCCACTCGACTGCAAAATTTGATCGAAATGGGAGGAAGATGCATTAAATATTGAATAGTGGCTTTTTGTTTTGGTTTTTAAACTTTCAATTGTTTGAATTTTCTAATACAGACGCCAATAAGTTTGTTTCGTTTATGGCACGAAATATATTTTTGTTGAGAATATAATCTTTCTTCCCCCCATTTGCAGCCTTAATGTCATAATAAATAATGATAAAGTAATGGGATAATACATTCATGAACATGATGTTAATTACTAAAACAGTCATAAAAGAGACAGGAGCAATTATATTTCTTCTCTCTCAAAAAAAAAAAACATATAAAGCACTAGGTTATGTTTGAACGCACGACCTCAGAAACACCATCCCGAAACGCTACCTTTACGCTAGCACAGTAACACGGAGAACACTTTAATTATAACTATAGATGTCAGACAACGTGGTACAACAACATGTAACATCGCCTGTCTCCGAATTATAGCGGAGATATCCGAAGGGAACTTAGTTTCTAGAGAGGGGCAACATTTTCTTTTGACAGCTGTACCTAGCAAGTCTAAATAGAAAATTTTGCTATCGTGGCCCACATTTTGGTGTGATTGAAGATCACGAAAATCTTTAGCCAGGATTATCGGTCTCCGGAAATCGAGCCCCAAACCTCCAGATTTCTATATACTCTTCTCTAGGTCATCACGCTCAGTTTATCTCAATAGCCTACATACTACCCAAGGTGGTGGTAGTAGT
Source organism: Periplaneta americana (assembly GCA_025594305.2). NCBI lineage: Eukaryota > Metazoa > Arthropoda > Insecta > Blattodea > Blattidae > Periplaneta > Periplaneta americana. Next base: position 31,861,894 of record JAJSOF020000021.1, read on the forward strand.
AGTAGTAGTAGTAGTAGTAGTAGTAGTAGTAGTAGTAGTAGTAGTAGTAGTAGGTTTATTTTGCCTGGCAGAGTTAAGGCCATGAGGCCTTCTCTTCCACTCAACCAGGTTTCAATAATATACATGAAATACAAAATTAGATTACAAAACAACAGAAAAGAAAATACGTTAGAAATTACATAAAATATGGTAGAAAACTACAATAGTCAAGATCAGTTACATAATATAAAGTTACAAGTAGCGGCAGCAGCAGCAGCAGCAGTAGTAGTAGTAGTAGTAGTAGTAGGTTTATTTTGCCTGGCAGAGTTAAGGCCACGAGGCCTTCTCTTCCACTCCACCAGGTTTTAATAATATACATGAAATACAAAATTAGAGTACAAAACAACACAATAGTAATATACGTTACAAGAGCGGTATGTTGACGTTTTCATGGTCGAGGAAAAGATTGAAAAAGCGAAACGTAGTTGAGCTTTTTAATTCCGAGAACATGAAAACAAACATACCGCTCGTGTATCGTACATTATTTTGTGCGAAGATCGTTTATTACATACCTGAAAGACGAATTTCTAATTAGTTGCAATGAAATCTCCATGTTGGTTTCTGTTTAATGACGGCAACTTCGGAACACCAAAATATCTTTCTTCAACATTGTTGCTATAAAATGTTTTCTGTGTTTACTATACTCCAGCAGGCCGTGATATACGTCTGTCTTTTTTTCCCCCAGTCTATAAATGCGAACTTAAAACAAACGGTAACGTTATGTAATGATTTATTTTTCATTTTAATATTTTAACAATATTATTTATATAACATATTGCATTAATAACATCGGATCTGGAATCTTGTTGATTTTTTCACGGCTTTCTTAATGTTACTTGTATCAGGAATGCAATAAGTTTCGTGGAGTAGTAGACTTTACTTAATTTTTGCAAATATTTAAAAACAATAATTAACATTGCAATTTAGGTGAAATTGCAGTGGTAAGTTTCAATTTATAATTATTACTATGTTAAACGTCTCTAAAAATAATATGTTAAAAGAATAAAGCAGTAAAATGAATGTCAGCTTAAGCGGTAAGAAGAGGGAAATCGTTATGTGTGTTACGTTGGGAATACTGAATGTGGTATTTCACACTTACCGCGTATTGGTTCTGTGCGGAAAACAAGAAAATACGCACGATCTCGCACAAAAGAAAATACCTTAGAAATTACATAAAATATAGTAGAAAATTACAATAGTCAAGATCAGTTCCATAATATAGTTACAAATAGTCAAGGTGGTGGTGGTGATGGTGGTAGTAGTGGTAGTAGTAGTGGTAGTGGTGGTAGTGGTGGTAGTAGTAATGGTAGTGGTAGTGGTGGTAGTAGTGGTGGTAGTGGTGGTAGTAGTGGTAGTAGTAGTAGTAGTAGTAGTAGTAGTAGTAGCAGCAACAGCAGCAGGCAGTAGTACATGTGCACAACTAGACATAGTACATGTGTCATGACGGACGATGTGAAGCGTGGCTACGTCACGTTTGCTAGACAGTATCTGGATCCTAATCAAGCTGTAATTGTCGTAATATTACAAATTGCCGGCTCAGGTCTTGATCGCAATCAAATTTCCTCAACATTCTGTAGCAGCTGCTCCTTCATTGCTCCCCTACATCACATCGCAGATTCCCTCCAAGTCATCCCCGTCACTGATTGGCCAGATCAATATTCTCCAGTTTTACTGCTTTTGATCTCTCAACTGACAAGGATCAACAAAGACGAACGACTTTTCTTTAAAGTAATGAGAAACACATCCAATCGACAGTTCTTTGAGTACTCTCGTCAACAAACAATGATTTTGCCAGGCTAAACATGCCTGACTTCACAGTTCTTGAGGTTCTATATCTGTCCGGTGTTAGTTTACTGTGTCTATATATATATATATATATATATATATATATATATATACACACACACACACATATATAGTAGCTGAAAGTACCCGGCGTTGCCCGGGTTTTCCTTTCTGCTTCTATTTTTAATTAAACTGGTCATTAAATTTTCGAAAATCTCGGAAACCTAACTACACACAACCAAAACGAATTGTCTATACTAAGTTTTCCTCGCCCATAAAGATGAATCTTTACTTAACGTCACTTACATGAATTAATGAACTCCTTAGCCAAATGCCTGCCAGGGTTAACTCAATTAGAACAGTTGTAAATCAGGCACCGAAAAGAAAACATTTCATCATGTGCCTGACGTTAAACTGTTGTTTTAAATTTATTTATTTATTTATTTGTTTTTATTTACTTATTTATTTGTTTTTATTTATTTATTTATTTTATTTATTTATTCTGGTGTAGTTAAGGCCATCAGGCCTTCTCTTCCGCACCACCAGAAATACAAATAAAGTAGGTAATAGAAAAATCAAACTATAAACAAAGTAAAACCCAACGAAAATGTAATTCCTTCTCCTCTTTCTGATCAGTTTCAGCATTGAATCAATATATACATATATAATTTAATTTATATTGGAAGATTTTTTTACCTCTTGACCGCTGTACACCCACATATATCATACCCAGTTTTTTTTAATATAACTTGAAACTATATCTCATAAATTCAGAACATAGACTATTATATTAATTCTAATTTTACACACAGAATACAGATACAATATAAACTCGCAATAAGTCATTTTTAACATAAAGACTAATATTCTGAGAAACGTATAGGCCTACCGGTATTTTAGAAATTAAGAGATTTTTATTTCCACAACGCTTAACATACTAAATTTGCAATGTGAACAACAATATTTTGATAATTAATATAATGTTATTTTCAGTGGGCTTATGTACATTCACATACTATATTAGCAACATGACAAAGGTATCACTGAATTGCTTATTGATATGTGTAAAATCTTTTTTTTTTTTTTTTCACTTCTTTGTATAAAATATAGTTGAGGATGTGAAAAACACGCAGTTTTTAAGTTAATGTCTGCAACTTTGAGCAACTGTCCTTGAACTTCATTTTAATATGGCCATTACAAATGCTAGTGGCATTGAAATTGCAGTTGAATGAGTATCCTAGCAATACGTGGAATAAAAACATCTCCTTTTATTTTTGCAGTTAATATTGCCAATTCTATTACGTTTCGTATGAGTTTTTCACACCAATTCTTATTCGTGCATATTTTTGGTGGGTCAATATTTCGCAATAGTACTATTGGTTATTCAATATTAAGCAAATTAATGTGGTAGCAATCCTTGTAGTTTCAAAGAATTCTAGAATTCAGTTGTATAAAACAGTTAGTTCACTATCTACAAAACTGCATCGAGGAATTCATAATACGGTCCTGGACTGCGTAAAGATACTTATTGTATGAATTATCTAGTTTTAGCCTTCATGATCTGTAACAACAATGTAATTTAATTTCGTGTTAAAATTTCCATGGCCTCGTGAAAATCGATGTTGAATATAACAGACAATAATAAAAAACAATTGACTGTAGAAGATTTTGCGTTTTAATATTATACCATAACGAATAGAAAGAAGTAGTGGTCGCACTCTGTTAATTCAAACGGCCGATACCACGCGGCGCTAGTGCAGAGTTCGCTCAGTCTGTTCCATGTGTAAGTACGTAAATACATTTAACGTAAGTTGCACTGTTTACCTTTCGCTCCATATACGTACGTAACTGGCATTATAAACAACATTAAGACTATTTGAAAGAAAACACATTCATATACATCACTGTAAAACATATAATAGTTTAATATGTAAAACTTAACTTAGGGCAAGAATGTAGGCATGCAATATGTACATTCACCAACAGTTACTTGTCCGACACTTTGGAGAATTTACAGATGATTTGGCAAATCACGGCTTGGAGTTCTCTCGGATTTGTTTCGTCCGGAAGAAGAACCGACAAAATTTCATATAGTGAAAAATTAGTTTCGGTATGATATCCATGGCATGATCAAGCAGCATCCTGTTCCCGGTGGCTGAATTACAATTGAGGTAATACTGTCTATGCACTCGTGAAATATGTCGTCCCACATTCCATCGCTCAATTTTTCTTTTATTGTCTGTTCTGTTTGCATAAGCAAATGAAACACGCACGCCCTACAACCCGGAACAAAACACGAAGGCATTGCTTCAAATATAACACGACAAAAACATAATAATCTCGTCCTTTAATAAATAAATCGTGAGAGCTATCACTTGTCACTCTGTGTACGAATAATTGCAGATTAGTGTATTGGCACTTATTAAAGTATTATCGCACTTAATTGCACTAAAAAAGCAAACGAAATGAATGAACAAACTACTGCTTCTTTTATGGATATTCGCTTCCAACTGAGCTATACTGATCGCAGCGCCACTAATTCTCTTGGTCACCGTCGACAATGCTGAACAGATAGGAGCGCGACACTTTTTTTCTATTCGTTATGATTATACGTTAAGATTTGATCTAGTTATTTTTATTTTTTATAATTTTAATGAATTTAACTTCCATTTGCACAATTTTAATGTAGCCTATGTTCTTCTCCTGGTTATGAAGATTAAATCTGCAAACTCTGGCACATATCGGTCAAAGCGTGTAGATTTGTATAGAGAACATGCACACACACATACATACATACATACATACATACCACATTCAATTTTTTATATATATATATATATATATTATATTATATATATATATATATATATACACGGTGGCGGATGTTTATGACCTAAAAACCTTCTTAAAATGATAATTAGAATGCCCTTAAACTAATGCAAGAATGACCAGAAATTAAAAGAAAATGACATTTAAATATTATTCACCGTACTCGCACCACAACTTCTTAAAAATTAATCAACTTCTTTCAATGTCTGCCCTGCAAATCACGGATAGAAGAGGCAACTTCCTGGAATTTGGCTAAGATAAAGGAAAAGAACATGCGACAAAATGAAGGTTTTAAGGATAAACTACAGATTTTAATCAGGGTTTACAATGTGTTTCAATCAGGGGTGGTCCATGTCAGTGCTTTCATTCTCCTTCTCCTTCTCCCCCGCTTCACTTTTCTTACCAGATCTTCCAGATGGGGGAGTGTGGATGACAAAACAAATTGTGAGCACATCCTTGCAATCTTTGTGTTAAAAATACTGTCTACTAAAGTAGACATCCCTTCCGAACCACGTCGAGGACACAACGTCCTGTCCAGGACACGGTGAAAGTTTCCCCCCTTCCAAACATAAATTCTAAACACACCCTCGCACCGACAAAAGAACAGTAGCGGTCAAAGTCCTCACTTAAACTAAGCTGCTGTCAAGCATTTTATATTATTTCCGTTGTGTGAAGTGAAGCCGTCAGTGGAATGAGGGATGGACTTTAGAGTCTGTTCCAAACTATAAAACTCAAACTTCACTGTTATTCACTTATTCAGTAGGTAATTACTACTGACCTATTTGCTTAGAAAATGATTTAACGGATCTATCGGTAAAGAAGAAAGTAAAATGCATTCCAAATGATCTAAAAGTTCTTCAAAGTATTAAAAATGACCAGAAAATGCCGAAAAATAATAAAATGACCTACTAGTTCAAAAACGTAAATAAATGCAAAAAATGCAATATAAGGATTTTTTTTACGTTGATATTAACATAGAAAGGATTTCTATATTAATAGGCATTGTCCTAATGTGAAAAATAAGATGACTTTTATCCATGACCGTAACGAAAAACATGCCTTTACTAAATACTTTTGCGTTTGTAAAGTAGGCTTTTATTCAACATTACTTTATTTCACTAGTGAGATAAAGACTTTACCTCACAGTTTGTACTTTATCTCACAGTTCATTAGTATTTTCCTAGTACCCGGGTACACACGTATACTTTTCCATTCAACTATTACTCAAGAAGTTAATATATTAGTTACTAGATGTCACTACCTCTACTTCTTTATTACCATTTCTTAAATATACATACACTCAATCTCCTTCTCTATCTGCTACGTCGTAATTTGTACATTACATCCCTATCTAATATGCATCTTTTTAAAATTTTGTAATAATTTTCCTTTTGGGATTTTTGGGATGCGAGGAGACTTGAACCTACGAAGTTGGGTTTATAGAATTTTAAAACAGCACGCGTTGGCCAACTGAGCTAAACAGACACGATGATTAATTAACTTTTAATATTCCTCTTAAGTTTACAGAAGTAAAATGTGAAATTATTTTAATCACAATAGTCCCGTGAAAACTTCTAAATAATCCCTGAAACTTCAAACATGCGAAAATACACGTTTAAAATGAAAAAAATATATATTAAAATTATATAATTAATTATAATTTGTTATTTATCCAACGCGTTAAATACCATTCTTTACTAATCATGGCCTCCTACATCAGAAACCTACCTAGTACACGTATTGATTCTAAAATCCATGCCTTATTTTCAACATATTTTCTTTTATAAAACATAATTTTTCGTTATGGTCATGGATAAAATTACGTATGGTACTTGTGAGCGTGATGTTTATTGCACTCGTGTAATTTAAGCACGAGGCTGACGCCTCGTGCTTAAATCTTTCCACTCGTGCAATAAAGATGCACTTACCTCACAAGTACCATAAATAACTATTAATCAACATCCGCCCATATATACACACACATATAATCCTTCATCCTTCATTACTGTGTCAAGGTTTCGCGATAAGTATTTATGTAAACACTACTTCTAGACCTCAATTCGTTATGCTGCATTTCTTTGTATTACATTGAGTCACTCTTAATGCCTTATTTTGACTACTGTCACACATACTTCGCTGACATTATCGTGAAACGAACATAGACTACAGCGCGAGTGTGTCCATAATGCTTAATTTCCACTAAGAGATACGGACTTTTCCACTTAACTAAACCGCGGATCAATTGTTAATGTTCACCCGGTTGCTTAGCAACTCTGTACCAACGAAGTTATTATTTTAACACCGGGGAAATAACACTGAACAACAAGAATTTTGCTCTGACTTAAAACAAAGTGTCCCTTATGGTTTGGTGTGCGCTGAATCCGAAAATGCATCTTTTTTCCTCGTAGCACGTAAGGTTTTTAAGATATGCTATGATTTCACTTTTCTATAAGCGCTCCTCAAGTAAATATCTGGTGCAAGGGTTGGGGGTTTAAACCAAAACAAAGGCTAATGTATTTTATGAATTTATGGCTTATTTCCGGTTTCTTATGATTGTTGGCATGTTCTATTGTACTTCTAATAAATAAACAGACATTGGTCCCTTCTATTCAGTAAATTTCTTAAAAGTTCAAAGTGAGGTCTACGCAATGAACAATCAAGGGTGTGGGTTTCATTATTTAAAAGAAAAGTTTATCATTTTTAGTAAAGAACAATTAAAATAGGGCATTTTCATTAGTCCACAAATTCACAATGTTATGGCCGACTCTTTGGTGAAAATTTTGTTACAGAAAAAAATGGCATGGCGCGCTTTCATATGCATTTGCTCAAATTTCCTTGGGAATTCTAGGGCAGACAACTACATAGAACTTGTTGTGGAAACCATGCTAAGTGCATATGAGGAAAGGAGGTAATAATAATAATAATAATAATAATAATAATAATAATAATAAAGCCGTAAATCCCCAGTGGGCCAAGGCCTCCTGCTTGGCCAGGGGTGGCTCAAGTCTTGACCATCAGAAGAGCCGACCTGATGGTCTATTTACATTCCTAGTTCTTTGTCCCCAATTTCACTAGCACTGGTTGTTGCTCCCACTCAAAGTTGGTTGACTGCGTCCTTCCACCGTGTTCTTTGGCGTCCTATTCTGGTCCACAGTCCTCCTAGCTGCAACTTGAACTCGTCCCCCCATCTGGTCCTCGGTCGTCCACGGTTTCTCCAGCCAATTCTTGGATTCCACAGTGTCGCCGTGTGTGCCCATCTGGTAGGTTGCATTCGTACCACGTGTCCTCCCCAGCGCCATTTCGTCCTATTAGCGAGTGTGACCACGTCCTCTACGCAGCTTCGTCGCTGTACTTCATCGTTTCTGATTCTGTCCTTCAGGCTTATTCCGAGTATTTTCCTTTCCATTCTTCTTTGGCATCTTCCTACTCTCGAAATACACTTTTTATGTTCTCATTTTGATTTCTTTCCTCATAACCTTGGAGCGGTAAGCGAAGAAATATCTGAAATGAAAAGCGATATAAAGGAAGATCATCACCCAGCATGCTTGCAGACTATTGTTGGTTCCTTGTAAAATACAGTCCCGGGTCTAGTTATAAACAGCGGAGTCACAAAGTCAATCATTTATGGAACACTCGTTATAAAAGCGTGAGACCATGATTAGGCTATAGCATATTATTATAACAAGACAGAACACATTAAATATGAATGAAGCGTGGGACACCTAAAATAAATAAGAAATGAGTGTCTACAAATTATAGGCAAGGATTATCGTTACGAAAAGCTGGTAGGAGCACACGGGGGAAATTAAATCCATACGGCTTGACTCAAGATTATGACTGCAAATATTACATTCACTGTAACAGTTGTGATCTAATTCTGGGAACACGATATACTTAACTGTAATAATTTCTCATATCATCGGCGTACTTTTAAAACCTCGTATATACAATTTTTCCTTAATGTTGAAATCTGAAACTGAAATTGAAAAAAAAAAATACAGTTTTGTTCTTTAAATGTGCAGAAATTTGATCCGAACGAATGTAATTTTTCGTTCTACAAAGGAATTTTCCAATGCTACATTCGTTCGTATCAAATTTCTGCACATTTAAAGGACAAAAGTAAACTTATTTCAGTCACTAATTATCATAATATACTGTTCTCTTAAATTGACTGAGCATATTGGGAATTAAATCAATGGCTTTCCCAAAACACGCTATGAAATGTTTCATATAAAACAATTTTTATCTCGAAAAGGAAGAAAAAAAAAGAAAATTGTATTTATCTTTTTTGTTTGAGATACCTCAAATAAAACTAACTCATTTACAAATGGCTTTTAAGAAACCCGGAGGTTCATTGCCGCCCTCACATAAGCCCTCCACCGGTCCCTAACCTGAGCAAGATTAATCCAGTCCCTACCATCATATCCCACCTCCCTCAATTCTATTTTAATATTATCTTCCCATCTACACCTCGGCCTCCCCAAAGGTCTCTTTTCCTCAGGTCTTCCAAATAACACTCTATATGCATTCCTAGATTCACTCATACGTGTTACATGCCTTGCTCATCTCAAACCTCTGGATTTAATGTTCCTAATTATGTCAGGTGAAGAATACAATGCGTGCAGTTCTGCGTTGTGTAACTTTCTCCATTCTCCTGTAATTTCATCCCTCTTAGCTCCAAATATTTTCCTAAGCACCTTTTTCTTAACCTTTGTTCCTCTATCAAAGTGAGAGTCCAAGTTTCACAACCATACAGAACATCCGGTAATATAACTGTTTTATAAATTCTAACTTTCAGATTTTTCGAGAGCAGACTAGATGAGAAGCTTTTCTCAGCAGAATAATAACAGATATTTCTCATATTTATTCTGCGTTTAATTTCGTCTCGAGTGTCATTTATATTTGTTACTGTTGTTCCAAGGTACTTGAATTTTTCTACCTTTTCAAAAGAATAACTCTTGGAAATGAATATTGCTTAAGGTTCACTCTGTATAATTTTACGTAATGCGTTACAAAGATAGTTGATATTTTTGTTCCATATCAGATGTTTATTAATTATGATTCTTAAATATTTAAACTTCGGAAGATTCATTTATAATTTGACAATTGTTATTTGAGGGACAACCTGAATTGTATAGCTTAATATTATGGGAGAATTAGGCAATTTACTTTATTTATTGGTTAATGAAAAAGGAAAGCCATACTTTTAGTAGCCTTAGGGGAGAGTCGGGTAGTATCGGACAGCGGGTAATATCAGACAGTGAGTTTCTTTCATCTACCACACGATGATATAGTACCTGATTGACATGGTTACGTTTCTTGATGTCGCATAGAGAAACGTAACCATGTCATTCAGGTACTCCCATATGGTGGTAGAAGAAAGAAACGCACTGTCCGATATTACCCGATGTCCGATACTACCCGACTCTCCCCTAATAAAAAGAATCTCCAAATGAAGCCACATTCTTTTACTGATTTTAAACAATTATTTGCATTAAAGTATCCAGAAAAGATATAATTAATTTTTATCCCCACTCCTTATGTATATTACATACAGCCTATATAGTGTAAAACACAAATCTGTGGGGTCAACACAGATTCTTGCCAGCTTTAAAGATGGCGGCTGCCATCCTCACTTCCCGATGCAAAGTTAGATAGAAATCTCTGATCTTACTACTGAGTTAACTCACTCAGTTCCTTTCGCTCTTTCCCCTTTTGGACAGGCAAGTAGGCTACATGAGTTTCCAGAACGTCTTGATGTATGTCCCGGCTACAAACTTCCGGATTGGATTTAATTCCCCGTGTTTAGAGACAATGGGCCAGTGACACGGAGACTAGGCAGTGCATGGGGATGAAGTCCCTCCCCCAATACTTCAAACCACCCCTCCTGGTCGCGGGGTTCCTTCGCTCCAATCTATCGTGTCCCCCGGCAGCTTATTCTCCACTAACAAATTAAATTAGCGGTGCTCTTGTGGGTTGCGCACATACAAGGGGCACGCCGCAAACTATCCTCATGAAAAGCTGTTCTTTTTTATCCATCCAACTCAACTTGTACAGGTCATTTATTTCTCTGTAGTAATGTCACGAGAGGTCTGAGATCTGCCGATAAATCCACGAGCGAAGCGAGTGGATTTATCTGGGAAATCTCAGACCTCGAGTGACATTTATTAGGACTATTTCGTAAATAAAATAAAAATTTAAATAATATATCCCTAAAATTCGATCACAAAATGTTAATAATTGTACTACTAGGTTCAAAATGTTCCCGGAATTTTACTACCATTTTTGTAGTTAATATATAAAAGGGATATTATACATTTGTTTTGTTGGTAAGAAATTCATGATGCCATTTCCTTAAAGTTTGTTGATAATGGCGATTGTTGGTTTTGAGTTGTAGGCAATTGTTTATCATAGTGTTTTGTTTGTTCGTCCCATTTTGTAATTATGTCCACAGAGCAACGTACAAACATCAAGTTCTGTGTTTTGTTACACAAACTCCTGCAAGACATTAAGATTGTTGGAAGAAGCATATGGCGAAGCAGCAACGAAAAAACTCAAGTGTTGCCTGACATAAACGGTTTTCTGGTGGCCGCGATAGCATAAAAAAGATGACGTACGCAGCGGCCGACCAACAACTGCAACAAATGAAGGAATCGCTCAGCGTGTGCGTAATGTTGTGATTTGAACGACCGACGTAAAACCATAAAAGAGATAGGAGCAGAGGTCGGAATATCAGTCGGAAGTATACACAATTTTCTTCACAAGCATCTCAACATGCATTACGTGTCTCAGAAGTTAGTTCCGAAAATGTTGTCGGCAGAACAGAAAGAAACAAGACTGACTCTTGCTGGGGACATGATCAGTATGGCTGATGAAGATGGTGATTTCTTAAACAAAATTATTGCTGGTGATGAAACTTGGTGCTACTTGGACGACCCAGTCCCTAAACGACAGTCATCTGAGTGGAAATCGAAAACATCTCCTCGGAAGCAAAAATTTCCTAGGGACACTTCCAAAGGAAAAGTTATGTTGGAAGTTTTCTTCGACTCTCAGGGTCTCATCCACCATGAGTTCATTCCAGAAGGTCGTACTGTAACGAAAGAATTGTACGTAGAAATCCTCCGTCGCCTCCGGGACGCAGTGAGAAGGAAACATCCAGAAAAGTGGGTAGAAAACAACTGGTTCCTTATGCATGACAATGCACCTTCTCATCGCGCAATTATTGTAAAGAATTTTCTTGCCAGGCACAACATAACTGCTTTGGATCACCCACCATACTCTCCTGATCTCTCACCACCTGATTACTTTCTGTTTCCCCGTCTGAAAAGTCATCTGAAAGGACGGAGATTCAATGCTGAAGAGGTTATCGCAAACGCGACGAGAGCACTAAGACGGGTTTCACAAAATGGCTTCCAGGCCTGCTTCCAGGAACTCTACACGCTTTGGCAAAAGTGTGTTGTTGCGGAAGGCAACTATTTTGAAGGGAATGCTGTACAATAGTGTTTAAGGTACGTTGTTTCTGTGATACTAGCAAATTCCGGGAACTTTTGAACCTAGTAGTATATTAACGAATCCTTAACCTATTCAGACATTGTGAAGTTGAAATACTCGTAAATGAATATCGATTATTGCACTAAAGAAATTCGATGTTATTATTCAGTAATGCCAATTGCGAAACGCGAAATACAGGCTTAACAATGTTAATTACATGTACTGCACTTTTCTCTTTACAACAAATACATTTTCATTATCTGCTGAAATCATAATTTAATTTAACAGTAACAGTGGGGACAGCTATATACCAATGCTTATGTATTCACAGCGAGACATGTTGCTACACAGTGAAGCCATCTCTGTATAGATAGGCCTAATTAAAACACGAATTTTATTAAGCCATACGAAAGGCAGTTTGATCAAAGACATTATTACTATGCAAGGTCTTTGAGTTTCATATGCGATTATGTTACATAAATTTGAACGTCTATTAATTGTTTAATTTCAATACAAATTTTATAGGCTTCAATTTTATAGATTACGTTACCTGTGGAAGCAGGACCAATGTCAACTGTGCCTTGTTTCGACCGTTACTTACAATCAGTGCTACACGAAAGCATTTTTTATAGCTCGACAAACGCATTCTCGCTGTAGTGTGTAACGGAACTAAAGCTGCATCTACACAGTTCAATATTCCAGTCGCGTATGCGTGCAATCTGGGAAGAATATTGAAAGAATCAAGTTTAAAAGGTACGTTCAATTAAGATGCATAAAGATTTCGTGCATACATGGTGCGTCGTTTTGAACGTGGTCTTCACTGAGTAAATATATGAATTAATATTAAATATCAATCTTGCATTCATTGCTTTAAAGTTGAAAGAAAAGTTTAACCGTGTAGTTGCATCTTAATGTATTCATGATCATCAATTTACGGGGAAACAGTTGGCGACAACGACTAAACAAAAGAACAACCATGCGATAAATTGATAGCGATAAATCTAGCTGCAGAAATTATCGCAAAGTCTAACTGTGATTGGTTGGAATTCAAAATTTCACTACACTTCATTGGTCGAAAATGGAATGACGTCATATAAACGAAATAGTCCTTTTAAAAGCACTAAATTCTAACACGTTAGCAAGATTTATCTTACGCACGCATCCGTTCCTATCCTACTTGATTCTTTGTTCGAGTATATTATTAGACCTGCCAAGACACAGTATTAGGCTACAGTTGGTCTTTATTTTTTTCCTTGAAGAACTTTTTGGAAAGAATACAAATACAGATGTCTTTTCACAGGGTTGTATCACCATTTCTAACCCCTTTCCCAGTGCAACGCGATATATGTTACGTATTGTGGTTTCAGATAAAGTGAAAACCTCCTTCTAGTGTTAAGCTTTTCCCTTACTATATATTTTACCAGTTTTGTGAAAAAAGTGTCATATTTTTTATTTTTGTATAGAGGTAATTTAATATTACAGAATCACTGTACATCACTAATTTTCTTACATACAAAAAAATCACTATGAAATATATATACATTCATACCTGAATTATTATCCCGAATTATCACGTGAACCTTGATTCCAGCTCTGGTAGTTGTCCCACTTTGGTTTTCTCCTGAACTAATTACCAACTTATGTTTCTTTTATGGATTAATTTATGAGGTACAATACCAGTGCTGTTATCAAGGCGTTAAATGTTGCTTTGTCGTGGGATAGACTCGAAAGCAGGGTATTACGCACAGTGGCATTCCGGACAGTAGTATCTGCTCTCCAATATGAGAGCGTTTTGGGAAGAATGGTGTAGCAGTCATTGAATATTTGTACCAGTACATCTGTTCTTCAGGTTTGTGAATAATGTTCTGCAGTATCACTATGCCCAAAAGTACACGTATTTCAGAGTCTGTAGTAGGCCGCCACGAATTATTTTCAGCATTCTGTGAACACTTATTAGCATGCCGAATCGTCTCCTCGAATATAATGTTGATGAGGTCATTATCAAAGAATAATTTAAAAAATTGAGAATTATCGTTATCAGAAACAATGTTAAAATTTCAGAGAATGGGGACCTCGGAGGTGCAGAAGAAATGGTGCCAGATGTCTTCTATTCAAACCACTGTAGAAAAGACGTCACATCAACTGATATGAATTTGTTTGTTGGTCTATAACTTCGTCTTCTGATACCGATGTTTCATTTCCTAATCTTCTACAGGAATATATTCCTGATCAAAAGTTTCGGAATCACTAACTTGATCCATCTTTACACAAAACAGCACAAAAAACACTAAACACAAACACAAACCACCAAAACTAACTAGCATCTACTCACTACTGTGTGTGAATGCTATATGAGCATAGAATTCCACTCGCAAGGAAGGAGTACAAAACACACCACCAGATATAGCAATATCACTAACTTCCGTAGCCATCTAGTAAGGAAAAGGATAATGGAAGGATGAAAACGTATATATTCGGGATAATAATCCTTAGCAGCGAAAATGGGACTCAAACGAGTTAACTCGGGTTAATAAATTTTGACAGAAGTTAGCAACCCGAGTTAACTCGGGTTAATCAGGGAAGTGGTTAAATTCGGATATAACATTTCAGAGTCAGCATTAAAAGTTGAAGCACGAAAAAAGTATTTTCTTCTCACGTAGAAGAAATGTAAACAATTGCTTCGAAGTTTGACGAACTACGATCTATTTTACGAAAGTACAAATTAGTAACGTAGAAAAATACAGGAAGTATATATTGTAGCTACAAATTACAGTAAATTGTGTTTCACAAAACATTTAAAAATAGTCCTGTAAATTTATAAAAGATATCCACCGCTGTGGAATAACTGTTAGTATGCCTGACCGTGAAACTAACGAGCCCGGGTTGAAATCCTGGTGAGGTTTTTTCAGGGTTTTCCCTCAACCATTAAGAGCAAATATGGGTAACTCTAGGCTTGACCCTGGAATCATTTCGATGGCATTATCACCTTCATCTCACTCAGACGCAAGATAAAAATAGCAGTTGAAAAAGTGTCGTAAAATAATCAATTAAAAACGTATACAATGTAGGCCATGAATGATTTATATAACAGACTTTGATTAACATAAGAGAGATCATGCATTTTCTAAAAGTCGTTGTTAAAGTTAATAATAATCAATACGTTAATCAATAACCATGAACGCAAAACAGAAAAGAATGTCAACTAAATGTGATGCACTTAGTAATACATATTAGAATAAGAAAAAAATAATAAAAAGTAGTATGTAAATTAACAATGAAATTTAGGAATTAGATATTATATAAATAGTTATGCAATATTTCCATTAAGTCTGTTATAATAGGGTATGTAAACATATTTCTTAATATCTTCAGAAGTAACGGCATGCCTTCTTAAACTGACTGAAGACTCGAAATTTAGTCAATAGTTTCCCTAAAATATGCTAGTAAAAATTTCACTTAAAACATTTTATTTTTCTCGAAAACGTGGGCAAAAACGAGCAAAATTCTATTAAACTTTTCTGTTTGAGATTTGTCAAAGATTAACACCCTAACTTACGGTTTATAGTATATCAATTGTCAATCATGCGCCGTACTTACAATGCCATGGAAACCAGATCAGAGACATCAAGGACTAGATAAATACCTGAAACAAATGAAATGAGTATCAGAAATACAATTTTATAAATTCAAGATTCGTCGTGCTAATAAACAAACGAATAACAAATAATGGGAAAGTTGAGAAGCTATGAATGCATATTGTGTATCATGATTGTACCACATTTTATTGTTTGGTCGTTGAGACCTGAATCTTTTAAACAAAACAAAACAAATAAATACAAAAGCAAATAATAAATAAATAAATAAATAAATAAATAAATAAATAAATAAATAAATAAATAAATAAATAAATAAATAAATAAGTAGGTACATAGATAGATAGATAGATAGATAGATAGATAGATAGATAGATAGATAGATAGATAGATAGATAGATAGATAGATAGATAGATAGATAGATAGATAGATAGATAGATAGACGGACGGACAGATAGATAGATATAGATATAGATAGATAGATAGATAGATAGAGATAGATAGATAGATAGATAGATAGATAGATAGATAGATAGATAGATAGATAGATAGATAGATAGATAGATAGATAGATAGATAGATAGATAGATATAGATAGATAGATATAGAGATAGATAGATAGATAGATAGATAGATAGATAGATAGATAGATAGATAGATAGATAGATAGATAGATAGATAGATAGATAGATAGATAGATAGATAGATAGATAGATAGATAGATAGATAGATAGATAGATAGATAGATAGATAGATAGATAGATAGATAGATAGATAGATAGATAGATAGATAGATAGATAGATAGATAGATGGATGGATAGACAGACAGACAAGATAGATTAGATAGACAGACAGACAGACAGATATACAGACAGACAGACAGATAGATAAAATATATAAATCAATAACTAAACAAATATAAAAATAATAAATAAATAAGTGAATAAAATAAATAAATATAAGTAAATAAATAAAGTACATTAAATAAATAAATATATCAAAATTTTAATAAGATTTTTGTTACTAATGTGAACAATACTTCGGACACCCTATTCTCAAACACCCTTAACATCTGTTCCTTTCTCAAAATGAGAGTCGAACTTTGACAACAGTAAAGAACCGGTAATGTAACTGTTTTATAAATTCTAACTTCCAGCTTATCAGACTAAATAATAAAAACTTCGCAATCGAATAACAGCAGGCATTTCCCATAATTATTCTACGTTTAATTCCCTCTTGAGTGTAAGTTACTGTTGTTCGAAGGTATTTGAATTTTTCCACCTGTTCAAAGGATAAAACAATATATTCTTAAAAATAAATAATATATTAATATACAAATGTATTTATATACATAGATACGTTGATAAATAAATATATAAACGTAAATACATAAGTGTATCAATAAGCTGATAGATTAATGTTGACTGATGTCTATATTAGCCTGGCATAGTATAACTCCAAGTGGGAGATTATGAACCATGATCCCCTGTAACAACTGCCTTCTATATGAAGCTGTGGAGGACTAATAGACATCCCTTTGTAGTGAATTATCAAGTGGGCCAGAATTCTCATTCAGTATAGGTCATAAGGGCTAACGAGGTATTGAGGTTTGTTTCGATACGTCTATCCTTAATGTACGCATTCCACATTCTCTAATTGAGATTCGTACTCAAAACTGCGCAGCGATGTGTGTGTGGAGTAATAAATGCCCGGTTCCAGCGTCCGCCTCATATGAAGGAATTTCTTTCCCGTGTTAACATTGCCTAAATTCCTGCGTCGAGTTCCAGCGATTCCCACGGATTCCAGAAATGCATCGGCTAGAATTATGTTCATAATGTGTACGAACAGAATGCCCGGTGGTGTCGCCAGATCGGAAATTTTTGTTTCTGCGGTTTTATGATCAAGAATTTTATTATTAATACGCACAGATGAAATTACACAAAGCCCCGCTTTAAAAATCATTCCCTTCATATATTTTAATCTTTAACATGCACTGGTTTACGAATCAACTCCAGGCCGTGCTAGCTTTTCAGAACGAAGTGATAGAAATAACATTTCGATTGTATACATATCGATTATTTTTTAGATTTTCACCGCGCCATTCTTATCGAGAACTGCGATTCTTTCTGCAAATTTTAAAATATTCAACCACTCCGATTGCTCACCCAGCCAGCTTCTTGTTCAGTTAGCCACATTCTTGCTTACCCAGCTAGCCTACTCTTGGCAAACCCAGCCATTCGTTCGCAAATCGTTCGTTCACCCAGCCACTCTTTCGCTCATACAGCCACTGTTTCGCTCACCCAAACACTCTTTCGCTCACAACCCATTCTCTCGCTTATCCAGCCACACCTAGCTAGTCTTTGGATCACCCAGCTATTCCTTCGTTCACCCAGTCACTCTTTCGTTGAACTAGCTACTCTTTCGCTCAAACAGCTATTCCATCGCTCATCCAGCCATTCTTTCGCTCACCTAGCTAGTCTTTGGATCACCCAGCTACTCTTTCGCTCACTTAGCAAGAGAAAATCGCAGTACATGTAATTAACATTGTTAAACCTGTACTTCGCTTTTCTCAATTCGCATTACTGTATAACATTCAGTTTATTTATTGTAGTAATCGTTATTCAACTATTTCGACTTCACAATGTCTGAATAGGTTAAGTATTCGTAAATATACAATTATTAACATTTTGTGAGCGAATTTTTAGGGATATATTATTTACATTTTTATTTTATTCACGAAATAGTCCTAATAAATGTCACTCGAGGTCTGAGATTTTCCAAAAATCTATCGGCAAATCTCAGACCTCTTGTAACATTACTATAGAAAATATTATCAAGCTAATTAAATACTGCACATTTTGGCAGCTGTTAGGTCATTAAAAATCTGGACTTGATTAACATACAGAATATTCCCTGCTTTTAGAATTAGCTCTAGTAAATTGGAGGAATAATGACGACCTTTTTTTTTTTTCTACTCGCAGATTCCTTATTGAACGTTCGTTCTGAAAGGCGTCTGCAGAGGACAGGCCAGATGCCTTACAGAAGCTTCTTAAAGCAGATGTTGTGTTCAAGTAGTCAGATTCAGTGCAACTTGGAAAACTTGGTCGAAGGAAATTTGTAGTCATTAAAGGAGTTGTACAGTCTGGTGCAAAATGTTTCAGACGGGAACAGAGTCGTAGTAATGTCAGGTGATTTCTGACTTGACGGAAGTTGTTCTGTGTTCATACCGAAATTGAACCATTATGAGTGGCCTCTAACTGCAGGTAGGGAGGAATGCGTAGAATGTGATGCGTACAAGTGCGTTTTCAGTCTCGGAAACACTTAAGTACGCATGAGACAGCACCATAAGTTTTAATAATCATTTGTTACAGATAATTATCATTTAATATTTTCACAGTGAGTGGGTAAATGAATTAATGAGTGGGTGAATGAGGCTGGGTGAATGAAGTAGGGCATGGATAAGTGAACGAGTGGATGGATGTTCGAGCTAATAGGTGAGTGACTGGGTGAGGAAGAGAGTGGCTGGCTAAGAGATGGAGTGGCTGGGTGAGCTAACGAGTGATGTCTGAACGAGCGATGGAGTGGGTGACCGATGAAGTAGCTGGGTGAGCGAAAGAGTGGCTGAGTGAACGAAAGAGTAGCTGGGTGAGCGAAAGAGTGGTTGAGCGAGCGAAAGAGTGGATGGGTGAGCGAAAGAGTGGCTAAGTGAGCGAAAGAGTGGCTGAGTGAACGAAAGAGTAGCTGGGTGAGCGAAAGAGTGGCTGGGTGAGCGAAAGAGTAGCTGGGTGAGCGAAAGAGTGGCTGAGTGAACGAAAGAGTAGCTGGGTGAGCGAAAGAGTGGCTGGGTCGAAAGATTGGTTGAAAGAGTCGCTCAGTGAGCGAAAGAGTAGCTGGGTGAGCGAAAGAATAGCTCAGTGAGCGAAAGAGTGGCTGAGTGAGTGAAAGAATGGCTGGATGAGAGGAAGAGTGGCTGGGTGAACGAAAGAATGGCTGACTGAACGAAAGAGTGGCTAGGTGAGCGGAATAGTAACTGAGTGAGCGAAAGAGAACCTGGATGATCGAAAGATTGGTTGAGCGAGCGGAAGAGTGGCTGAGTGAGCGAAAGAGTAGCTGGGTCAGAGAAAGAGTGGCTGGGTGAGAAAAGAGTGGCTCAGTGAGCGAAAGAGTGGGTAAGTGAGCGAAAGAGTAGCTGGGTGAGCGAAAAAGTGGCTCAGTGTGAGAAAGAGTGGCTAGCTGAGTGAGAGAAAGAGTGAGTGAGCGAAAGAGTAGCTGGGTGATCCAAAGAGTAGCTGAGTGAGAGAAAGAGTGGCTAAGTGAGCGAAAGAGTAGCTGGGTGATCCAAAGATTAGCTGAGTGAGCGAAAGAATAGCGATTTTCTCTTGTTATTATAACAGAAATACGTTTTCATTATCTGCTGAAATCATAATTTAATTTAAACATTTCATAGCATAATTACAAATAACATCATTAATACATTAATTAAATGAACAATTGTTATGAAGGAGTGTCATTCTCTTTACATACAATGGACATGGAATTAGAAGATGAAGATGTGGAAGTAGGATTTCGCACTTTATTTAGTACAATGGATTCATGCTCATCGATTTACGTGGAAACAGTTGGCGACACTGACTAAAGAAAAGAACGACTATGAGATAAATCGATAGTGATAAATCGAGCTGCAGAAATTATCGCGATGTATGACTGTGATTGGTTGGTTAAAATTCAAAATTTCATTACACTTCATTGGCCGAAAATGGAATGACGTCATATAAGCGAAATAGTCTATAGAAATTAGTGACTCTAAAAACATTTTTAAAACAAATTCATTAAATGTAGCCCTACTTGTCTGAGATGAAAGATATTAAATAAAAATATACAATTTTTAGATTATTCTTTAAGCCATAATATGGCAATGCGCTGTATCGAAAGATGGAGTAAAGAATTATGTCAGGCCCATCTTGATCGTTGATCATTTCAGTCCGAACTGCCCAGGAGAGTACTAGCTAACGAAACATTGCAAATCTCCTGCCTTTATGATTGAATGCTATCAATATTCATTTATATCTTTCAATTTATTATTTTACGACGCTTTATCAACTACTATGGTTATCTAGCGTAGAATGAAGTGAAGGTGATAATGCCGAGAAACTTCTCCCAACCAGGATTTGATCGCGGGCCCGCTAGTTTTACGGTCAGGCATGCTGTTACTCCACAACGGTGGACTTACATTTCTATTTCAAAGAAAAAGTGAATTTCATAATAGTTATTTCCAAAAAAGAAAATAAATTATTTAATTTTTACAAAGATATTCTGAAAGCATCCTATGAAAGATATGAAATACACAGATTACAGAGTACTATGTAAAACAATTACTACTACAGGCTAGTGTAAACACATATATTGCACATATTAGCTGATATAACGTCGTTAAATAACGAACTAAAACAATATTTTATTCAAATAATCATTACAAAATTTGCGCAATTTTCGTTAGTAGTAGTAGTAGTAGTAGTAGTAGTAGTAGTAGTAGTAGTAGTAGTAGTAGTAGTAGTAGTAGTAGTAGTAGTATACTATTTTCGCTGTAAGAAAAATCCTAATGTAAACACAAGCACGTGGCTGTCATATCCGTGATTGGCTCACAGTCGAAACACTCACACGACGCAGGAAAATATAGTTCGTATTTGGAAATCATAATCTTGTATTATTTGAAAGTAAAACAATTTAATTCTAGTTGTTAAATACGATGAAACATATAACTTCACTCATATGTAAAACGATATGTAAAAGAAAAGCTACTTTTATATTTTGTTATGCACTATGAACGCGGATGAATACCAACAGTAATACCGAGGTAGTCTGTTCTTGTAACAAGCTGGCGTCACTTGAGCTCGTAGTTGTTCACGTAAGCACGTGGTACTGTAGTATGGCTTCTGCACCCTCAACTGTCCATTGTGAAGACATAAGACTTAAAAATAATTTAATTACAGTAATTATAAAGTAAATGTTTCCTAAGCAAACGAATGCATAGTAGTGAGGTTAGGCCTACTTGACGAGTAACGGGAAATGTTTAACATGAAACAGAATGTACAACAGTAGGCGGGAACACGTACTGAGAATCTATGGCGCCAAACAGCGGCCAATGAAGCCTCACTTCAGTCACGTGCTATTGTTTACATTAGGATTTTTCTTACAGCGAAAAGATTATAGTAGTAGTAGTAGTAGTAGTAGTAGTAGTAGTAGTAGTAGTAGTAGTAGTAGTAGTAGTAGTAGTAGTAGTAATAATAGGCCTAATAATAATAATAATAATAATAATAATAATAATAATAATAATAATTTAAGATATTACTGTTTTACGATAAATAAAAATATTAGCCTAAATATCGGTATAAAAATAGATTTAATTTTGATGTTATTTCGTACAAAAAACATCAATTCAGTGTTACTTCAAATTTAAAATGTAACTATTTCATTCTCGTTGTGAAAAATACATTACCTACTATATATTTCCACAAATTCTACAAGTCTGTATCATTAAGAGAATCTTGAAGTTCTTTTTGTATTTTAATGCCTAGCTTGTATTAACTTTATATAGCTACACATGTATTGTGCACGCGTCGTTTGGTGTCTATGTCAAAGCACAACTGAATAACATTAGGCCTATAACATATCTATGCCATTAATTTAGCAGAAATTAAAAAAAAAAAAGTTGTTGTCTGGTACTTACATTTAACTTTTTCCTGGTCAGGAAAATCGATACGCAATTGCGTGAAAATATCGAATTTGATATGTTTTACGTCATCACAATATTTACATCACAGACGCGAAGTACAAACTGTGTCATATCAAAAAAAAGTCCTGATGTAGACTTGGACCAATATACCACAGGCTGTAAACAGAACGGTTTTGGCGATACAGCGCCGCGAAGCGTCTCTTTCAAGAAACATTCAAGAAGCAAACGAACCCATACATCATTAGTTGGTTTTGTCACAATAAACAGATAAGACTCTGCATTCCATCCCAGCATGCGTTATTCTAAATTGACTACCGCTTTCCTTTAAGTTGCCGGCTTCCATGTGACGCAGTACGATTCATTTAACTCGCTAATTAGACATGTGGACGCATGTTTTAAGAGTTTCTCGGTTAATGAAATAAGATGGCGGCCACGGCACACGAGGCAGCAAAAAAAAAAGAACATCACTTAAATGAGTAAACACATTAGCACGAGAAGTTGATCGCCATCTGTTTTGCCAACAATTAAAATCCATAGCCTACATAATTCGGTAGTCATCTGTCACGAATTTATGCGTTTGTAAAAATCTATATATGTATATAATTTGAATTGGTAATGGAAATTACGGGAAAACGGCTGGACGGATTTTAATAAATGACCCCTCATTTTGAAGCTTGGAACTGAAAGTTTTTCGGAAAAATTGTAGTTTTCAGTGAAATGTCAATTTTTAAACATAATTTTCCTATTTTCCAAAATCCATCTGTCGTCAGTTTTGAGAACTAGCTAATAGCATTCACGGCCGACTTGATATTCCCTTCGCTTTTTTGTAAAGGAGAAGCGAACCGAGCATCAAGTCGGCCGTGTTGCATTTCAGAATAAAACAAAACACATACTACAGTAAACAATATTACACGAAGGCCATGATCTGCAAGAATGCTGACATATTTAGAGCTCAAATTAAATTGGTTATTAAAAATTTAACTTACTAAAAATAATTTATAGGTTCGATTCTGTGGTGTGTAATTTTCTGGGTACAGCTGTGTATTGGATATTAAAAACTACAAAACTTGAGGTGGATTGATGACATTATTACCATTAGAAATGAAATATTATTGTAGTTAATGCCATGATGTGACTATTTTTCATTAATTATACACATTAATGCTATATTGATGATATGAAAGTGAAACGTTTGGGGTTATATAAGTAGATGTAGAGAATAACTTAAATTAGATTTTGATTTCTATATTTTACTGAGTGGCGGCTACATACTATATATAGTATATGTTACTGAAAGCTATAAAACTTACGTAAGATAATAATATTATTAAAAATCCAATATTTTTATAATTATTAATCAAGTGGGGTTGGGTCTTTTTCATATATTTAATGGCGGTGTGGTGTAGATATTTATATGCGTGATTCTCTTCAGTATTGGCTCGAGAGAGAGTATCTTTCATTGTTATGGAAGCAAATAACCTTCCGAATGTCTGATATTCTTCATTGAAAATAAATCTGAAAAATGTTTATTTGAACGTCTAATGAACTTAGTTTGCAGCATTTGCTGCACAAGCCACTAGTGTTTTATAATAACATCACAGTCTAGTATATACAGTCACGAAGCTTGAGTTGTTGAGGGTATTAGGAACAATAGACTGTGCCGGTACTGTGTCGCATTGTCTGTGATGAAGCGATAGTAGCGATCCTAGTGGTTAGCAACTAATCTATGGATGCATATTCCCTACGTATTGAGCTTCGTGACTGTTAATACTAAACTGTGATAATATGTAGTACTTCATAGAAACAGTTGACATGCTAAATCGGACATAAAATGATACAATTATTATATTACAATATGAAATTATTTATTTATGAACCGAAATGTGAGCTTGAACTTACATTTTAAGGATTATACATTAAAGGCATTAAAATAATATAATCCTGAAACTTCATATTTGTGACGTATCTACATCCTTTGACAAGGAAAATGATCGCTCTCCTGTATGCGTGGATTTTTATAAATGAAGTTCGATTTAAAGCGAGATTCACACGGGAAAATGTTAAATATCCAGAACCGAGGATAAAACCAAGTGATAGCAGCGACATATCTGTATGCCACGAAACGACATATTATTCCCAACGAAGCCTTTATGGCTTACAAGCAAATATTCTCATGAGGGAAGACAAAAAAAGTTAATTTTTTCTTCCACCATGTTAATAATGCCAAAACAAGTGCTTATACAAATTCTAGCTACTCGAGCGCAATTACGAGGGCCGTCCAGAAAGTAAGTTCTCTTGGGCCGTTTACAGAAAGAAAACACAATTTCATGGAATAATTTATTGTAACAGATACAGCAATTGTTTAACTATTTTTCAACATATTCCCCACCAGAAATGAGACAATTGTCATAGTTTCTACGGAAAAAGGAAAAAAACTGCATGAAAAGTCGATTATCTTATTAATGGTAAATGGGTTTGCCCGTGTAGAAAAGAAGAGGGACTATGAGAGTTGCTACAATTTTACTTTATTATCTTCTGGTTCGAGCTTAAAAACCGCGTTTGTTACAATGTCTCTGTTGCAATATTGGCTGCATCCACCACCCATATATTCCGATGTTTTTTCGAATTGCAATATAACATTTAACGCCATTACATCAGCATAATTTATTTGTGTGAGTACATTCTTCTCTGATCTTTTTGAAGAACAAATATAGAGGTTAACTTCAAAATGCAAAATCTTGAATTTAAAAAAATATGAGAGCATAAAATACTTTAGATCTCGTATAAGAAAATGTGTTATTAAGGATTCAATAGGTATTTGCAGGAAACGGAAAAACGGCTTAATGCACGTTAAGCTGTTATTCCAGAGAACGCCTCGACTGAGCCAGACTTCGCAAAGCAAACATCAGCCATCTCTTATGATAAGTCTGAAAAACTGGTTTTATATTCTACAGCAAAGACATGATATAACGTAATAGTAATATGCGTTACAAGAGCGGTATGTTGAAGTTTTCATGTTCGAGGAAAAGTTTGAAAAAGCGAAACGTAGTTGAGATTTTTTAATTTCCGAGAAATGAAAGAAGACATACCGCTCGTGTATCGTACATTATTTTGTGCGAAGATCGTTTATTACATACCTGAAAGAGGAATTTCTAATTAGTTGCAATGAAATCTCCATCTTGGTTTCTGTTCAATGACGGCAAATTTTCAAAACAAAAATATCTATCTTCAACATTGTTGCTTTAAAATGTTTTCTGTGTTTACTATACTCCAGCAGGCCGTGATATACGTCTGTCTTTCTCCCCCCCCCCCCAGTCTATAAATGCAAACTTAAAAGAAACGGTAAGGTTATGTAATGATTTATTTTTCATTTTAATATTTTAACAATATTATTTATATAACATTTTGCAGTAATAACATCGGCAAGTTTGTTGATTTTTCACGGCTTCCTTAATGTTACTTGCATCACGAATGCAGTAACTTTAGTGGAGTTATAGAGTTTACTTAATTCTTGCAAATATTTAAAAACAATAATTAACAGTGCAATTTAGGTGAAATTGCAGTGGTAAGTTTCCAATTTATAATTATTACTATATTGAACGTCTCTAAAAATAAAATGATAAAAACCTACAGCAGTAAAATCAATATGTCACTTAAGCGGTAAGAAGAGGGAAATTATTATGTGTGTTTGGTTGGGAATACTAAATGTGGAATTTTACACTTTCCGCGGATTGGTTTTGTGCGGAAACAAAGCAAATACCCACGATCGCACAAAATAACTTTGTATTTATTTATTTTCAGATTATACTGTATTCTGAAAATAAACTGAAATTTAATATCAATGTCAATTTATTAAGTATGTTAAATTAACTGGATTAGACAAATGTTTAATGAGTACAACATGATTATGAACCTAATTAAGATATAAAAAATATTTTGGGGGTAAGTTAAAATAAACTACGGGCTTCAAGGGAATATTACACACACTACAGGGTGGAAACTTCTGTTTTACACGATATTATTTCTTTGGTCGGCGGTTACGTAAGTAAAAAAAAAAGTATATTTTTCTGTTGTACCTAATCACATTAGTCTAGTATTTTTTCTAATTTTTGAAATAATAAAATTTATTGTATCTTACATTGAAAAGGGTCTTAGGCCTACTTTAACCAATATACATGAATTTCATTATTATACTTAGGCCTATATTCAGTTAAGATTAAATAAAAAAGAAAGTCTCTTCTGAAAGATTATTTTTTTTTTTTTTACTTATGTGACTTTTCCCGCCACCCAAAGATTTGTGAAATATCTAAATTAGGGATTTTCAAAATTGTTTTAGTGAAATTGTCCGTAACTCACTTTTTTCAACACCCTGTATAGTAGAGGCATTTTCTGTAACTTTATTATCCCTAACTCATCTTTCTTATAAGATTCGCGGCAAATCATGAAGTGAAAATATAGGACCTCTTCAATAGATTTACCTAGACTATCTACAAAATTAAATCATAACCACAAACAGCGAGCATTTGTCTTATCTTGTGGCAAAAACAAATTCTGCCATCCATGCCTTGATGACTTCACTTACGTCTTTGTGTTTATGGATTTTAAAAATTGTTTTAGTGAAATTGTCCGTAACTCACTTTTTAAACACCCTGTACAGTAGAGGCACTTTCTGTAACTTTATTATCCCTAACTCATCTTTCTTATAAGACTCGCGGCAAATCATGAAGTGAAAATATAGGACCTCTTCAATAGATTTACCTAGACTATTTACAAAATGAAATCATAACCACAAATAGCGAGCAAAAACAAATTCCTGCCATCCATGCCTTGACAACTTCACTTACGTCTTTGTGTTAATTGATTTTAAAAATTGTTTTAGTGAAATTGAGCGTAACTCACTTTTTAAACACCATGTATAGTAGAGGCACTTTCTGTAACTTTATTATCCCTAACTCATCTTTCTTATAAGACTCGCGGCAAATCATGAAGTGAAAATATAGGACCTCTTCAATAGATTTACCTAGACTATCTACAAAATGAAATCATAACCACAAACAGCGAGCATTTGTCTTATCTTGTGGCAAAAACAAATTCTGCCATCCATGCCTTGATGACTTCACTTACGTCTTTGTGTTTATGGATTTTAAAAATTGTTTTAGTGAAATTGTCCGTAACTCACTTTTTTAAACACCCTGTATAGTAGAGGCACTTTCTGTAACTTTATTATGCCTAACTCATCTTTCTTATAAGACTCGCGGCAAATCATGAAGTGAAAATATAGGACTCTTCAATAGATTTACCTAGACTATTTACAAAATGAAATCATAACCACAAATAGCGAGCATTTGTCTTATCTCGTGGCAAAAACAAATTCCTGCGATCCATGCCTTGACGACTTACGTCTTTGTGTTTATTGATTTTAAAAATTGTTTTAGTGAAATTGTCCGTAACTCACTTTTTTCAACACCCTGTATAGTAGAGGCATTTTCTGTAACTTTATTATCCCTAACTCATCTTTCTTATAAGACTCGCGGCAAATCATGAAGTGAAAATATAGGACCTCTTCAATAGATTTACCTAGACTATCTACAAAATGAAATCATAACCACAAACAGCGAGCATTTGTCTATCTTATGGCAAAAACAAATTCCTGCCATCAATGCCTTGACGACCTCACTTATGTCTTTGTGTTGCTATGGAGACGTTGTCTGCAGGGCCGGGGGCGGCAGCCTGGCTGGCTTACAGCTTAGGTTAACCCGCTTAACAACGCTTTGCCTGGTGGGTGGCCTAACCACTAGGCGGCGCCACGGCGGTCCCCTGCAGGACGTGTTATGTATCAGGGAAAGGGGGGAGGAGAGACGTAGGGTGGGACGCAGCAAAATGAGATTCATCCGGCTCACTGAGTGGCATGGTCTGCAATCAGCAGTATCGACTCTCCAGTTACCGATATTCCGCTGCAGAAAGTTTCAGTAATTAGGGCCGGACGTACCGGTGTGTTTATTAGAATGCCAATTCCAATAAAAGTGCCGTGTGTGCGTTGTGTGTCCCGGTTAAAAAGTTCATTAAAATTACTCTTACCCTGATGGCTGCGATACCTCCAATCAAGCTTCAAATTTTTGTGCATCAAACAACTGAATATCAACGTTTCGTTATTTTTTGTGCACCACGATATGACGAGACAGGCAGAGATGCTGTGATTGGCCACAGCGAATTTCTGCAGTCTGGATCGATTTTTCTACTTTCATTCCCCCCTACACTACTTTTACCAAAAATTATTCTTTCTCCATTCACCTTCCTTGTTTCATTCTCTTTCGTTCCTGTTTATTTCTCATTCCTTTTCATTTTTATTGTTTCCGCTTACCGATTTCTTATTCAGTTCTTTCGTTTTTTATTCTCGCTTTAGTCTATATTTCTTCATTCTATTCTACAAAGAGAAAAAGACAAGACGAAAGAATGCTAAAGAGAGTAGAAAAGTTGTAGGATTAAATAGAAAGGGGAGGAAATAGGAGGATGAGAGGAGAGGAGAAGCAAGCGAGATGGGAAAAGGGATAGAGATAGCAGAAGAGGCTGTAAAGAAAGCAAGGAGAGAGAAAGAGCTGTAAGGATAGAGGAGGAGAAAATAGGGACAGAAGGCGGTAGAAGAAACGAGAGAAGAGAAGACAGGACGCGAGAGGAGAGGACAGAGGGAAGAGAAGAGAGAGGAAAGAGTGGAGAGAGAAACAGAGTAGGAGAGAGAAAAATTAATATGAGGGAGAGAAGAGAGAATAGAGCCAAGGAGAAGTGAGAAAGAAGGAAGAGAGAGGGAAGAGGAGACAGGGAAGAGAGAGAGAAGTAGGAAGGAGAGAAAAGGAAAGAGGAGAGAAGCGAGAGAGGAAGAGACAGGAGAGAGAGGAGAGAAAAGAGAGCGAACAAGAGAATATGAGAGAACGAGAGAGATGAGAGAACGAGAGAGGGAGAGAGAAAGAGAGAGGGAGAGAGAAAGAGAGAGGGAGAGAGAACGAGAGAAAGAGAGGGAGGGAGAACGAGAGAGGGAGAGATAACGAGAGAGAGGGAGAGAGAACGAGAGAAGGAGAGAGAACGAGAGAGGGAGAAAGAACGAGAGAGGGAGAGAGAAAGACAGAGGGAGAAAGAGAGAGGGAGAGAGAACGAGAGAGGGAGACAGAAAGAGAGAGGGAGAAAGAGGTAGAGAGAAAGAGAGAGGGAGAGAGAAAGAGAGAGGGAGAGAGAGAGAGGGAGAGAGAAAGAGAGAGAAAGAGAGAGGTAGAGAGAACGAGAGAGGGAGAGAGAGAGGGAGAGAGAGAGGGAGAGAGAAAGAGAGTGGGAGAGAGAAAGAGAGAGGAGAGAGAAAGAGAGAGGAGAGAGGGAGAGAGGGAGAGAGAAAGAGAGAGGGAGAGAGAAAGAGAGAGGGAGAGAAAGAGAGAGGGAGAGAGAAGAGAGAGGGAGAGAGAAGAGAGAGGGAGAGAGAAAGAGAGAGGGAGAGAGAAAGAGAGAGGGAGAGAGAAAGAGAGAGGGAGAGAGAAAGAGAGGAGAGAGAACGAGAGAGGGAGAGAGAACGAGAGAGAGGGAGAGAGAACGAGAGAGGGAGAGAGAACGAGAGAGGGAGAGAGAAAGAGAGAGGGAGAGAGAAAGAGAGAGAGGGAGAGAGAAAGAGAGAGAGAGGGAGAGAGAAAGAGAGAGAGAGGGAGAGAGAAAGAGAGAGAGAGGGAGAGAGAAAGAGAGAGGGAGAGAGAAAGAGAGAGGGAGAGAGAAAGAGAGAGGGAGAGAGAACGAGAGAGGGAGAGAGAACGAGAGAGGGAGAGAGAAGAGAGAGGGAGAGAGAAAGAGAGAGGGAGAGAGAAAGAGAGGAGAGAGAACGAGAGAGGGAGAGAGAAAGAGAGGGAAAGAGAGAGGGAGAGAGAACACGAGAGGGAGAGAAAGAGAGGAGAAAGAGAAGAATAGGAGAGAGAGATCGAGAGAAGAGAGAGAACGAGGGAGGGAACGAGAGGAGAGAGAGAGAACGATAGGTGAGGGGAGAGAGAGGAGAGAGAGCAGGGAGAAAAGGAAACAATGAGAGAGAGAAGTAAAGAGGATTTGCAAACAGAGGAGAGACAGAGAGAAAGGTAGAGGCGAGAGAGAAGGAAAGAGGAGACGGAAGCAGAGTGGAGAGACAGGAGACGAGAGAGTACAGAGTAAAGGAGAGAGGAGAGAGAAAAAGAGAGAAATAAAGGAAAAATAGGGGAAACAGAGAGAGGGATTCAAGGGAGAGAGAAGGAATAAGAGTGAAAAAGAGAGTAATAAGTAGAGAAGAAAGAGAATGAGAGGAGGGAGATAGGGTGAGAGAGAAGGAGGGAAGGAGAGAGGAGAGATTAGGGAAGAGGGAGACAGAAGGAGAGATGAGAGAGGGGGAAAGGAGAGAGAATGCGAGAAGAGTAGAAAGAGGAGAAAAGAGAATTAAATAGAAGTTAAGGAAACAGACGAAGATAATTATAATTAATAAAAGACAATGCATAAGACTAGACAATACAGATAAAGAGGACAACCAAAGAAATTGAAAGTTTCCTGAAAAAAAAAAACAAAAAACAAAAACAAAATAAAAAAAAAAGAGAAAAACTTCTGCTCTACTTTTATATGCGAAGATAATGGAATTTAAACAGACAGACAACCATGTTGTCACAGAGACTGCAATGCGCGTTTGGCACATGTTTAAAACACCAATTAATTAACACGCAGTGTGTTATTCATCTCATTATTTATTGTCACAGCTTTTCATCCGCACGGCACGGCCCCATCTGTTACGTTGTAATGGTTGTCGTGTAGGAATCAATGCCGCCCGGCAGAATAATGGATGGATAGAATGTTCCTTTCAAGCTCATTGTAGTCCCCCATTCTTCGGATCAGACTTAGCGGGTATAGTCCGGAGCTTATGGAGCTCAGATCGTAAATTTGACCAGCAAACGACCGGAGTGAACATCGAGGCCCGCCATTCGATCCCCGAGCTCATTCGTCTTCAGAGATGTCATCCTTTGTTCACTGAGGATAGCCTTGCTTTCATTTACTTCTCGGATAAACTCCGAATACGTTCAAATTTGCAGCTACACAATAAAACTAAATACTACTAAGCCGTGTGCTTTTATGAGTATAGCATATAGGGACTTAAAAATGTCATAAGGAAGCTATGTATAAAACAGTGAAGAAATAATTTAATCTGTGGACCAAGTTTAGAAATTGGAAGGCTTTGACAATATTTGTAAAACAAGAGAACATCAGGTGTTGACTTAGCAACCATAAATGATGTTTTCTTATTCCTACATATTGTCAAAGCCTGCTAATTGGCTGAACGTGACATTCTTTAAGTATATGATTATGTCTCGTGACCAGAACATGGTGCGAAATGGAAAACATAAAAATTGGAGATTTATCCTTCGAAGAGGTGGTAAAATTCAAATATCTTGGAGCAACAGTAACAAATATTAAGGAAATTAAACGCAGAATAAATATGGAAAATGTCTGTTATTATTCGGTTCAGAAGCTTCTGTCATCTAGTCTGCTGTCAAAAAATCTGAAAGTTAGAATTTATAAAACAGTTACATTACCGGTTGTTCTTTATGGTTGTGAAACTTGGACTCTCACTTTGTGAGAGAAACAGAGGTTAATGGTGTTTGAGAATAAGATTCTTAGGAAAATATTTGGGGCTAAGAGCGATGAAGTTACAGGAGAATGGAGAAAGTTACACAACGCAGAACTGCACGCATTGCATTCTTCACCTGACATAATTAGGAACATTAAATTCAGACGTTTGAGATGGGCAGGGCACGTAGCACGTATGGGCAAATCTAGAAATGCATATAGAGTGTTAGTTGGGAGACGGAAAGGAAAAAGGGGATGCCGAGACGTACATGGGAGGATAATTTAAAAATGGAGTTGAGGGAGATGGGATATGATGGTAGAGACTGGATTAATTTTGCTCAGGATAGGGACCGATGGCAGGCTTATATGAGGGCGGTAATGAACCTCCGGGTTCCTTAAAAGCCAGTAAGTAAGTAAGTAAGTAAGTAAGTAAGTAAGTAAGTAAGTAAGTAAGTAAGTAAGTAAGTAAGTAAGTAAATGCAATGTATAGTGATGATCAAGTAAGAGCAATTCCTAAAAGTCTAATTTGGCAGTCTCTTCAGCATTGCCAACTAATACCAGATATCACCAAAGAGGGTAAAATCACAATTCCATGTATAATAATAATAATAATAATAATAATAATAATAATAATAATAATAATAATAATAATAATAATAACATACTATTAACAATAACGATGTCTTGCTTATTTACTGATTTACTACATTTCATCTTCATGTTGGGAACTGTTCTCTAAATGGTTCAGTAATTTGTGAAAAGTAGGCCTATATTTTCCTCCTGGACCTCTAGCACATTATATAGGAAATTAGTAGATTAGTATGATGTAGTATTAAAATGTATTTTGTCTGACAACATGAAATTCATCGCCTTGAATAAGCAGTTTAAGATTCACTACACTTACTTACTTACTTACAAATGGCTTTTAAGGAACCCGAAGGCTCATCGCCGCCCTCACATAAGCCCGCCAGCGGTCCCTATCCTGTGCAAGATTAATCCAGTCTCTATCATCATACCCCACCTCCCTCAAATCCATTTTAATATTATCCTCCCATCTACGTCTCGGCCTCCCTAAAGGTCTTTTTCCCTCCGGTCTTCCAACTAACACTCTATATGCATTTCTGGATTCGTCCATACGTGCTACATGCCCTGCTCATCTCAAACGTCTGGATTTAATGTTCCTAATTATGTCAGGTGAAGAATACAATGCGTGCAGTTCTGTGTTGTGTAACTTTCTCCATTCTCCTGTAACTTCATCCCGCTTAGCCCCAAATATTTTCCTAAGCACCTTATTCTCAAACACCCTGAACCTATGTTCCTCTCTCAGAGTGAGAGTCCAAGTTTCACAACCATACAGAAGAACCGGTAATATAACTGTTTTATAAATTCTAACTTTCAGATTGACTAGACCTAACCTAAAAATGTATTTTGTTTGATAACGTGAAACTAGTACAAACTCCGACAAAACCGAATGCCACTTTGAAATGTATGGTTAAGAATACTTACTTACTCCCAATAATTTTGTTATTCTAGTTACAATTGCTGCGTCCGTGCGCATTTTCTATCGATCGCCCAAGTGCATGTATGACACCATATTATGTTATATTCATTTACACATATCTGACTATAATCTTGAATCGATCGCCCAAGTGCATGTATGACACCATATTATGTTATATTCATTTACACATATCTGACTATAATCTTGAATTGTAACCACAACCCAAAGGCAACACACAAAATAACTATTATATATTAATAATACTGATTTTAATTAATTATTAGTATGTTCGAATTTCACTAGCTTGCAGCAATCGGCTCAGAAATCTAGAGCAGTTTGAATTTTTAGAATTTGCACTACCGACAACAGCTGTTCCTGCTGCCAACATAACAGTTAGAAAATCCCTACCAGTTGTAGTATTTCTCAATTTCGAAATCCGAAACGAAGTTGGCAAAAAAATTCAACCTTCAAACTAGAAAATCACTATAATCCACTAGCACAGAGGTCTCCAAAAAGCGTATCGTCATTCATGATCTCGATGCTGCCCGCCGAACACAGGTTGCTGTAGGACTAGAGAAGGGGAAGAGACTCGTACCTCGACAGATGGGAGCGGTCAGTGGGGGATCGCGGCAACAATCTGCTTAAGTTTACAAATAATAACATCAAAAGAATAAGAAATATACGTTTGTATATTATTTTGACATACTATGAAGCTGGAGCCCCTTCTGCTGCTATTGACACAAGCCATTGCAAATTCAACCTCTTCTGTTCTATGGTGCCTTTCAGTGCCTGGAAAAGATCTTCTCCAGTTGTATTTTGTATTTACATCTAGAAGACATTCAGACACAGTAAAATGTTCATTAACTCCTCGGATGAAAATGGCTAGGTGAGCTTTGTCATTTCTATCTGTGCTTTCGTCCAATGCAAGTGAGTAAGCTACAAACTGGTTAATTGTGGTTTCGACTTCAGATTCAATTACATTTACAATCTTGAAATTCCTTCTCTGAACTATAATTGGAAACAATTAAATTTTCTTAAAATTTGACTTTGTTCTGGACACAGTATTTTAGTAACGTCCTGTATGCACGATTTTACAAATGATGCTTCTGTAAAGGGCTTCATTGATTTTCCAATATTCCAAGCTAGAACATAGCTAGCAAGAAGCTTTTTTTTGTTTAAGACTGAGGACACGTGTGTGATTTGTGTTTGTATTTTCTTGTTTTATATTTATAAAAATATTTGTAGACCTAAGCATTTTACCTAAAATTAAACAAAAAACTATAAGTATGTCATTCGGAACTGAGTGTAAACGTATTGCAATATACTGATTATTATGTATAACCAACAATTATACAGTTAGCCCCAAAATAAATTATTTTCACATGTCCAACATGCCTGTAATTGTATGATATTCTTTGTGAAGAGTCGAGTATTGTCGTCACATGTTGAATTTTAACATACCCTTAAGAATTTTCGAACAAATTAAGCATTTCACATTCTCCCCACTAACACAAAATATTTCTCTTTCCTTTCATCCTTGAATGTACTACGTCCAAGCCACCGGCGTGGCTCAGTCGGTTAAGGCGCTTGCCTGCCGGTCTGAAGTTGCGTTCGGGCGTGGGTTCGATCCCCGCTTGGGCTGATTACCTGGTTGGGTTTTTTCCGAGGTTTTCCCCAACCGTAATGTGAATGCAAGGTAATCTAAGGCGAATCCTCGGCCTCATCTCGCCAAATATCATCTCGCTATCACCAATCTCATCGACGCTAAATAACCTAGTAGTTGATACAGCGTCGTTAAATAACCAACTAAAATAAAACTACGTCCATGATTAGAAGACATTGTGAAACGGTGGAACACGCCGACCAAACACAGTGATAACGGCAGTCCGCCACTGCTCTTCGTTTGCGCATAAACACTGAGTACAGAACAGGTGGGGATGGGTGAGGCGGAGCGCGTTCATTACGTACTGGCTTCGGTTCCGTTCAGGGGCTTACTCGCGAGTACGGTTTTGGAGACGTCTGCACTAGCATATGTAGTAATGGGGGGGAAAATGGTTAGGTTTCACCCTTAGGGTATTAAGTAAGCTGATCCGGAATACATATTATATTAAGAATCAGACTTTTTCACTAAAATAACGTACCTCGATGGGAAATAAGATTTAGCATATTTTGCAATGCGCTGGGGCTTTATTATTCGTAATGCACTGGGTAGCCATGGCAACCAATTATTAGCATAATGCCGACAGTCAACCTTGAAAATCTAAATATCTCCCGCCTCTTGAGTAAATCTGGTAGCTCCATGGAGCCACTTTTCGCCGACCACTGTTGATAATGGCTTTACGAAACACACAAATTTCGACAACTGCTTCTGGCAGAGAAAATTATTCCGCAGTCCTCCTTGTCCCCCGTCCTCCATTTCTCTCTCTCCCTCTTCGTTTCACACAACTGACTTTGCCGCTGTGAATTAATCTCTCACTTCCGCTTTTCATCAAAACGTTAACGGAATTTGCATCGCGGAGTTGGAAAGCGCTGCCCCCCATAAAGAGGAGCCAGTCGCCGAGGCGCCACAAGCTCGGGATCTCGCGGCGCGCTGCCTTCTTTTGTTTCTCCAGATCAATAGGCTGTGTACGCAGGCTCGGTAACGCGGGATTAAGTCCTGACTCCCTGGGAAATGGTTAAAATACTGGGATTGAATCTTCCTACGACATTCTTAAATTTATACTGGGTGTTCAGTTCAAAGTGTGTCATGGCTCGCTGTATGCCGTCATGTGGCTAGCCGATGAGCCTAGAGAATTCAATCTTCCTACACTTCCGCAAAGGTGTATTACCTAGGAGGCAGAGAAGTTGCCTAGCAAGTACGGCGTTCATTCTGAAGAGTACGTACCGATGCGTACGATAACGCCGGTAGTGGCAGGAATGTGAACTGTTTGGAAATACGTACTGTCGGAATATGGGGAGAGGGTTAAGACGATTACTTACGTATTTGTTGACATTAACTTCGACGGTCAACATGGACACGAAATATTTGATTTGTGTTGTGGAATGTTACCGTACGCAACCGATGATAACAAATACCCTGCATACGACTTGCCGGCGCAAAACACAGTTCGAAAGACGTTATGGTAGCACACAGACCGTACAGACCGCCATCTGTTGCTACGACGTTCAAGTTATACCGTACACGTTCTCAAGTTCAGATTGAAGAACGCTTTGAATAATAGGCAACTTCTCTGACATATAAGATGAAACTCGCTTCAAATCGGTGACTCAACAACAGTGACGTCATGACACACTTTGAAATGAACACCCAGTAGTTAATATCATTAGAGAATTCCACACAATTTAAAATTCTAGGACACAAATTTATACGATCTGGAAGTCCACGCACTTCTACACATTTTCCTGGAAGATATAACTTATATGCTTACACATTATCCCTCATCACATATAACAGATTCATCAACCTAATGCACTTTCAAGACAACACATCCTGCCATCTACAGACTGCAGAGAAATCATGATATAACCCTGACGAAATTGCATGGAATCATAAGTTGCAACTATACAGTGGAAGCTCTTAAGTTCGACAGAAATCAAGTTCGACATTCTACAGTTCGACTGCTTACGTAGGAGAATTAGACACGTCCCTACACGGGCACTAAGAAATGGGTTTGCCATTTGAATGGGAATTCGTTCTGTGTCTTGTAGTGATACTTTTGTTAAAGGAAAACAGAATATTTTATTGATTAGGACATCCATATTGATCACTGATTTTAAATTAATGAACTGTTATTTTTCTATTTGAGAACTGTGCCGTTTGTGAGACGGAAATGTCGAAACCAAATGTGGTACTAGAAGCACAAACACAAGTCTCGGGGCGGGCAGGAAATGCAAGTACAGTACTGTATTCGTTGATGGCAAGAAATGCAAGTTAGGAGAGTCCTTTCATGTAACGGTCGTTATCAAAAGTTCATTTTCGACAGCAAATATCCTAGCTATTGTTCTCTTTTATATGTTGCCATTATACAGGATGATTCACGAGGATTTGCCGTCACTTACGGAGCTTATTTCCCAAGACATTCTGAGCAAAAAATGTCATATAAACATTTATCCGAATCTCAATATTTTCAAAGTTACATTAATTTGAAGTTGTTAGTAAAATTCCTTTTTTCTTTAGTTTTAAGGGTAAAAAAATATAACAAATAGAGAATGAATTATTCAGAAGTGTCATTTCTTTAACTGGCTAGTGTTCTGAAGCTAAAAAATGTGTTATTAATCGCTTTGTACAGATTTAATTTTTAAAAATTACATTATTCTGAAAATTTGTAACATCATTTTATGATAAGTGCTATCATAAAAATTGTTACAAATCATACGACTTTAGGAACTTGATTCTTTACAGTTTAATTATGCATCCTAATGTAGAGTCTTAAAGAATTTACAAGAGTGGTGTGATTTGTATCAATTGTGATAAATACTTAAGGAAAATGTAACTTTGTAGTTAAACATGAAAGAAAAACCTGTACGAAGCAACTATGGAATTCACAACACATTTTTAGCTTCAGAACACTAGCTAATTAAAGAAATGATACTTCTGAACACTTCATCTTTATTTGTAATATTCTTTTACCCTTAAAACTAAAAGAAAATGGTATTTTGTAAACAATTGCAAATTAGTGTAATTCTGAAAATATTGAGATGAGGACAAATGTTCATATGACATTTTTGCTCAGAATGTCTTCGGAAATAAGCTCCGTAAGGGACGGTAAATCCTCGTGAATCACCCTGTATAACATGAAAATGGCCAATATGATATACAGGCTGAACTGTAAGTAATATAATTAATTTCAGGAGGCTATTCTTTGAGATATTTCAAACAAAAAGATTCAGTACCAGTTTGCTCGTTTTTCTTTCTTTTTGAGATAAAAATTGTTTTATATGAAACACTTCATAGCGTGTTTTAGGAAAGTCATTGGTTTAATTCCCAATATGCTCAGTCAATTTTAGAGAGCAGTATATTATGATAATAAATTATTGAAAGAATTTTAGTTTTGTCCTTTTTTGTACAGAAATTTGATTCGAACCACTGTGAGTAACAGCCTAGACCACTGTTAAAATGGAGCACTTTGAAGAGAACAAGCCAGGATCGCCACCCGTGCCGTAAACGAACACGAGATGGAACAGTCACTAATGCAATTCAAATGGGTATTATGACGTGACTCCTTATGTAACAACTAGATGGCAGCGTAGTAAACCTGACAAAAGTTGTTAACCTCAAAGCCTATAACCACGACATATCTGTTACATATATGATCTAGGGTAACAGCTAGCATGCCTGACCGTGGAACGAGTGGGTCCGGGTTCAAATCCTAGTTGGGATAAGTTACTTGGTTGAGGTTTTTTCCAAGGTTTTCCCTTAACCCACAAAGAGCAAATGCTGGGTAACTTGAAATTATCATCTTCATCTCATTCAGACGCTAGATAACCAAGACAATTGATAAAGCGTCATAAAAAGCAGGCCTACTTAAAGTGAGATCACTACAACTCTTAATATGTAACAATTCTCTGCATTAAAAAAAATTACAGCATTGCCCCTTATGGGAGTAGCGCCAATGCCACCCGCAATGCATTCGTTTGTTAAGTAGCTAGCTACATTTGTTCATTCATGACCCAGATTATGATTTGCTACAAAATTGATCAAGTGCAATGCTATTATGTAAGCGGATCCATCTTCATTTGTTTTTTATATTTTAAGAGGTTATATCCATGGCAACGTTTCCTGGAAGAAACTATCCTGGTACCCGGGATGTCGTCTATTCTAAAAATAGGCCAATCGATGACGTAATGATATTAATAAATGAATAACGCATTATGATGTTATTTTATTTCAATGATTTATATCTTTAAAAAAAGTTGCTGTAGATCTGTGAATTAGGTATCAGATGGGCTTACAAAAGATTCATGTGAAACATTTTTTTAACGTGTAAAAGCTTAACGAAATGTAAATAATGTATTATATTTTAATCAAATACTATTATTCATACACAAATAGTGATGACTAATAAATGTGAAGTAAAAGATACATATAGTTAATTTAATATAGTCTAATTGTATTGTATTCAACTGTGGTATTAATTATTAAAATTAATAATGTTAAATTAACAGTCAAGAAACTTTTAACGTCATATTTGTTAATGTTTCGATTTTCCATTTTGTTCAGACTTGGCCTCATGGAATGAGGAAGCGATTTAAGATAACAAACACTTAACTATAACGTCTACGTCTATATTTTAATATACTCAACAGCAACTGGTAATGGAAATTCGGGAAAACGGCTGAACATTTTAAGAAAACCCGTCATTTTGATTGGCATATTTTCAGAAAATTAGCTTCCAGTGAAAGTTTTCCTATATTATTTTCCAAAATCCAGTCAAGTTTGAGAACTTGCATTTAAAATGATGCTCCTGTTATAGAGGCCACGATCCATCAAACAAACAGTTGAACAAATGAAAGTTGTAGGTGACTACAATAAACAATAATTACAAAGCCATGAAGGATTTATATTTAGAGTTCAAATTCAATTGGTTATTAAAAACTTGAAGACTTACGAAAAATAATTTACAGGTCCGATTTTGCGGTGTGTAATTTTTAAACAGCTGTGTATTGAATATTAAAATCTACAAAATTTGATGGTTTGAAACATTACTGCCATCAGAAATGAAAATATATTATAGTTAATGCCAACTTCTATTTTTCATTAATTATACATATTACCGGCCATATTAATTTAAGTGAAACGTTTTGGGGTTAAAGTAGATGTAGAGAATATCTTAAATTAAGTCTTGATATTTTTTTAAATTTAACGCTACAAAACTTGTAAGATAATATTGTTAATAAAATCAAAATTTTTGTAGTTATTAATCAAGTGGGGTTGGGTCTTTTTTAATTAATGGCTGTTTAGATATTTAATGCGTCATTCGTTAAATTGGCTCGAAGAGCGCAAAAATTACAGTTCCTGGAAAACCAAAAGGTAATTACGTACTGTAAAATAACCCACAATAACCTGAAATAGCTATTGCTTTAATCCTACATGAAAAATTGATCGTCCTGATAGCTTCGTGCGTTTTCGTTGAAACTCAAAAATAAGGTGGATATGTTCAAGAAAAGTATTTGGCATAAAAAAGTAGTCAATTGCATATGTTTCATTATTATGGAAGGAAATAACTTCAAAATGTCTGGTAATGAAAATAAATCCGTAAAATTTTTATTTGAATGTCTAATGAACTTAGTTTGCAGCATTTGCTGCACAAGCCACTAGTTAAATTTAAATGCGGGGAGTATGAAGACAGAAAATAAAAGAGATATCAAAAATTTTATTTTAAATACCAAACTTCCATACAAACTCAACCGTGTTTACAATAACAATGACAAAGTGCATTAAATTTCACGGAATTATAGAGATTCGGTGAATTCCTTTCACTTTCAACACAGGCCTATGCAGGAAGAGTAAGGAGTCCACAAAAAAAAATGAAATCTCAGAGATTTATAATTAAAAATAAACTATTTTTAATGTCAATGATTAATCTCAAATATGGACGTACAAGAACTGATAATTCGTCTTTAATTTTATCTTGTTTACTTTAACAATACTCAATTGTTTTGTTCAAGTTTCATACCTCATATTTCAGGTACACAGAGAATAAAAACAATACGCAAAAATGTACTTATATTTACAAAACACATTACAAAGAGCAAATAGTACTGACAGATTTCAGAATTAACGTTGTTTTGAAAACAATAAAATTTAACTACACATAAATTACTTCAGCGACACAATGTAATTATTCATTTTGCATTTGTTCTGCACACAATTATTCCTTTGCTCAAATATTTGCCCTTACATTCGATACAGAAGGCCGTGTCTGCCATTGCCTTCATGTGTGTTAATAGCCATCATTAGTCCATACCGCGGCCAGCATGTAATCTTTATTAATCGAGTTCTATCGAATGATGTCGACTGTGACAATAAATGACGAACAGTTCACTGTTGTATATTTCTCTTATTTTGTTTGCACATCCTGTTTTCCCACGCGTTGTTGAAGTAAACAGAAATGGATATTGCATCACACGAAATAAATTTGCATTTTATGATTAACCACCCATTTCTGATGGATACATGATTCGTAATTCTGACTTCTGATTCATATTGGGCTGGCAACGAAATGTTTTACGCTTTTAAGGATTACCAACGTGTTAGAACGTTAATTTATGGAATTAAATGCATTCATCCCTATGTGCAGACGCCATGGGAACATGGCATACATTTCTAATAGGGGACGTTGCAGAAAACATTTTGAAAATCACAATTGATACTGAGGCTATTGCGGGAATATAATTTTAGCATTACCGTGTGATTGCAAAGCCACCAAATTGCATTCTTTATTAATCGCTCTACGGAGGTAATAATAATAATAATAATAATAATAATAGTGCATCTATGCACGTATGTATGTATATTTTCATCAAATTATATACATTTTGTACAGACCCAGAAAAAAAATTTGGGCCATCTGAATTTTCCAAGTTCAGTTATAATTAACATACTGCGCATGCTCAGAGCTTAATGAAGACAGCAGCAGCAGCAGTAGTAGTAGTAGTAGTAGTAGTAGTAGAGTAAGGGAGGGTATTGTCGGATACCATTTTGATGTTTCAAAATAAAAGTAATTGAAAAAAGTTAGAACTGGAATTATTTAATACACTCAGGGACAAAAAAAACCGGACACTTCTATATTTGCTTGTATTTTGTTGCCAATTATTTCAAAATGAAACAAAACCCATTTAAACAAAATAATGTATCATTTAGCACCTTATACAACATATGAAAAAAAATCCCTGATGAGAAAATTTACAAAAAATTACAAAGGGCGTATAACTATGGCATCGTTTGGTCTAACTGTTTTTTTCATTTTATGGTGCCTTAAACATTAAAAACTCTTTTTAGTAACGGGTATTACCCCCTCTGGCTTGAATAACTGCATCCATACGTCTTGGCATGCTCTCAATTTGGTTAGCAATGTCTTCCTGAGGAATAAGTTCCCATTCTTCGCCAAGTGCACGCCTCAACTCTTGTAACGATTCTGGTCTCGGTCGTCTATTCTTAACACGCCGTCCCAGCATGCCCCACACGTGTTCAATTGGGTTCATGTCTGGACTCCTTGCTGGCCGTGGAAGAACATGGATTCCCACTTCTTGGAGATAATCTCCGACCGCATGGGCAATATGCGGCCGTGCATTATCATGCATTAAAACAAAATTATCGCCTACAATTTGGCCAAATGGCACAACATGATCAGCCAAACATTCATTTATATACCTATCAGCTGTTAGTTTTCCATTTTCAACAAAAACCAACTCTGTACGAGCATCCGTACACACTCCTCCCCAAACCATTACTCCACCACCTCCATACGGCACATTTTCGGAAATGCAATACTGTGAAAATCGTTCTCCCCTCCGTCTCTAAACTCTTTCACGTCCATCAAGTGAGCACAGATTGAAACGGGACTCATCGGTGTACACAGCTCCACTGTCCATTTCTCCAATCCCTGTGATCATTTGCAAAACGCAGTCGTTCAACTCGATGCATGCTGAGAAGTCTGGGACCAGTTGCAGGTCTACTTGATATCAGTCCACTTGCTTTCAACCTCCTTCTAACTGTTTTGGCCGAAATTGGGCGTCCATGCATGTTAACAAATTGCTGGGCTACACTAGTAGCTGGCAGGTTGCGCTCCCTAAGAACTCTCAACACCATATACCTGTCTTCATTTGGATTTGTAGCTCTTGGACGTAGAACCTGGTCTTCTGGTATATTCTAGGGTCTCTCTATACCGTTTTATGGCATCATGGGTTGTGCTTCTAGCCATATTCATAACATTTGCAATGTAACGTACACTGCGTCCATCATCGTAAAGGGCTACAGCTCGAGCCACATCTTCAGGTCGCATCTTGTTTTAAGACAAATGTTACAACCCCACTTAAAGTCAGAAAATGTAAAAATAAAGAAATAACGAATGATAACGATAATGAAGCACAAACTGGTTGAGACAAAATTGTTATAGCTGAGACTCCGAAAGTAAAATTGGAATATTTGGTTGTAATGGCTTGTTTATGAAACAAAAAACAATCAACAATGTATACACGTCTCCATAACAACAGATGGCTACCATAATATTGTATGAGAAGATGATGTTTTGCAAAATACCAGCAAATATAAAAGTGTCCGGTTTTTTTTTGTCCCTGAGTGTATTATAATAACCTCTTGGGGTTCCTGCAGATTGTACATAAGTACTAGGTAATTTACATAATATGTATTTGCTGTATAACTTGCAAAAACAAAACAGAAATAATATCATCACTGACAGAATGGGAAGCTAATGTCGGATACATTAGACATTATTATGTAAGAGGTATGATAATGCATTTAAAATAATATATTGCATATCAGAAACTATTACAATAGTGTTCTGTTTAGCCAACTGATATGCAAGCCTTTTAACATCATTTCTGGTTCATCCAAAGTATTTTCTCTCCATCATTAACACATAGTCAACTAGCTTCTCTTCAAGTGAAGCTGAGAGTATTGGTTTTCGTCCAAGTTTCGATTTAAAGGCTTTGGTGGGCTCAGAGTTGGACAGTACATAGTCAAATAATGCTGATC
Organism: Periplaneta americana; assembly: GCA_025594305.2. Classification (NCBI taxonomy): domain Eukaryota; kingdom Metazoa; phylum Arthropoda; class Insecta; order Blattodea; family Blattidae; genus Periplaneta; species Periplaneta americana. The sequence goes on from JAJSOF020000021.1 coordinate 31,906,190, forward strand.
TTTTGGAAGCAGCAAGATAGCCCATTCTTTTCTCCCGTACTGCGACAATGGCATTTACCATATCTTCAGACTTCCATTTTTTTTAGACGGAATATCTTTTTTCTTTTACTTTAGGCATCTAAAAATATCAGAAGAAGAAACAATTCGTTACTTCATAATATTCGATTAATTAGAAAATTAATTACTTACATTAATTAAAAATACCCATAAGTAAAAATGTAGTGGTTTGTTATAGAAAACACATAAATGGGTTTAAGGCAGCTTTTATGTAGCGAGCAGCATTGAAAGACAGCCGACAATGCCCTCGGCTAGTATCCGACATTGCCCTCGGCTAGTATCCGACATTGGCCGACTCTTCACAAACAGTAAAACAAGCCAGCTGCATGAAACATGTTGTCGATAGCATTTCTGCAATTAGAGAATTAAGAAGCCTTATCTATGGTACATCAAACAGTGCATACCATGTTGTGTAAATATAAGAATAACTTGTAACGAATAAATCACATTACTTACCCTCAAAAGTTTTTTTTTTTTTTTTTTTTTTTGCAGAACCGTTGAAAACACGCTATTCACACACAGTGAAGCACTCAACAGTAATGGCTATTCATGCAGATGTTCGTCTACTTGTAGAGAACGTAATGCATTATTTTCACATCAGATTGCACCATTCGATGGAAAAGAAATATGTTATCCGAGATTATCCGACATTACTAGACCTATCCGACAATCCCCTCCCTTACTCTAGTAGTAGTAGTAGTAGTAGTAGTAGTAGTAGTAGTAGTAGTAGTAGTAGTACTACTAGTAGTAGTAGTAACAACAGAAGTACTAGCAATAACAGTAACAGTATTAACAATGACAATAGTAACAATAAGGCTCGATTTCACCAAGCACATTGAACTTTAATTGTTACTTAAATTCTTTTTAATTGAGACTTAAAGGGATAATGCATTTCACCAACACAAATTGGACTTTAAGCTCTCATTAAACTACATTTACGTTGATTGGTGAATGTTTAGTCATTTAATAATTAATCCTGCATTAACGACAATAATTTTCATCATGGCGAGGACAATGATGAACTTGATATTTGAAGATGATGATTTCCTACCAAGACGGGAGAGGATAATTTCCGAAAGAGAAGATTATATTAATACAATGCACGAAAAAGATTTGAGGAGCGTTTTTGCAAAAGTCGATAGATGCAGAAATCAAGATTTTACAGAAATTACACTAAGTGACAGGATCTATCGAGTTTTTAAAAAAAACCTGGAAGGTTTGGTAGTCTCTACATACGGTATGAATAAAGTTTTGGTAAATCTGATTTCATAGATCGATTCCGGAAGTAGAAAATATACGATATCCATATGTGACTCACGTTCGAAAAATTCTGCATCTATCGATTTTTGCAAAAACGTTCCACATTTGGAAATGTGGTTTAGGTTACGCAAAACATCAGCATTGGACATTTTGAATAGTACAGAAGGTGGCAGAATTTTCAACCGATGGAAAAGTACCTCATATTAATTATTAATTGTTCAAATATATATATATATATATATATATATATATATATATATATATATATATACTGGCTTGTGCAGCAAATGCTGCAAACTAAGTTCATTAGACGTTCAAATAAACATTTTTCAGATTTATTTTCAATGAAGAATACCAGACATTCGGAAAGTTATTTGCTTCCATAACAATAAAAGATACTCTCTCTGTCGAGCCAATACTGAAGAGAACCACGCATATAAATATCTACACCACACCGCCATTAAATATATGAAAAGACCCAACCCCACTTGATTAATAATTATAAAAATATTTGATTTTTAATAATATTGTTATCTTACGTAGGTTTTATACCTTTCAGTGACATATACTATATATACTGCATAGCCGCCACTCAGTAAAACATAGAAATCAAAATCTAATTTAAGTTATTCTCTACATCTACTTATATAACCCCAAAACGTTTCACTTTCATATCATTAATATAGGAGTAATATGTATAATTAATGAAAAATAGTCACATCACGGCATTAACTACAATAATATTTCACTTCTAATGGTAATAATGTCATCAAATCACCTCAAGTTTTGTAGTTTTTAATATCCAATACACAGCTGTACCCAGAAAATTACGCATCACAGAATCGAACCTGTAAATTATTTTTAGTAAGTTAAGTTTTTAATAACCAATTTAATTTGAGCTCTAAATATGTCAGCATTCTTGCAGATCATGGCCTTCGTGTAATATTGTTTACAGTAGTATGTGTTTTGTTTTATTCTGAAATGCAACACGGCCGACTTGATGCTCGTTTCGTTTCTCCTTTACAAAAATAGCGAAGGTAATATCAAGTCGGCCGTGAATGCTATTAGCTAGTTCTCAAAACTGACAACAGATGGATTTTGGAAAATAGGAAAATTATGTCTAAAAATTGGCATTTCACTGAAAACTACTATTTTCCCGAAAAACTTTGAGTTCCAAGCTTCAAAATGAGGGGTCATTTATTAAAATCCGTCCAGCCGTTTTCCCGTAATTTCCATTACCAGTTCAAATTTATATATATATATATATATATATATATATATATATATATATATATATAAAAGAAACGTCCAATAATCTTCTTTGGTTGTCCAAAATACAACTAAAGTAATATGAATAACAAATTTATTATGCAATATTGTACTTGAAGGCAATGAAATAACTCAAATCCATCGTCTTTCCGTTTTCCTTTTTGTTTGACACTTTCTTGGCTCTGCTGTCATATTTTTTCGATTATTTTTTCAGAAATAATTGTTTTAAAGTTTCTGAAATATTACTCCTCGGTCTGTTCTTCACCTCCATTTCTGATGACATTTTATTGTTGTGGTAAAACAAATGAACTCGCTTTACAAACCAGTGCCTACATTGACAGGGTAAGTTATATGGCCTTCGGAATTATGATTTCTTGGGTCTACTGTGATTCAGAAGACCGTGATGACTAAACTGACTTTATTTTGAATCTGAATTAGTTTTGGGAAATTAAAACGAATTAAATATGATTTAACTTCCGCATTTAAGTTAAGTTACAATTAGTTAATTGCAGATTAGTAAGACGTTAGTGAAATCGACCCTAAGATTGATAGTGATTAGGTAGTAGCAGTAGCAGTAACAGTAGTAGTAGTAGTAGTAACACAGTCCAGTATATACAATCACGAAGCTTTAGTTGTTGAGGGTACTAGGAACAATAGACTGTGCAGGTACTATTTCGCATTGTAGTAGTAGTAGTAGTCCCAGTGGTTAGTAACTATCTATGGATGCATATTCCCTATACAATGACTGAAGACTTGATAGTTAGTTTGTAGGGTACTAGGAACAATTAATAACTGCAGCAGTGACATTTAACATTGTACTAGACGCCAGTTGAGGCGGTCGGCTGCTAGCGTTCCCGTGGTTAGACAAGATAGTGAATGGATGTACAGCATTGCCACATTGAGCTTCGTCGCGCAATACACTAGACTGTGATAGTAGTAATTTCAATTTTACCAAAAGTAACAATAATGAACGTTGATTACTGCAGCAGTGACAAACCTTTTATCAGAACATTATCAAATCTTACGTTCCATTAATAAGGCGGTGAACAAGGTGAACAGTTTCCTCGTAGAACATTGAGAACAAAGATGTGAGCAACAGAGTGCTTACAGCATTCAATCTGTATTATCGCGCGCAACTACAAGTATGCACGACTTGTGTGCATTTATTTTAAAAAGACAATAATGACCTTAGCGGGCATGTTTGATTACTGCAAGCATGACAAACATTTTATCAATGAGAACATTATCAAATCTTGACGTTCTATTAATAATGCTTATACCAAGTTTTAAGATTTTTATGTGCGGTATTAGTTTCAAGATTTTTATTATTATTATTATTATTATTATTATTATTATTATTATTATTATTATTATGTTATCACACAGTTTTAATACAAAATGTATTACTAGAAAAAATGATACACTATTTAAGTAGAAATTGTATTTAGGTCTATTTCTAGGCGCAAATTATTTTAGCTAGTTAAATACCCTAAAACAATAACTACGAGTACCATGTTATATTGCCACATTTCGTTCACATTTAATATAAATTAGGATTTAATGAATATTCAGTACCTGGTTTTAATGGAAGTCGCTGATTCCCTCATCAGTCCCGTCAGGTTCCACAGAGTCGGATTCTCGAAGGTACATATCTAATACTGTACGTCGCAGCACACTTTTATTAAAATCATCTAATTCAGAGACTGTTTTTTCACGATGATGATGTTTTCCAGGAGAACGAAACGTGGCAGTTCCGCTCACATTAAAAGATTTGTTTCCTTCACTAACAATAGGGATATCCGGAACTAGCACCAACAGATAGCGCACGTGTACTTTGAGGGATGCGCTTTGCGTGTGCATTTGTTTTTCGGTATATAAACATTGAGGATATACGTTGTGTATTAGTATATTAAATACTCTTAAAAACAATTAAAAATGGCAAATTTTTGTTATGTTCCTATAAGTAAAAACCAGGGAAAGCTTTTTGTCTTCAATCATGTCCGAAATATTCTGAATACATGCTTTAAACTTTAAAAAAATATAAGTAATTAAATTGCGCCTCGAAAATATTAAATAAAAGTAACTACCGGTACTTCAAGTAAGGAATTGTTGACTACAGTTTCATTTTGGAAAAGGAAAAAGAAAAATTAATAAAAACATATGCAACCTCGACAGCGAGCTATGTTAGCTTACATTATATGCAGTAGTTGTAGGAGTCTCCGAAGTTCACGCCTGCAGTAAACTCTCTATAAACTGGGATGTTCATTATCCAGGACGATCCTTAGTGAAATCCATTTCGTGAATAATGTTTTTAATGTACTGTACCCTAATTATTAAAACCATGTTTTAACTTCAAATTTTCAAAATCATCCTACATAGTATTCAAAACTGCATGTCCTTAACCTACAAAACGCACGACTAATCGTGATACTACTGCGATCATATTATATCATCCTATTAAAAATTGCATTTGATCTTTCCGCAACTACAGAAAAAAATACAAGGAATTCAATCTCGATACTCCGTTCCCTATAAAAAGAAACACATAGGTGGCTGCATATTCTTTTTTAAGCGTACGGTTCTTAAATATTAATGATTAAAGAGGCAATATTCACCTTCGACATAGTTCCTATTTTTTTATTCGTGCACCTCGTTCTCAAAGTTCTCGTTTAGGTTCATGAACATTCAATTTACTCGTATCTATATTCTGCATACTGCAGATTTCCCCACCCATCTCGGGGAATCGCTCAATATTATACAGGTTTACGTTATTATTTATTGTAAATTAAATTAAATTATGAGGTAAGAAAATATTGAATTATATTAAACTAGTGGCTTGCGCAGCAAATACTGCTGCAAACTAAGTTCATTAGACGTTGAAATAAAAATTTTTCAGATTTATTTTCAATGAAGAATACTTGTCTTTTTGATAGTTATTTATAATAATGAAACCTACTCTCTCTGAATGGATTTTTAGGCCAAATACTTTTTCTTGAACCTATCCAACTTCAGTTTTTGAGTTTCAACGCGAAAACGCAAGTATCAATGTCAGGACGATAGCAGTAGCTATTTCAGGTCATTGTGGATTGTAGGCAAAAGTTAAAAAAATGTCAGGTTTGCTAAGCTTTTGAACAATAGCATTTTCGTATAGCTGCTGCATGTAGAACTTGAAATGTAGAGCCTAAAATCATTTTATCCTACTAAGAGATCTTGCTGAAATGATCTGGAGACTACAAAATTTTCCAGGCCTCTTATTTTATCAGTAAGTAATACCTTTTTATCTTTCCTTAGGAACTGTAATTTTGCGCTCTGTTGAGCCAATACTGAAGACAATGACACATATCAATATCTACACTACACCGCCATTAAGTATATAAAAAGACCCAACCCCACTGGGTTAATAAGTATAAAAATATTTGATTTTTAATAAAAATATTGTTATCTTACTTAAGTTTTGTAGTTATACTGTATATAGTAGCCACTCAGTAAATTATAGAAATGTAGATCTAAATTAAGATATTCTCTACATTTACTTACATAACCTCAAAACGTTTCACTTTCATGTCATCAATATAGCATCAATATTATGTACAATTAATGAAAAATAGATGCATCATGATATTAACTATAATAATATTTAATTTCTAATGATAATAATGTAATCAAACCACCTCAAGTTTCGTAGATTTGAATATCCAATACACAGCTGTACTCAGAAAAATTATACACTGCAGAATCAGTTTTTAATAACAAATTGAATTGAGCTCTAAATATGTCGGCAATCCTGCAGGTCATGGCCTTCGTGTAATAGCCTATTGTTTATTGTAGTGTGTGTTTTGTTCTGAAATTCAATCAAGTCGGCCGTGATTCGATAAAATTAGTTCTTAAAACTGACAATAGATGGATTTTGGAAAATAGGAAAATTATGTAGGAAAAATGACATTTCACTGAAAACTACTACTTTTCCGAAAAACTTTGGGTTCCAAGCTTCAAAATGAGGGGCCATTTATTAAAATCGGTTCAGCCGTTTTCCCGTAATTTCCATTACCAGTTCAAATTATATATATAGATTATACTAGGTTATACAAAATAGTTGTAAATATAATTTTGACACGTACAGAAAACCAATAACCGGGAAAACGTAATCAACTGCAGCATATAATATAACATAGCCCTACAACATGTTGCGCCGCATGGAACGCTCCTGCCATCTAGCGGTAAAACTTCGCATAAGACATCCCTATTCTTTGCACGGTTCGCAAACCCACACCACATGCTTCTGCAGTCGTCTCCTGCACGTTGGCAACGTTGCGGCCAGCACCATGATGCCCGGCAGAGTTCTGCTCGTTAATGTTTTTAAAATAATTATACACCTTAAACACTATTTCCCGCGCCTGCCTGTGCAGTACTTGTCTTTTTATAGTATCTCCTTCCATTTATTTATCTTATACATACACAGTATATGTTAGTTTTACTTATTCGATGTTTTAAAACACTCACTCGTGAACAAAGTAACTCGAGAAGCACTTGTTACTGACGGATTCTGATTGGTTCTCCTGTTCAAGCTTGTGACGTCACATGCCATACAGGTTACGGCGCATCTAGTAGCCGCCCGCCTTCCGAATTGCCGTCTAGTCTAGTAACAGTAATGGTAGTACATATCTTGATATCCAATCACTTTATACAAACATGGTAGTAATATTAATAGCAATGAGTTGTAGTAGTAGTAGTAGTAGTAGTAGTAGAAGCAATAAGAACAGCGCTACCAGTAGTAGCAGTGTTAGTAAGAGAGTAAGATATAAAAACGTTCCATTACGTTTGGAGCAAATATCTCGCAAGAAACCTAACCAAGTAATAGGGTCAAACGGGATTCAAACTAACGCAACCTCGGGTCTCGAGCTACGCTCATTACCCCTAGACTACTCCGATGGCCTCAGTATACATTAAATACTTTCATTCGTGTATATGTTATGAAAAATATGTAGTTCAAGATAACTATAAACAACAGGGTCTAATAAAATTCGAAACACGATAAATAAATTCAACTGTCACGAAAAGTAACGAATACAAGAAAGAAAATGGACGGGTCTGTTACATATTTATATTATTCAAGCACCGGTAGTGATAATTCCGATAATTTTTACAGCTCTATTACAAATACAGATGAAACAAGACCAGGCTATTGTGTAGAACCGTGTAACTCTATACTGATTTTAAACTGCATTGATTTAAATTGCAAATTTTGTGTAATATCGGTTGTAGCAATTATGTAGGGCAATTAACTTCTGGCATAAATAACCTGAACAAGGTGATAAAGATAAAAGTATGCATAGCGATACCGGAGTGTTTAATTCTGGTCTATTAACGTTACCTGATATTACATGTAATTTACACTGATTTACATCAATTCAGATAATACATATGACTCTTTTGTAATTTGAAATCATGCAGGTATTAAATTCTAGACGACTTTATGTCAAAAATCATCCGCAATATTTGTTTAACCGTTGAATAAGAATGACAATTACAATCCTTGCAAATCTTAGGGTGACAACTAGTTTTCGCAAACCACGTATCACGTAAAAAAAACATGAACGTAAAACACAGGACAGAGAGAGAGAGAGAGAAATACTAGAAAAGATGTCTTGCTAGACCAGTTTCAATAACACTAGCTTACGATAACTGTCGTCCCAGGTTCGAAACCCGGCGATGACGCAGTCGTATTTGTGGTGGACATCAAGATTCAAAACGTTCTTGGGCTTCCAGCCAGGTAACAAGTTGGTGATCCACCCATGTTTCGAGGATGTTCATTCCTCGTCTTCAGGGTTAACTGATACTTAGGGGTAATTGAATTGAAAGAGGACAAGTGGGAGGAGAAAGTAAAGTGTTTAGGTACAGCTTACAGCAGTAAAATTTTGGAAATATTGAACATTTTTTCTTTCATTACTGTATCTTGTACAATAATGAAAATTGGTATGAGTAAAATACTGTCTTTCTGCTATATGAAAAAAATATTTTTACGATTTAAAAAAATTATTTATATATTTTTTTCGAAATTCAAAATGTTGGCAGTTCACTGTGCAGCGATGAAGCGTTTCCGTCATAACTCATAAACTTGTTAACTTCTTCATGTTATCTCTCTTATATTTTATTGCTGAAACTCATGCTCTGTAAACTACATTCCTTATTAAATAATAGTTTTTTTAATTTTGTGTTAGGAGAAAATATTATCTGACCATTTTTTAAAATGAATTTACTTTTTATCAGACAATCTATCAAAGGTAGAAAAGTGATCTTGCATCATATCCTAGATATGACATGTATAAATACACAGAAAAATTTCATCAAAGAATATTGGATAGTTTTTGAGTTATGTGGGAAACGCTTCATCACTGCACAGTGAACTGAATTAAAAAAAAAAAAAATTATTGTAAAAATATTTTTATGCTCGACCATGCCGAAATGTAGTAATTATACACCTGGTAGGAGCCCTTTAATGCACCTCATTAAAATACACCTATTCATTATAATTCAGTTGTTTAGCCAATGAAAAATCACTTAGTTTTGTACTGATTGTACCATTATAAAACCGCAAGTATCGATTATTCTCGGATATGCAATCGAAAGACAATTAGGGAAAAGTCACGGAGGCTGGAAATCCAATACTGTCGCAGAAGGTTATGTTCTGTTACTATAATAATTAGCGTTAATTGTAAATAAAATACTAATAAATTCAATTTGTCATCTCGTTTTTCAATTCTAAATCAATTTCCAGGTTATATCAAGCCTAATATACTACTTTACCTTATAGATTTATCTAAATTTAAATAAATGTGTAGTGAAGATTATTGCTGGAGAACCTTTTAAGTGTAGTGAAAATATTTGTAATTTAAATTTATGTATTGTATTGATTAAGGCTGGTTGAGTGGAAGAGAAGGCCTTATGGCCTTAACTCTGCCAGCGAAAATAAAACATTATTATTATTATTATTATTATTAATGTTCATGTTATTCTCTAGATTATATCAAGGTCAATGACATTCGTGTTTCGGAAAAATCAATACTTTCGCGTCTGCGCACATCTCACAATTTAGGTCAGTTCACTCCTCACTTACATAACCATAACATGAATACTTCTGAATAATTTAAAGTTAGAAATATGGTCGAGCATAAAAAGTCGTGTGAAACTTGCCTATAATGGTAATTAAGACGCTCGTATGAAAATTATGAAACCGCTTGCGCTCGTTTCATAAACAAACATACTCGCGTCTTAATTACTACCATTATAGGCTTTTTGCATAATGTACTATTTTCATATAGCAGAAGGACAGTGTTTTACGCACACTAATTTTCATTATTGTACAAGATACAATAATGGAGGAAAAAAACGTTGAATATTTCCAAAATTTTACTGCTGTAAGGTGTACCTAACCCCTCAAAAGGTACGCAAAACGCGTCCTCGCAAAGGATTCGGAGCTGAAAGAAACTGAATATGTGAGCTCCAAGCCAGTTGGCAACTTCTCTCACTCCGGGTTCCGCTGCTGCACTGAAGCAGCTCTAGAAAATTTTGAAGTGGGAAAGCCGAAAATGGACGTAGTCTATTAGGTACCACATACGCAAGGGGAGGAAAATGTAATCAAACTGATCATAGGAGAGGACAGGAAGAAGAAATGGCGGAAGGTGTAAGTCTGCATGTTGAAAGGAGCTTTGACATTCCGCAGTGCAAGTGGAGTCGAGAAAACTCGTTCGTCTGCTGTTCGATGACTAAGGCAAGGATGATTATTTTATATTTTTACATTTTTTGTAAGTCTATAGTCAATAATACATCAATTATTGTTTACATTCCAAATCCTTAACAAAGATCGGTATATGATTTTGAAGTTGTGTAAAACCTTGGTAACATGAAGATTAAGTAGGACGATTTTTAGAATTGGAAATTAAAGCATGGTCTTAATAATAACTAGTCTACATCGAAGGCATTATTCACGAAATGGAATTTGGAAGTCAAAGTTCCCCTACTTTATATACATTAGAGTTGGATCGATTCGTGAACGAATCGTTCATTCGAACGACTAATAATAAAGAATCGTAAGAATCGATTCGTGGTATCAACGAATCGTCGTTCAAAAGAATCGTAACGAATCGTCGTTCAAAAGAATCGTAACGAATCGTCGTTCAAAAGAATCGTAACGAATCGTTGTTCAAAAGAATCGTAACGAATCGTCGTTCAAACGAATAGTAACGAATCGTCGTTCAAAAGAATCTAACGAATCGTCGTTCAAAAGAATATGAAGGAATCGTCGTTCAAAAGAATCGTAACGAATCGTCGTTCAAAAGAATCGTAACGAATCGTCGTTCAAAAGAATCGTAACGAATCGTCATTCAAAAGAATATGAAGGAATCGGCATGGTATCGTAATCCACGATTCTATTTGTTGTTTGATGTAACCTGTCAACGGACATTTCCGAACCGTGTCGAATGCTCCCGAGAGAGAGTGAAATCAAAATATGTACTGCATTTGTTAAGTATGGAAAATAATGAACACAAACCTGAAATTTGCATAGTTAAATAGAGATGTAATGCAAAAAATGTACTTCATAATAAAGTTCAGTTGATAAATTATAATTTAGAGACATTAACTTGGGTAATTTTGTAGACTAATGGAGTTCATACTGAATGGTTCCAGCCAATGAGAAAGAGACAATCCAATGTCTCGCCTCTTATGCCATTTATGAGAGAGATGTAGAACGTTTTTGTTCTACGCGTGGTTTGCAAAGGAAAGTGTCTTGCGACGATTCAAAAGAATAGTTGGAATCGCAGACTGGGAAGAATCATGAACGAATCGTTAGAATCGATTCGTAATGTGTGATTGAATCGTGTTGCCCAACTCTAATATACATAGAGTATATCACACACACACACACACACACACACACACACACACACACACACACACACACACACACACACACACAGACACAGACACACAGACACAGACACAGACACAGACACAGACACACACACACACACACATATACAGGGTGTTTCAAAAATACGGGGCATAATTTCAGGTATGTATTTCCCACATGTAGACAATCAAAATAGTTCATTACAACATGTGTCCGGAAATGCTTCATTTCCGAGTTATGGCCTTCACAACATTGAAATTCACCGGAACCTTTTTCTTTCCGCAGGTCGTTGTCATTACAGAAGATGTTCAAAATGTCCACCTCCTCCTTGAATACAGACCTCACATCGATGTCTCATTGACCTGCGAACACGATCCCAAACTCCAGGAGTATTGCGTATGTCCTCAGAACATGCCACAATTCGATTCCGAAGGGATTCCAATCAGGCACCGGAGACGAATAAACCAATGATTTTAAATGGCCCCACAAGTAGAAATCGAGAGGGTTCAGATCAGGTGAGCGTGGAGGCCAAGCAATTGGGTCACTTCTACCTATCCATCGATCAGAAAACCTTCTATCCAAGTACGCCTACACAACACTGAATGTAACCTTCGCCTCGGAATGAACTGTCAGAGTGCCCTCTTAATGTCTCCTTTGACGGCAACGACCTGCGGAAAGAAAAACGTACCGGTGAATTTCAATGTTGTGAAGGCCATAACTCGGAAATAAAGCATTTCCGGACACATGTTGTAATGAAATATTTTGATTGTCTACATGTGGAAAATACATACCTGAAATTATGCCCCGTATTTTTTAAACACCCTGTATATATATATATATATATATATATATATATATATATATATATATATATATATACATATATATATATATATATTTCACTACGGATCGTCCTGGATAAAAAACATCCCAGTTAATCGTGAGATTACTGCAGGCCTAATATCGCCTCATTGTAAAATGCAGACGTAAACTTCGGAGACTCCTACAAGTACTGAATGTAATCTAAGCTAACATAGCTTGCTGTCGAGATTGCATTATATGTTTTATTACAGTTTTTCTTTGCTATCTTCCAAAATGAAACTGTAACCAGCAATTCTTTACTTGAAGTAGTTCTTTCTGTTGAGGCGCAATTTAATTAGTTACATTTTTTAATCATATATTCACAATCTTTCAGGACCTGATTGAAGGCAAAAAACTTTCCCGGCTTTTACATATAGGAACAAAAAAAAATCTGCAATTTTGAGTTGTTTTTAAGAGTATTTAATATATTAATACACTACGTAAATCCTCAATGTTTCTATACTCGAAAACAAATGCATACGCAAATCGCATCCCTCTAAGTACACGCGCGCTATCTGTTGGTGCTAGTTCAGGATATCCCTATTGAAACAAGAACTCAACAATAGTAAAAAAACGGCCTACTGATATAACCAAAGATCCTACACACGGGATATTACTACATATGTTAAAGCGTGTATAAATAAACGGAACAAAAAACAAATGAAGTAGCAAATATAGACTTATCTGCCTGATATAAAAAAGAAAACAAATGAAAGAAGTGAAACAATATCAGGGGAAAGAAAAGAAAAGGAAAAACTTGTATAAGAATGAATTGGGATTGTAAAAACAAATGAAGGAATAAAATAAAAACAAATGACGTTTTTCACTTGGTATTGAGGCAGTTCAGATCTATGTACGAGCACATTCTACGTCCGTTTAGTAAGTCTAGTCTGGGAATGTCATGGATTTCAGAAGCACTTTTCGGACTTAATTATGTTCTCCACTGAGATGTTTTACCGAGTCCTAAAGGACTGTCAACGTTCTCTGCTATACACTCGCACTGTTAGAAGAGTTAGCAGCTGTTATGTCCGCGGTTCAATAGGCTTAGAAGCAGTAGACAGGGCTAGAGCGCCCGATCACTTAGCCATAAAGAGAATCCAGCTTGTGCGAAATTGCTCGGACCATTTTTTTTTGTTACGTCAGCATTTTCTTTTCTTGTGGAGAGGATTTCGCGAAAGAGAGAGATGTGTAGCGAGGAACTCTTTCAAAAGTGCGATGTGAACACAAAATCCTTGTTTGCTGTTGGTTTCTGTTTATTCGGGAGGTTCCACAAGTCGCAGACACCGGTTTATGCTACTCGCACGGATTTGATAAATAATCCACTTATAAAAATTTCTGTCCCACTTTCTTTTTGCAGAGAGATTTTTCTAAAAGTTCCGCGGAGAGATTTTACGAGAACGAATAAAAAGGATGCCCACAGAATACTCCATACGTTTCTGACGCTGAAGAACGTGATTCAAATCCCAGCACGATGAAGTGATATTTATAATAGGCCTATTTATGCTCGTCTTCCTCAGTGTCTTTGGTCAGCTATCTAGCTGTCTTTTAACTCCTCTCGCCTTTCACTCTCTCTTTTTCTTGATATCCTTTGAATACACTTCATATTTTAAAGAATACTTGAAGAAATAATAGTAATTCGTTTAGTACGGTTCTATTGGAAAATAAATAAACTTAAATACTTACAAATGGCTTTTAAGGAACCCGAAGGTTCATTGCCGCCCTAAACAAACAAACCAGCGGTCCCTATCCTAAATAAATAAGATTAATCCAGTCTAAATAAATCATACCCCAGTTCAAGTAAATCAAATCCATTTTAATATTATCCTCCCATAAACGTCTCGGCCTCCCTAAAAGGTCTTTTTCCCTCCGGTCTCTCAACAAATAACTCTAAATATGCATTTCTGGATAAACAAATAAATAAATAAGTAAATGCTAAATGCCCTGCCCATCTCAAACGTCTGTAATTTAATGTTCCTAAATTATGTCAGGTGAAGAATAAATAAATAAATGCAGTGGAAAATAAATAAATAAATTAATTAATTAAATAAATAAATAAATAAACGAATGAACGAATAAACAAACGAATAAACAAACAAACAAACAAATCAATAAACAAATAAATAAATAAATAAATAAATAAATAAATAAATAAATAAATAAGTAAATAAGTTAGTAAATAAGTAAGTAAATAAATAAATAAATGAAATGCTTGTAGTTTGACAAACGGAGACTTTTTAATCATTAAATTAGACTTGTATAACGTAAAATATGTTTTTCTTGCTGTCTGTATTCACCGAATGTTTAAATAAAATTAAATCCAAGAGTTCAAAAATAATAATTATAATTTAGTTCGTTTAATGTAAAATAAACATATCGTATTTTTATTTTGTCCTTCAGAGCTTTAAATGTTGTAAAATTTTGTTTTTATAACGTGACATAAACAACATTATTGTTTACGTTGTTAGAATATTCAATTGAAATGGGAGAACAGAAATGTTTTAATCTTTTAAAATTATTTTGAAATAAGCGTATCTTGTCTGCGTTTTCTGAACATCAAGTTACGGAACTAAGTAACTTAAAGCATTGGTAACTAGTGAGTCAATTATCTCGTCTTTCGAGAAACCAGCCATGAGAGATGTTGCGTTATTTTACAGACACCCTGTGTATACTACCAAAAATTCCCACAGCGACTCAAGTAACATCTTTAAATTAAAAACTAGCGATACGCCACTGACTAAAACACTGCAGTGAGAGAGAAATGATGTGGACAAACATGTGTTTTGT